>CM047748.1:8652012-9181821 GCA_026225825.1 Pistacia integerrima
ACAAGAGATAGTGGTTGTCAAAACTTGTCTTGACTGTTTCCTCGATGGCAACAACCTACATATATTTGAATAAGGTATGCCTTGCAAATCACCTGATGAAGTTATAAGGACTGCCACGGAGTTTCTCCAAGGAAAAGATTTTGGCAAGTACAACTTTGCATTTAACAATTGCGAGGATTTTACATCCTATTGTAAAACAGGCCTTCGTTTATGTTCTCAAAGGGAATCGTTTGTCAGGACAGTGCGTCTTCTTCCGACGCCTGGAACAGGACTTGTGTCGACCCGATCCTTCAAGTCGCTTTGGGGATAAAGAGTTGGGACGATCTTGGATGGATATAGTTTCTACTTTTAGTCAAAGTTTTCAGATTTCTCCTGCATTAAAATATGTGTATGCAGTCAAATTCGAGTTCTAATGCAATGGAAGGATGTTTAAAATTCTCTCATAAAATAATTATAGAGTTATCTGACGAGTTTTATATAACTTGTCTTGAGTATGTACTACTAAAATATCATCATAAATAATTTGGAATTAAAAACTTTAGTAGATAATATTATCTATTGATGAGGACCGTCTTGCATAGAGATTATCACAGTAATAGCTAAACTGTTTAAATCTCTGAGTGATAAAGAAATAATGTTAACAAATATGTATTGATTCTATAAATTACTCATACTACTTTTTGATATTCGTACACATTTCAGATTCATGTACGATCTCAAGATGCATACAAAATAATCTCTGGAATTTCTGACTCAATAAATATTGTATGTGTCCGTTTAGTCTTCCTGTGTAGAAACCAATAGTCTCTTGATTTACTGCCTAGTTTTCTATCAAAACCATCTGTCTATACATCTATAAATTGGTAATAGCCGTATTAAACAGTAGACAATCTGAAAGCAGAAGTATAGTTGAAAGAAGATAAAGATATGGGAGAACAACCATGCAAGGAAACCAGCAAGGACTTGCTGAAAAAGGGTGATCACATTTGTAGTGATAGGTTGAATGGTATCTTCTATCATCATGGTTAGCTTCATTTTTTGCACTTCTAATTGGCTAATTATCTTATTGTTAATAAAGTGAGATGACGAATTGTTTAGTTAATCTTCTTACATTTGATAGGAATATATTTTGGGCACGGCTTGGTCATTCACCTGAAGGGACCTAGAAAAGGAACCGGGAAATTCATCAGCTCATCGTCTGCAATGAAAAGCTCCTCATCATCTGGATGGAAATCTGCATGTCCCTTTTCTCGTCAACGTTTTCAAAATAGTATCGAGGGTGGGATAGTAATAACCTGTGTGGATTGCTTCCTGGATGGCCACTCACTTTATGTGTATGACTATAAATGCAGCGCTGTGAGTTGGTATGTAGAGGAGCAAATGTCTTCTGTAAAGTCACCGCAGGATGTTGTCGATTTGGCTTATGGAGAACTTTATGGAAACAATATTTTCGGTGGGTACGACCTTTTGGATAGAAATTGTGAGCACTTTGGGACGTACTGTAAGACAGGCGTGGCGTTTAGTATGCAGTCATTATGGGTGAGGGCAACGAGAAAAATCATCAGCCCTTGGTTGAAGCATTTTGGTTTTTAAGAAGTAACGCATTAAACTGCTGAAAAATCTTAGTATAATAAACAAGAGTTCTGCAATGTCTAACTCTTCTCTGCTGATCATGCAAACAATTGGTTCTTCTTTTTACTAATCAAGCATGTTCATGTTCATTATCATATCAAAGGAAAATTTTGTATGAATGTGCATGGTCCGGAATGATGGCATTGAGCTTAAACTAGTTTGAACCAAAAATTTACTATTGTTAGATTATGCTAGCTGTTTTTTAAGCGCTCTAGAAAGAACCTAACAAAGATGGATCTTCATGAGTACTTAGCATTTTCGGTTAATACTAACCTATCTCCTTGACTCCATGAACTGTACAGAGCGGCAGCTTTAGGGGACCACTAAAAGCGTGTCACATTAATTTTGCATTTTTAACGCTATTATTTGATGAAATTCTTAAGGATGACATCAAAGTACAGACAGAATAAAGTGGTAGAAATAATGAATAATTTGTAGCCATCGCTCGTGAATGAAAAGAACTCGAAAGGATGAAAACTCCATTATGTATTGCAGCAAGAATAGGTTGTTTAAAAATGGAGGAAGTTCAAATAAATGCTCTAAAGAAATGAAGTGGAGGAATTGAAGCAGATGATAAGATAACAAGAAAGGTGAACTTGGACGAGGGTACAACACTTAATGTTGCAGCCACATATTGCCCCTTAGAAATTGTGAGGCAACAAATTGCAGAAAACCCTGAACTGACAAATCTATAGTTTCTCAAAAAATACATCTACTATTTCTAATTGAAATACCCTAAAACTGGTCAGCTTTTAGTCCAGAGCCACAGACACTAGTGATGTTAGATGTGAGGATGTGGGCAATTTCCATATATATCAATCCCAGATGAAAGCTGAAACAAACTTAATTTAAAATCCTTATATATATATATGTTGATTACATGATTACATGGAGAATAAGTTATTCGATTTCTATGCTGGAAATTTTTAAAATCCTTATATGAGGCTGGTGGTCTAAGACAAGTGGTCATCTTAACGGCATTTCTTACATCAGTTCACTTGGTTTCCAAATGCCTAGTAAATTTCATCGAGTAATACTAAGTCCACAACTTTCTCTCACAATTTTTGACATGACAGCTCGTCATTGGTTAGCTCTCAAATAGGTCTAAGATAAGTTGTCATCTTAACGGTATTTCTTACATCAGTTCACTTTGGTTTCCAAATGCCTAGTGAATTTCATTGAGTAATGCTAGGTCCACAACTTTCTCTCACAATTTTTGACATGACAGCTCGTCATTGGTTAGCTCTCAAATGGACAGGTTCTGACTTTGTGTGGCATCCTTGACCTATTTTGTGAGCTGTCATATTGAAGATTATGAGAAAAGGTTGTGAGATTGGGTTGTGACCTAACATCACCCAATGAAATTGGACGCAACAGTGGCTTTTGTTAATTTTTGCTCACCTTTTTTAAATGTGTGACTTGAGTGATAAGAGTCCAAAAGACCTCGAGTTCTTCTCCCTTATGGTGACTTTAATTACTGTGACAATCTTTAATGATAGGGTACTTTAGCACCCCACCACCAAGTATGTTGGGGCTGTCTAAATATAAATGAGGAATCTTGAATCTCTGTCTTACAGTTTCTTGTTTTCCTTTGTGTAAAGAAATGTTCAGTAACTTAGCAGAGCAGAATATAAAAAGTTATTTGCTAACCAAATACAAATACAATCTTGCCAGGCCTCTCACAAGATATTGGCTTCCATCTATCCTGCATACAATTCATCACATGCCACCCTCCTTTTTCCCTTCTTTTCAATCAACTTTCTTATATTTCTTATGCTTCCTTTCATAGAATTTGACAGTGTGCTCTCTTTCGCAAATTATAATAAGGGAGAACGACATTTTCCCACCCAAGGTTTGATGAAACAACACTGTCCCACCCGTCAAGTTTTAAAATAACAATTTCTCACCATTCGTTAGATTCTGTTAGTATTTTCTGTTAATATTTGATTGAAAAGACAAAAATACCCTTAAATAGTTTATTATAAATTAAAATTTAATTAAGTCAAAATCTTAACTCGATTATTTATTAGCTTAAGTGTAAAGATATCTTTGTTCCGTTGTTTATTTAATTAATTATGAATATTGAATTTATATATTAATTAGTAAAAATGAAAATCATTATATTATAAAAAACATTATAAATTTAGTAGATTATTGAATAATAATGATGGGATATTGATGACATCATAAATAAATAAATAAATATTAAAATTATTTAACTTTAAACAATTCCATAGCATTACTCCTAACTTTTTAGGTGGGGTTAACTATTTTTTCTTTTTTTCTTTTTTAATATTTGACTTTTTGGGTAATTAAAAATAATAAAAAAAATAATAAAGTCAAATATTTAAGCATATTTTCATATTTTTAGTAAAATATTAACGGAAGACATTACAGAACCTAGGGAATAGGGGGTGTTCAAAAGAACAAATTAGAATCAGAACCGACGGGTATCTGGGGTTTGGTTCCGGTTCCTACTCGGAACCAATTGTCAACGGGTAGGTTCTGGTTCCAAATTCTTGAAACCGGAATCGAGAACCGAGACTAATATAATATAAAATTAAAGGGTAGGGGGGTTAATAAAAACTTTTGGAGAAAAAATAATGTGAATACATTTATATTTATATTTTATAACATTTAAAGTAAGTTGGTTTGACTTTTGAGAATCTATTTTCACAAAGTAATAGAGTTTGTAATTTTGAATTTGTAATTTGTAATTTTATTTTTGTTAACAAGTGCTAGGTGGGGGGTATTTGTAAGTTTTTAAGGGTTTTTTTCTATTTTAAAAACTTTTGGGGGTCATTGTAATTTTATAGGGTATCCAGAATCGAAACAGGAACCGTTGTTACAAGTTCCAATTCTGGGTACCTAGGAATTGGAACCATTGGTTCTGTTCCAATTCCAAATTTCAAGGAACCGTCGGTTTCGGTTCTTTCAAAAAATGCAAGATACCTGGAACCGAACACCCCTACTAACGAAGGGTGGGAAAGTGTCATTTTGAAACTTGAAGGGTTGGAAAAGTGTCGTTTCGCCAAACCTTGGGTGGGAAAATGAAATGTTGTTCTCCCTTATAATAATTTGGAAAAGAATTGGCATACCGGGACAGGAAGCCATGGTTTTGCAATACAATGCATGTTCCATAATTGGCAACCTTAATAAACTGATGATTTGAATGTGTTACATTTTTGAGGTAAAATTCTAACCGCATATGTGATGCGATTGCACGTCTCTGTTTCATGTGTAATTTCTATTGTTGAAAAATCACCAAGATGTGCTTTACAGTGTACAACTTCTCGTTTCAGTTCATTCATACTGGCTTCCTACAAGCAGGTTTCTCATACAGCAGCATTTAGATGAAGAGCTGAGAATAAGCTAACAATTTACATCTCTAGCAGCCAAGAATACTAAAGACTTACATAATATCAAAAATTAAAATCTAGCCCATTGAATACTACTACCATGAATGCATTATTGAAGCGAACACTCATAAGATGACTGATAATGAGCTAAATCCACAATACTGTCAAGTCACATAAAATTAAGTTAAGCATTTACTTGAATCCTAATAACTACCAAGAACTACATGAACAATAATAAAAGAAGAATCCTTTTTCACAGTAGTGAACACATGTTCAACAGTAAACTAGATTGGTGCTGCACATGTTGTTCTAAAATGGCCTGTCTGATTGCAACGACTACAATGCACAACTCGCTTAACACGTCCCCTATCTTCTGCCCGAACTCGCTTCTTCCGTGGTCGACCAGGAGGCCTAAGTGATTTTGGTGGGTTGATAATAACCTCAACTGCTCTGTGTGCATTTGGATCTCCCTCTGACAACTCTTTCCATAGACTTTTATCTGGAATTGGATGAATAGTCTGCGAATATGTCTTTCTATAGGTTGCCACAGTGAAACAACTCTCAGTAAACCGATGGACATTCTGTCTACAAGAGAGGAGAGCAGCCACAGCATGAGCACAGGGTAAACCATACAGCTGCCATCCCCGACAAAGGCAGCAGCGGTTTCGAATGTCCACAATGTTTGTCCCTTCATGAGATATAACTTCAAACTCAGCTTCATTAGCACGAAGCACCTGATAAGTGCGTGCACGTTCTAGGGCTTCTGCAACACGTCTCTCAGCAGAAGGCACAAGAATTGATGTCCACTGCATGCTGGTCTCCCGGCGTTCATTGAACCAAGTCATGAGCTGCCTCCTAATGCACTCCATCATCTGAATGATAGGAAGCCCAGAGGCTTCCAAAATCCAAGTATTTAATGATTCAACTATGTTAGCTGTCAAATGACCAAACCGTGTCCCTTCAAAATAAGCTGTGGCCCACAAACGAGGGGGAATTCGCCGAATCCAGTAAGCAGCATCCTGAGATATCTCCTCAATCTCCAAAATTTTTGCTTCAAATTCAATCACAGTCAAAGCATGAGCAGCTTCCCACAAAAGGTTGACAAGCATTGTGTTATTGAACTCCTTGCGAAAGCTTTCACTCAAGTGACGCATGCAAAACCCATGAAAAGCAGTTGGAAAGTTTGCTTCCACTCCATCTACAATGCCCTTCTGCCTGTCTGACAAAATAGTAAGCCTTGGCATGTTTTCTGTATTAATTTCAAGCAGATTATGAAGTTCAGACAGAAACCACATCCAATTATCATCATTCTCCTCATCAACAACACCAAATGCCAAAGGAAACAGAGCGCCATCTCCATCAAAACCAGTAGCAAGAAGCAAAGTACCCAAGTATTTGCTTTTCAAAAATGTCCTATCAAGTCCAAGGAGGGGTCGACAGGCATTCAGAAAACCATAAATTGATGCCTGGAATGATATAAAGAGACGCTGAAAGCAGTTATCAGCTGGATTTCCATAAACAGAAGCAATACTCCCCGGATTTGTTCGTTTAACCTGTTCACAGTATTGAGGAAGCAAGCGATACCCTTCTTCAAAAGACCCACGCATGGCAGCCATAATCCGCTCCTTGCCTCGCCAGGCTTGCTTGTATGATAAGGTAATACCATGAACCCGATGAATCTCCTCCAATATCTCCTTTGGCTTATAATTAGGATTTTCCCTGAGCCGTTGCTCCACAGAATTTGCAACCCACTGAACTGAGGCTTGCTGATGGCCAAGGTGAGAAATTCCTCCACATGTATGGCTCTCATGAATGGTCCGGATTGTGAAGGTCGGAACACCTGGGAGCTTTGCAGCATGTATGCGCCATGGGCATCCCTCAGTTGCACATTTGGCAGTAAAACGAGTCTTGTCAGACTTTATGGTTTGCATTTCAAAGTGAAGGGCAATAGCTGTGTCCCTCAATGCCCTGCGGCAGCTCTTAACATCTGGGAACTCTTGCCCGACCACCAGTTCATAAGTGGGATTTTGAGCAAGAGTGCGAGCCTGTATGACAGGAGTGCTAACCATAAGATGGGAATGGTGGAGACTCAAATCGTCGACAGGTTCTATTGCCATTTCATGGTGCTGGTCCACTGCTAATTCTAGATTCTCATCAAGATCTTGACTTTCTGAAACAGCCAATTCATTATGCTCAGCTAAAGCTAACTCATGACCTTGTTCGGTGAGAGCCAATTCATGGTCACCATGATCAGGTTTCCGTTCCATAGCTAACTCATTCTCATTTCCGTAGTCCTGACCATCTTCCTCTTGTTGGTCTTGGTTCTGTCCTAAACCCAAGTCATGATCATTAGGATGTCCTAAACCCAATTCATGGTTTTGCTGTCCTAAACCCAAATGATGCTCATGGGTTTGTCCCATTTCCATCTCATGGTTCTGGCCCAGACCCAAATTATGATTATGACCTAGTACCAACTGTTGGTTCTGCCCCATACCTAAATTGTGCCGTTGCCCAAGAATCAAATCGTGGTTCGCCATTGAAGAAATCAATCACGATATGTCACCAGCACAAAATCAGCTGTCAAAAGGAACTACGAGTTTGTATTCAGATGGTCAAAGACACTGCTCTTTCGATTTGTGTCAAAATATGCCTGAAAGTTGTTAAATAAATGTGACTGTTAAATCAAAAGTCATTCCATTTATTTCAAATCCAGCACAAATACTCAAAAGGAAAAACAAGTCTCGTCCCACATAATGACCCCAAACATGTCCCAAAACAAAAGGAAAAGAAATGCAAACATAACAAAATTTTCCATACATGACATTGACATAAGAAACTGGGCAAACCAAATTTCAAACCTCCTAACACTGTTTTACATTGAATTTGCAAGCTCCTTATCAAATAATAAACCATGAAATTTCAGACTTTGTTATATGATTTCAGTAAGACTTGTAGCAACTCAGCAGTTTTAAACAGAAAAAAGATACCAAATCAAACAGTCCACCTAAGATGCTAATCTTTTAATTCTCAAACCTTGCAAAGCCTGATGAACATCAATAACCTAATATGTCTCCAAATTGTCCATAAAATATATTTATTTCTGCAGCTATAGCCACAATAACGAAAATATAGAGAGCATAATGCAATAAACATCAATCTAAAGCCAAAAATCAAGAGCAGTAAACACAATAACATAATTAACAACAATCCTTCAAAAAAAAAAAAAAAAATTAAAGCAAAATAAACAAATCTCAACAGAACCCAATTCATTTTTATTAATCAAAACAGCCATAAAACCCAATAAACCCCACCAACAAATAGAAACATGACAAAATAACAAAAACCCACAAAGAAAAGTCTCAACAGTGAACATAAAATCAAAAAATTACCTGAACTTCACAACGCACATGGAAACGTAACTAGGCCCAGAAACCGCACCCACTTAAAATAAACTGAACAAGCGAAAAACAGGAAGTGGGTATCACTAAAGACGAAGGAAGAAGCAAGAACGCGACACGACACGACACGACACGGCAAGGAACGAGTGGGAGTTGGGACGGAGTAAAGAATTAGGGTTTGTGGGAATTGGGGGAAATTTGAAAAAATGGAAAGAAGGAAAATTGGCGGGTAAATTGATCTGGTAAATACCAAGAGAAGAGAAGGGCAGTGAAGAGTGGTGGCAAGGGTGGGATTGGGAAAGGGAATTACAGGGGCAGAAGAGGGAGAGTGGTGAGGGATGAGAAGGGAAATCCAAAGCTTATTGTTGTTTGCGATAAACACAAGGGTATATATGTCATAATTTGCTAGGTTTTTCACATTTACTGTTTTGGCCCTATTATTTTTTCTTTAAGTTAATTAATAAAATATATGGGTTTGTTCCTATTTTTCCAACTCCAGTAATAAGTCTTTACCTAAAATAAAGAGATGGATTTTTTTTTTAAAAATAATTAAAAAAGGAGAGAAAAATATGAAAAACGATATAAAGCTTTTTGTGATTTGAATCTAGACTTAATAGTTTTAAAATATGAAAATGATTAATTAATTAGGTAAATTTTGAATTAATAATTGTTCAAATTAATTTGGGAGATTATCCAAATAAGTTTTGTGGTTGTGTGAATATCGTTATCATCATATAACATCAATCACTCTTATTGCAAAATTCAACACTCAAACATTATACTTATAACATCAATTAATTATCTTTTTTATACCTCACAAATTAATTTTTCAATTAATTATAGAAATTTACTTTTATTTGAAAAAAAAAAAAATAGTTTTATTTGGTCCAATAATGTAACATATTGCCGAGCGTTATTGATGTTTAAAAGTTCAAAAAAAATTCAATTCATGAGAGAATTCTTATTTTATCAACTCTTTACCCATAAAAATAAATAGAAGTTTCATAAACTCTTAAGTTTAAGTCCCCCAAACACTAATAGGAGGTGTCTATTAGGACTCTTATCCGATCGACAATTTCAAAACCCCAAAGAATTAGTTGAGGTGTATGTGAGTTGACCCGAATACTCTCGATTATTTAAAAAAATAGTTTACCCATAAAAGTAAGGTTGATTCATCTTGTGTTTGTTTGTATCATACCTAATTTTATATAAACCAATTCACCATTATTCAAGTGTGTTGTGACATCACAACAATTTTTCTTCTTTTCCTTTCTTATATTTATTTATTATTTAATACAAAATTAGTTCTTATATATACCCTATTATTAGTGTAATTTTTATTTTGATTACATCTAAAATTTAAAAAAACAAAAAAAAAAAAAAAAATCATATTTTCATGTTAGACTTACTTTGAAACCATTAAGATACTCAGCAAAACTTATAAAAGATAAATATCATGTAAAATATAATATCCTCCATCTACCTCGTTGAGTGGGATTGGGTAAAAACAATACGTGATGAACGTAATTCTTTGAACCCTATTTTAAGAAATGAGAAAAGAATAATGGCTTGAAAAACGACAATAGTTGGTATATGTTTTTTTTTTTTTAATATTTAGTAACCATTTTTTTTTTGTTCATCTTATATAGAACTTTTCAAAACTACTAAAAATCTCCAAAAATTCAATGTTTTAAAACTTCATTACATCTTTCTTTAGTCATAAACAATTCTCAAATTCTAATTAAATATAGACTATAGCCACTAAAACAAACTTCAAATATTCAAGCCGACCACACTTTTTCTGTAATTAAATATATCATTTCTCTAGTGTGATAACATAATCAAACTATTAATTTCATCTTTCTTTATTAATAATTCTCCTTATTATTTCAAAGATTATAAGGTTCAATAAAAGTTCAAGTTTAGAACTCAAACATAACCAAAGTTCATTGTTTCTTGTTTTCAAAAAATAGCAATATTTAACAACAATTTCAGTTTTAAACTCGGGCTCGCTAAGTATATACAGAGATTTTTGGAATTTAAAAGAAAAAATTATGTATTATTAATGGATTTATTAAATAAAATCCTATAAATTAACATTATTATTTTAATATATAAATTATTTGAAATTGTTCCTCCTAAATGGAAACGTTGCCGGCATGACTAAAATGACACCTATACCATTTTCAAAAATATCACTCTCGGCCAACATAGCAAAGACCTGAATAACCAAGTCAACACGGTTTTGGAACCAACAAGAACAAGGTCATTTTGGTAAAATATAAATATTTCAGGTGGTTTAACTGTCAAATCATTCTTACTCATTTCCCATGCTGCCTTCTCAACTACCTCACAGATTTCATTGGTCGGCGCCCCCGCCAACCTCCATTTTCGTTAGTCGGTCACTTTATTTCATCACCCGCATGTCATAATTGCTTAATTAACCATCTTTTTCAAATGGGTAATTACTATTAGTCCAAAATTAGGATTAATCTCGACTAAAATTTATACATCTAATTTTCCTTTTTAATTTTCTCATGATTTTAGAAATTTTCAATACGGTTTTTGGAGTACTGGAATTCACTTGGATTTTTAATTAAGTAAATGGAAATTAATCACCATAATTTTTTGATATACTGAGTACTAAAAAAAAAAAAAAAAAAACTATTTTGACAGTTCAATTGAATTGGAATGAACGGAAGCACTTTTACTTTTGATGTTAAACTTTCGGTACATGTCGTTTTCTCTCATCAGCAGCCGACTTTTTGGCTTTTGTCGGCTATGTATGTATTTCTTTTGATTTATTTATTTTATATAAAGTGAAAACTACGTGCACTCTTGTTTGTATATATACAAAAACATTTGTTTTTCTTCGTTTCAATCTTTGTATCTTTAGCAACTACTACATGGGTTCTGTTCTTTGTCGTCAATTTCAATCTGGGTCTCTTTGATTTTATGCTTTCCTTCTGAATCTCCTTGTTCTTTCGCCTCACATGACCAGGTAACTTTTTTTTTTCTTTTTTTTTTTACAGTTTTGTTGTTTGAGATTTTTTTGTTGACCTTTTTCGTTGAATGATGAGGTGGATTGGATTGTCATCGGTGTTGATTATATATTAGAATTGAGTTTGTGATTGTGATGTTGGCTATCAAGTTCTAAGTTTTGGATGAATATGATCGTTGCATTGATTGCTGTGAAGTGTTGGATTTTAATGAGAATTAGGTTGATAAACTTTTTTAAGCTATGAAAGTTTTACTCTTTTTTTTTGGGTGGTCCTTATGGTTTCTGTTTATGGCTATATTATGATGGCTATTGATTGATCTTTGTGGTTTTGTCATCTTTTGCTTTTGGCTTACGTTGGCCTGTTCATGAGTATTGGTCTTTTGCAAGGGGTGGGTTTAAGGTTTAAGTTTGCTGAGTTTTTGTGTTTCTTTGTTAACAATATGGCTTGGTAGCTTCTGGTTTGTCATCTTCTCAAGTTTGGAGTCGTTTTGATCTCCTCTAATGAGCTCGGCTTTGGTAACTTCTCGTTTTAACCATATGTTAGTGTTCTTGTGAGGCTGATCTTCCCAGAAATGTTTTTCTTTCATTTGCTTGTTATCCTATTAGCGTGACCTGTAAGAAAATCTAGTTTATCTTCAATATAAATTTTGGTTTGTGAGGTTCAGATTTCGGGTGCATGTCGGTTTTCTGGCGAGTAGGACTTTCCTGAGGAAATGAGTATTTTTTTATAATTAGTAATCTTGAAAAGAGATGGATTCATCTGACTGTTTATCTGTGTGTGGATATAATATCAGTTATGGTTTATTAGCTTCTTATTCAAGGCATATTTTAGAGTTTTCATTGATTTCGAGAGCCTGCATGGGAAATGGGTCAATTTCCAAATATAGTGTTTTGTTTTTTGGCTTAAAATCTTTTATTGGTACCAATCATATTCATTAGGTAAACAATCATATTCATTAGGTAAAGAATTATATTTTGTTAAATTCTATGTATGATTGTTAATGCTATAGCTTCTTTTGTTGATGCGTTGTAATAGCCATTCACGTTGAAGTGTTCTGTTCTCATCTTGTTTAGTTTTAGCTTTATGATGTGGGGAAAGTGTGAACTGCTATTGTTTTGCCGTTGTTTCTTCTATTGGATCTGATTTGTTTTATTTGTCCAATGATGGTTACAGTGTTGTTCTTGTCTGGGATTTTTTAATTTCCTTTTAGGAGGATTGGAGTTTCGTGCATTTCAGCTTTCAAGGAATTAATCCCTTTCTAAAGCCACTTGATTTTGCTAGGGCATGGCTGCCAGGGGAAATTCAGCTGTTAAACAACAGAGAACTTCCCAAGGGTTTTCGCAGAGCATTGGCATCGGCTATTCTTGAATGGTTGCTGATATTTTTCTTGTTCATCGATGCTATATTTTCATACTTAATTACTAGATTTGCCTGTTATTGTGAATTGCAAACCCCCTGTCTGCTTTGCTCAAGACTTGATCATGTTTTGGGCAAAAAAAAATTAAAATGTTATTGGGATTTGTTCTGCGGCAGTCATAAGTTGGAAATCTCATCCTTAGGTTTCTGCCATGTGCACAATAAGCTTGTTGATGTCCATGGAATGTGTGAAAATTGTTTGTTCTCATTTGCCACAGTCAACAAGTCCAACACTGAAACATACAGGTTATTGGTTGGTAAGTTAGGGGAGGATTATAGCTTTGGATTTGATGAGGAACCATTGCCTCAGGGTCATCACAACAATAATCAATCAAGTGTTAAGCATTGTTCTTGCTGCAATGAACCATGGATCCCAAGAGGGTATGCCCAGAAACTTATACAGACTAAATCAATTGGGTCAGAGACTTCTGAACTTGATTTGCCTGTATCAGATGCTGGTGGAACATAGCCTGCATTACTTGAAGAAGAGAAATGAAAAACGATCAATTCCAATAAGAGCTACTCACGTGGAGAGTAGCGGGCCAGATCCGCTGTCTCATGTAGGATACACAGAGCTGAAGATTACTTCAGATACTGAATCTGAAGTTTTATCTGATGACGATGATGCAGATGCTGTAATCCATGAAACTAGTGGTCCCAAGGATGATCTTGCACATAAATGTGTGCAGACGGAGCCTCGCGTTATTACCCTATCACATGAATCAGTTTTAGAAAAATTAATAGATCCCGCCATTGCACCTGAGCCTTTAATTCCATTCTCACAGTTACAATCAGATATCATCCTCCCGATAATGACAAATCTGTTGCATCTACTACCGCAGTTAGACACAGCTTGGAGGAAACTTAATTGGGAACAGATTGGCTTCAAGGCTGATCCTTCTGAACTTACTGAGCTGATTTCCCTCAATGATGTTCCTTCCTCATCAAATGCAGGAAAAACTTCTATTTATGTCTCAATAGACAGTGAGCTGATCAACCATAATGTCCCTCCACCATCAAATTTCAGGGAATCTCTTTTTGAGGTAACCTGAAGAGATGAAGCTTATTTCCCTTGATGAGGTATCTCCATCATCCAATGCTGAAACTTCCTGTTAATGAATCAGAGGAGACTGGGCTTAATTATCATAATGTCCCTCCACCATCAAATTCAAGGGAATCTCTTGTTGATGCAACCGAAGAGAGCAAGCTTATTTTCCTTGATCAGGTTCATCTCTCATCAGATGCTAAAAGACCTGTTCATGTATCAGAGGAGAGCAAGCTTATTTCCGCCAATGATGTTCCTTCTTCACCAAAGGGCAGGGATACTCATCCTGAAGTGTCAAAAGATGGCAAAGTTATTCTCCCTGATGATATCCCATCCAATGTCTAATGCTGCTCAATCTCCTATTGTTGTATCAGAAGAGAGCAAGCTTATTTCTGTCAGTAACATCTCTTCAACTGGCATGGATACCCCCTCTGAAATGTCAAAAGATAGCAAAGTTATTCTCCTAGATGATGTCCCATCCAGTGTCTAATCCTACTGAATCTGCTGTTAATGTATTGGAGGAGAGCAAGATTATTTCTGTTGATGATGTTCCTTCACCATCAAATGGTAGGGATACTCCTGAAGTGTCAGAAGACAGCAAGGTTATTCTCCCTGATGATGTCCCACAATTGTCCAACGATACTGGAATCTTCTATTGAAGCAACAAAAGAGAGCTGTAAGTTATATCTTTTTGAATTTTTCTTTATTAATTTTGATCAATTTGCATATCAATATTCTCCTCATGCAGTCGTGCATCTATAATAAATTTGGTGCCCATCCTCCAGAACTTCTATAGAATAAGTTCTTAGTTAGCTATCAAAAACTAACTTAAATTATAGCTTTGTATACATAATTATTAAGGTCTTATCCTTTTGTTTGCGGTGCATTAATACATATATTCAAGGATGTATAAAAGATTAAATACATTTTCCATAAACTGAAGAACTTACTTCCAAATATCAGATATGTTTAAGTGTGAGATATAACAGAGGGTGATAATTGAATTATTGGCATCTGATACAGAAATGATATTGTTTTAGAAGTATTCAATCTACGGAGAGTACAAAGCTCTCAAATTTAAGCCTGAATTACATATTATTTGTGCTGTTAAAACACCTGAAATGCTACAGCACTAATGGCTATTGTCTGACCATTTATCTTGTTTAATATCCTTTTTTCTAGGTGTTTCAAGAAGTGATGAAAATGAGGAGACATCTAACTGCAAGGCGGGAAGTGAGCCAAATACATCAAATGAACCAGTTACGGAAAGAAATTCTGTTTCCAGTGATACTGGTCTGCAAGCTTCCAATTTATTGGACCTCAGTGATGCTTATAAGGTAGCAGTTGGAAACCGAGGAAGACAATTGTCTGGTCTGCTTGCTGAACAGTGGACTGGGAAGGATTCTTCTAGACTTAGTGAAGATCTGAAGCTCTTGTTGTCACAACTATCTGCCACTCGAGGGTTTGAGCAGGTACTGCCTGATATGAGTCCTAAAGTGTCTTTCAATAGTGATGATTCTAGCTCTAATGGGATGCAACTTCTTCAAAAGAGGATTTCACTTGAGAGAAATGAATCTGGTTTTGAATCTCTGGACGGAAGCACCGTCAGTGAAATTGAAGGTGAAAGTGTGGTTGATCGATTGAAACGGCAGGTTGAGCATGATAAAAAATTATTGAGTGCTTTGTATAGGGAGTTGGAGGAAGAAAGAAATGCCTCAGCTGTTGCTGTAAATCAATCAATGGCAATGATTACTAGACTGCAGGAGGAGAAGGCGTCTCTCCACATGGAAGCCTTGCAGAACTTGAGAATGATGGAAGAGCAAGCTGAGTATGACATGGAAGCACTGCAAAAGACAAATGACCTTCTAGCAGAGAAGGAGAAAGAGATTCAAGATCTAGAAGAAGAGCTTGAGTTTTATCGAAAGAAGTTTCCAAATGTATATACGGTGGAGAACATGTTGGAGCCAACTCATGACTGCAAGGAAAGAGAGATCAGAATGGATCATTCAAAAGATACTTGTGGTGAAGATAGGGCAGCTACTCTTACAAACTCATTTATCAAAAATCTTGAAACAGATATGCCATCTGAGGATACGAATACAGCTGCTGTGAAGAATTCACTGTTAGAGTTTGAAGATGAAAGGTCCTTATATTTTACGAAGTTTGAAAAAATTGGAGAAGAAGCTTTATATGTTCTCATATAATGGGCTTTGCTCAGACTTGGTTAATGGTGAATATTCTGGAAATGGAGTTAATGTAAGTGATTCAGAGGATATCAACTGTAATGGGGTTCCTCTAGCAAACAGCAGAACAGAAGGGAGTGACTTGTCAATGGTAAATGATGCATCTGCATCAAGAGGGAGTCCACGTGCTCATGGACATGTTTCCTCACATGAAAAACCTCAGCTCACTAGTGAGGAAAATACCGAATTGAATTGCAGTGGGCAAACTCCTGTCCTTTGTGGAGGGACAGATTTAGCTTCTCTTGGTAATGAGGTTGCCGATCTGAATGAGAGGTTGGAAGCACTTGAGGCAGATCAGAACTTTCTTGAGCTCACAATTAAATCACTCAAAAATGGAGAAGAGGGAACTAGATTCATTCGGGAGATAGCTTCTCACCTACAAGAATTACGAAGGATTGGTTTAAGAAGAGATGAAACTTTTCCTTGAGGCTATATGCATAATCATCTCCAAGGTGAACACTTCAGTTTCCTACTCATGGCAACACCTTTGTATACTTTAATTCATCTTATTCTTCTTTATTTCTTACCGACGGTGGAAATTAATTGGTCGAAATGATCCATGTTAGTATAGTGTTAAGTAGATTTTATAGTTTCACTAAAGTAACTTAGTTTGTTGGTAAGTAATGTGAAGATTGTACAAATGTAGGTATATTGTACACAAATTCTTATATACATCTAAGTCTACATGCAGACTATACAGATACCTCATTTTATGAGAAACAAACACACACAGAGACACTCAAATGACTACTAATTAGCAATTAGTAACTAGGTTATTTCATCAGTAGATTAAGTTTTTCTGTTTCTAATGTGCTTTATTATGGGTTTAACAGTTACCTTTT
Organism: Pistacia integerrima; assembly: GCA_026225825.1. Lineage (NCBI taxonomy): Eukaryota > Viridiplantae > Streptophyta > Magnoliopsida > Sapindales > Anacardiaceae > Pistacia > Pistacia integerrima. The sequence continues at coordinate 8,668,950 of CM047748.1, forward strand.
AGTCTTTGAATATTTACTAATTTATCTTATAGTTAAGCATAAGATGATTGGTTAAAGCTGCTCTCCCTTTGGTAATGATAAAAAGTGACTTTATATTTTCAAGGACCTGTATTAATAGTAGATATTAATTCCAATTTTGAATGAAAATGAAGTTTTATATTTTAGGCTAGTAGAATGGTGCACAAGTGAAGTTTAGATTTGGTCACGTTATAGTTGTTAGTTTGTTCCATGAATTTTGAAGTTTATATGTATTCTGCAATCCAATTTTGTTATTCACAAAGACAAGTTTTAATCCTCAACTTACTTGTTCGTTCACCAGATTCCTGCAATGCATTGATGATCAAGAAAGAAGGTCAAAGTGTACTACAGTTATGGCAATGAAGACCAGGTAATTAATTGTACAGCATCACAGGCTTGCTTTGTTCATATACAAAGACTTCAATAGGTTTTGACTTTCATAAGGTGTGCTTCCGTTTTTCATATTGGCATTTTTTTTAATTTTTTTTGGGGTTCCTTTCTTAGGTTCCTTGTTTATTATACTACGGCTAACATTCAAGCATCAAGCGGTTGGTGAGGTATTTTTTTTCCCACTTTGTAATTTATTTTTTTTCTTTTTTCCCTTTAATTTGGGGAGTGAGTGAGTGATTGTATTGTACAAGTTCTTGTGTAAAGTCAACACTATTCTTCATTGGAAAGGTTGGGGAGTGAGTGAATGAGTGATTGCATTGTAAAAGTTTTGTGTAAAGTCAACAATAAGAAATTTGAAATCAGTTACAATTCTGCATACCAATTTGATTTGCTTCTTCAATTGCTCTAGTTTTTTTGTAATTTATTTGGTGTGTTAGCTGCATTAGCATGCATTTTAGTGTTCATTGTCTTAAGTTTTGCTTCATGACTTCTGCAGACACAAGGGTGGTAGGTCTGTGTAATCCTGTGAAATAAAAAATCTATATTTGGAAATGAATTCCATTGAACCCAGAAATGATACATATAGGAATTATCAATAGCTTGATTGTTTTGCTACTGTATCTTCCAAAAGGGCAAAAAAAAAAGATCTCGTTCCTGGATCTGAAAGAGAATACTTAAGTTCTTCCAATAAATCAAAAGTGTATCATGTCTAAATCTAACTAGGGTTTGCAGAAGTGAAGGAGTTGGCTTAGAAGAAAGAGGGATTTTAATTATAAGATATCTAATGAAATTGTTGTTGGAATTGAGATTTCATTTAAAGAGAAAGATATCAGAAGTGTGGAGTTTCTTTTTGTAACCTTTTTTTTGGTTAAATAAAATCTTCTTAAATCTCAGAATTACTATTACCAATATTTTTCCAGCATTTTTAGATATCTTTACATGATTATCCCACCCAGGGTTGTCCGCTTGCGAGTAGGTTCGGCTTGTTAAATACTTAGACTTGTGAATTGGCTCGTAGTAGGGTCGAGTCGAGTTTGAGTATAACCCGTTGTAGAAACCTATATTGGACCCTTTTACAGGCCATCCAGGGGTGGTTGGTTAGATTTACCATTATTATCGTTAACTTATAATATTGAGGTTGAAAAGATGTTTAATTTAAAATTTTGAAGGAAATAAACTTAATGAAATTTCATATTATATATATATGTTTATTTTACCATCAATCTTTACAACTGTTATAATTTTAGTGATGTAATTTGCAAGAAGATAAACTAAGAAAGACTGAAAGTAAATGAACATAATAGAAAGGGCTGAAATAAGAAGATTTTTTTATATCCGTTTTATCAATTGTGTTGTGTACATAGAATGCAAGAAATGGACTGAGTTTATAGTCATTGCCAACCAACAAACCGCCCACAAGAATCAATTACACAACTACCTCTTAGTAGTTTGGCAGGTTCGCTTGTATTACTCAAGAGGTCTTGAGTTCAAATCTCACAACTACTAATAAAGGGATAGCAATTAGAGGGTGGGTCGTTAACTTTAAGGTCCCGGGAAACTAGTTGAGGTATGCATAAACTGGTATGAACACCTCCGATACCCAAAAAAAAAAAAAAATCAATTCTTATAATGATAACAATGTCTATTGTACATCTACCCTTTATAGATAATTGCATTTAACTTTACTTAGGAAAAACCCAATGAGACAGAAACCTAAGTAAAGAAATACAATTCTATGATGAACAGAAAAGTGGTGTTGGACGTGTTTAATATTGTCTTATTAAAAACCTCATTAGAAAAACCTAATGGAACAAAAACCTAATTAAGGGAAAATACATATATGCTCATTACAATAATTATTTCTAAACTGCCCCTAATTGATGCTCCCCTTATCAACATTCCTCCTCATAATGACAAAATTAACTTAGTTGCTTACTAAGCGGATATATACTAATGTCATACAACTAACCTTTTCAAATGTTGATGTTGGTAAAGGTCTTAGTGAATAAATTTACAAAATTATCACTAGAACGTACTTTTTTTACATCAATCTCTCGACTCTGCTCGAGTTTGTGAGTGTAAAAAACTTTAGTGAAATATGCCTTAATTTTGTCTCCCTTGATATATCTCCCTTTGAACGATATGTGCTACATTGTCTTCCTTTATGATTGTAGGAGTTTATAAAGGTACGTCTTAACTTGCATGTACTCTTGATATAATGGATGAAATCATATGCATTTTCTCAAGCTTCATGAAACGCAAGAATCTTTGATGATTGGAAAAAGTAAAAACCAATGTAGAGCGCCATGATATTGCAGTGTCATATTGTCATTATAAATAAAAACATATCTCGTCTGTGAGCAGGATTGTGGGCATCAAAAAGGTACCAAACATCTATGTAGCCAACTAATTTAGGATCATGTGCATTGTCCAATTACTCAACATTCGCTTAAAGTTTTAATGTAGTATCCATTGAGTCATATATTTTGGAAACTAAGTAAATTTCTTATGGATTTGTTAAAATATAAAACATTATGGATACTTAACTAAGTTCGCTTGCTAACAAAAGTATCGCTCGATTAGGTTTATATTTACTTTAACTTGAATTAATGCCAAATATAAGAAATATTTTCCATTTCAAAGGATAGTGTGAGTCAGACCTTTTCATTCAATAATATTTATATTAGAAATGAAGGAAGAACAAGTGACAAGAGTAATGTCAGTGCTTTAATGAAAATGATAAAATTAACTTTTATTTTGTTGTAGATTAGAGTAAATATATTAAATATAGGATATATCAAAAAGTTAAATTAATATTAGTTTCCTCTAGTATCTCAAATAATAAATTTATATTTAATAGATCAAAATTAAATGAATATTGATTTTTGCCAAGATTAAAATTAAATAAAAATTGATTCGATGCATTCCTCCTTTAATACGAATATAAACACAAATAAAATAATTATTATTATATAGGGTGATTAAATATAATTGAAAATCAATGAATTTTTTATTTGTTTATTTATTATTTATTTATATTTTTTTTTGCCCTGAAAACAATATATTGTCATTTATGTTATGTGTTAATCACTCAGTTCATCTCTATTTTAATCTACTTATTTTTAATTTGATTATTATTTACTTTAAAGGCCTATTTTATGACAAAAGTTTCTTAATAAATAATGTGGTGGAATAATTAGTCAATCATACGGAATGGGCTTTTTAATTTATGGTATAATATAGAAATATTGTCAATGGAGGGACAATATTTTTAAAAATCGGTAGAAAAAAGATAAAATGTTTTAAAATCGCGAGCTAAAATACTTGTAGAAATTAAAGGGTTAAATTAGAATGGTCAAGTGGGACGATAAAGACTCTTGACTTTATTACTCAAAAGGTCTTGAGTTTGATCCCCTTCAGTTGCTAATATAGGTCTCCACTAGAAGGTTTATGTGGTCGTTAATTTTAGGGTCCCGAAGAGATTAGTCAAGGTGTGAGCTCCTGAGAATTAGTAGAGTTATGCACGAGCTGGTTTGAATACACTGGGTCATAAAAAAAAAGGTTAATTTAACATTTGGTTTGACTTGGAAACAATTTAGGCCAACGTGTGAGTTGTGACAACAATTTTCGAAGAGGAACATAATTGACGAATAACCACAACTGGTGCCCTAATGGTAAAATAGTAAAAGAATAAAAGAAGACTCTAGAACTCTTAAGTTCGAGTCATTTCAAGTGCTAATAGGGATGGTTATTGGAGGATTATTTGATCAGATTTTTAGGATTTTAAGAGACTAGTTAAGTTACGAAACAAGTTGGTATAAACACCCAAAAAAAAAAGATAAAAAATAAAAAAGGCATAATCGGCAAATAAAGAATGGTTTCACTGTCAACGAATTCATATGGGTGGCCAGGTGGGGCGGTTTATGTAGGATATACGTTGTGCGGATTGACTGTAAGATCAATGGCTAAAATTACTTCATTGTAATAGTAAGTGATGTGTAAGATGCAAGCCGTTGATACTGTTTGTTTATAGCCGTTGATCATAGTCCTGGCCAGGCAGGGGCGGTGGCTTGGCTTGGCCACTATCTAGCTAGCGCCGCGGCTGGTTGCCAACTTGCCATGGCGATTCGTTTTATTCCAATTTTTTTGGTTTTTATTCTTTTTAAAGTGGCTTTTTTTACTTTTTTTTTTATGTTTTTAATTTTTGAAAATAAATGGAATTATAAGTTTCTTGCTTCTCTCATTATAATTTCAATTTTTTCAAACAAATATATCCTTTGGTTATTTTAATTTTTACAACAAATTTGAATAATCGTTACTGGTTTTTTCTCTTTTAATTTTTTATTGTTTACGTTTTTCTAAAAATATTTTTTGCAAATATTTATGTATCAACATTTATATCTTTCAATATGTTTCTGTCAAATTTAAATGAAATTAACAGAGTTTTATCTCTTTTTAATATATTTTGAAATTTATAAAAAACTTGTTCTCCAATGATAATATTAAATATATTTAAAAAAAAATATATAAACCAGATATGTATGATTTTAATTCCAATAATACTATATTTGTAAAAGAAATGTAAGATTTCTATATAAAGTGAGGCGACAAAAAATAAATAGAAGAATGAAACAAAAAGTTAAACTCATTAAATTCATTCTTCCATTTATATTTTGTCACATCAGATTTTTATAAATTTTTTTTGTAAATATAGTATTACTCTTTTAATTCAATATTTTTTTTCTAAAAGGTTTAATTGAAATAAAAAACAATACTTATTAGGTTAATACATATTTATATTGTGTTTCTTTAAGTAAATATCCAATTTCCATGCCGAACCCGTTTACCTGACCCGAAATATTTATGTTCTAAACCAACAAAGCAGAGTAACTAGACATCAGTCACACAGACAAGAACCGAGACTCTCGGCGATAGGTAGTGCCGCCGTGCCGCCATAGGCTGGTAGCAATAGTGAGAGCCGTGCCTTCAGAAGGGCTGGTAGCACTAGTGAGAGAGTGAAGCAGTGTGGTGCTTATATACCCCGCTAAAACAAAATGCTTCAAAGCGTTGCGTTTTCAAAAAACGCTGAATCCGTTTTCGGTTCAAGTTTCTTTTTCAAGCCTTCGCTTCGTAAACTCTCACTTCCTAAACCATACAAAGTGAGTTTTTTAATGGAAAAGCACAGCATAAAGTTTTATAAAAATCCGGTTTTGGCCTGCCGAGCATCCCGTGACTCTCACGATTCTTCTACTACCAGGTCAGTAATTCGTTTCATTTTTTGAGAAGTTTTTTATTTTTTTATTTTTTAGAATGAGTTAGGTGCTGTTGGTTTGCAAAGTTTTGTACTATATTTATTTCAAATTAGAAAAAAAAAATTGATGTTTATTTTTAGCAAATTTTATCATTTATTAGAATTTTTCATCTTATTTTGCTTTGTGTTTGGTTGTAAGGAAAGTAATATTTGATCAGATAAGGAAGTTAATGTTTATCAAAAACACCATTTGCAATTTATTTTGTGGTAATTACGTTTTCAGTTAGAAGTATTTATTCAATATCTGTTGTACGTGTAGGAAGGATCATACACCTGTTCATGGATTATCTGAGATGATTGTTGGTGTTCTTGGAGGAGGACAATTAGGTCGAATGTTATGCCAAGCGGCTTCACAAATGGCTATTAAAGTCATGGTTTTAGACCCACTTGAAAACTGTCCGGCGAGTGCACTTTCTTATCATCACATGGTTGGTAGTTTTGATGATAGTGCCACAGTTGAGGAATTTGCGAAGAGGTTCCGTTTTTCTTGAAACTGTTGTAATTTGTGGTGATGCTACTATGTCTATAGTTTTTAGTGGAAACAAATTTTTTATATGCTGTTTTTGTTGCTGGTAGTTAGATGTGGAGTGTTGACTGTTGAGATTGAACATGTTGATGTCGCTACATTGCATAAGCTTGAACAACAAGGAGTAGATTGTCAACCTAAAGCCTCTACCATTCGGATAATCCAAGTAAGTCTCTCATCATTCTCACTGTGTTTGAATGTCATCTTCCAAATTGTTATTTTATACAAATATAAGCTATACAAATAAATGTTTTAGGCATTGAGTTTTTCTGCTCGAACAGTGTACCTTTGTTAGTGGATAATATACATATTCACCAATGTAGATTCTTCTTGGATGTATGATACTATAGCTAAACTTTTCATTTGGGGTATTTGATAATAGAAATTTTGTAGTTAGCCTTATGCATATATGAGGCTAAATTATTTGAAAACAAGAAGGTTTTACTGTCGTATCCCTTTTTCTTTAGGCTTGTTTCTCTAAATATCTTTTGTTGACAACTACCATAGATACCGTTATCCTTAGGGAAGATGATGTGAGGAGCAAGAGTTGCAAATAGTTGATTTTTAATGCTATGTTACTGTATTACTATTCAGGCTAGGTTAGCACTTGGGTGGTTAGAGGAGCCTTTTTATTGTGTAATGTGTACAATCAAGTCAAATGGTTTAGGTGTTTGTGTGTCTCTCTAAAGAATCTTTAGTTATATATAAAATTTTGTAGAGACCCATCTTTGTGCATGTAATGTGTTACAACTCTTCCATGAATTTCCACCTAATTATCCTAAACCCAGTTATTGTCATTGTTTATTCAGAATTTTTGATGTCAAACATAACTCTGTTCCTCTTTATCTGCATTTTGCTTGACCCGTGTTTTCATCTTACAGGATAAATTCCTCCAAAAGGTCCATTTTTCTCAGCATGGAATTCCACTTCCTGAGTTCATGCAGGTTGGCTTTCATTCATTATAAATGTTTTATTGAGGATTTACTGAGTGATTTTCATATTTTCCTACCAAATTATTCGTGAAAGAAAATATTTTCAGATTTTAATTTCTTGATCCTGATATATGGCTGAGACAGATAGATGATCTTGAAGGTGCTAGGAGAGCAGCTTGTCAGTTTGGCTACCCTCTTATGATCAAGAGCAAAAGGTTAGCCTATGATGGGCGTGGCAATGCTGTTGCCAAGAGTGAAGAGGAGCTTTCTTCTGCAATAAACGGTAAATTATTGTTTCCTGAAAAATGTAAACCGTATGAATTCCAAATGAACTGAAACCTTTACATCTATTTCCATGAAGTAAAGTTACACTTACTTGCCATGTTATGGAAGATTCTGTTTGGTTTGATCAAAAGTGTAATGGCCACTTAGTTGGAATTTATAAGTATGCTGGTCACCTGGTCCACAGTTATGCTTTGTGTAAAATTTGGTTAGTGGTGGTCTTTTATTTATTTTTGTATTCATAAAATTAATGAGTGGGTGCTTCTTATTTTCATGTGATTTTAAGCTTTTCAATGTTTTGCAGCCCTTGGAGGATTTGATCGTGGTTTATATGTTGAGAAATGGGCACCCTTTGTCAAGGTCAGTGTCTGGCTTGTACCATTTACTCTAATAATGATGATGGTAGTTTTTGCTTCAGGTTCTTTTTGTCTACAATTTATTCTCAAACCTTTTCCTCGAATTGCAAAATCTCATATGTGCATAAAAGGTTACTGGAAAGAGGCGAAATAGGATTTGAGAGTTATATGAAAATAGATAGGTTTTATGGTATCATTTGACAGATGCACAACAGTACCAGCATTTTTATCAATTGTTTACATTGCTGGATCTTTTACTTGCAGAGTCACTTGTGCAATTCAAGTTTCTTAGGTTTTTCCCTTAGCACATTTTTCTACTTTAAGGTGTTATAAACTTTTATAGATTTTGTAATGGATACATTGTTGATTCCAAACTTTAAAAGTATGAGAAGTTGATTCTCATTTCTTATTCAAAATTTAGTAGTTACCTTCTAGGAAGTGGCGCTGAACTCTCTCCCTGTTACCTTCTATTCCTTTGATTTATGAGAAGATTTCAAGTTATCTTCTAGAACTTCTGTTTGGTTTAATTTTTGTCTTCATAATGATGACATATTGCTTTCTAATTTTCAATGACTATAGGAGCTGGCTGTCATTGTCGCAAGAGGAAGAGACAATTCTATCTTGTGCTACCCTGTTGTTGAAACAATTCACAAGTAAGATTTGGATTCAGCATTTCATTTTCTGTGGATAACTTGTTTTCTCTCTGTCGTGTTTAAACCTTCAATAATGTGTAAGTTTCCAGATGAATTTTACCAAATAATCTGTGCACTTGATCTGGATATGATCTTGTAGGGAAAACATATGCCACATAGTCAAGTCACCTGCTGTTGTGCCATTGGAAATTAAGAAAGTTGCCAATGATGTTGCTTACCGAGCTGTTAGTTCATTGGAGGGTGCTGGTGTGTTTGCAGTGGAGTTATTTTTGACGAATGATGGACAGGTTGTAATTTTGCAACTATTATTAACTTGCATGACATATTCATTTCTTTAAGCTGCTGCATTAGCTTTTTCAAGTTTTTAGCCTTGTTTTTATGCTTTACTATGAGCATATGAACAGATTTTACTAAACGAAGTGGCACCTAGAGTTCACAATAGTGGTCACCACACGATTGAGGCTTGTTACACCTCACAATTTGAGCAGCATTTGCGTGCTGTTGTTGGCCTTCCGCTTGGTGATCCATCAATGAAATGTCCAGCTGCTATCATGTACAATTTACTGGGTGAAGACGAGGTGAAATTCTTTTCTCTTTTCATTCCGTTGTTATTCTACTGTAAAATCTGGGGCCTAAACTTTTTCTTTCAGGTCATGTGGCTTGATTGCCTTTTAAAAAGTTATTTGTGCATGAACTTGCATATAGGGCATGTGTCTTTGCATGCACAGATGCACCTGTGCTTGTGCATTATTCTGGGTCCTACTTTTAGGAATGGCATTAAATGTCAATAAAGTAGTGTGTTCATTGCTGTTACCACTCTGTTCTTAGAAGATGAAGCACTTATTAAAATGTTTATTGTCATGCTGATTTTATGATTAGGGGGAGCCTGGTTTCCGTTTAGCTCATCAATTGATTGAGAGGGCTTTGGGTACTCCAGGTGCTAGTGTTCATTGGTATGATAAGCCAGGTTAGTTTTTTACCTTGATCATATTCTGTTCTCTTTGCATTTGATGGCTGTAACAAGTACTGACATTGCTATAATGTTGCTGCAGAAATGAGAAAGCAGCGGAAGATGGGTCATATAACTCTTGTGGGGCCATTTATAGGCACACTAGAAGCACGGCTAAATTCGATGCTGAAGGAAAACAGTTGTGGTTGTCCATCTGTAGGTAATTTGCCCTTTTGGTGCCTTAATTCTTGTATCAAATCTTAATGGATTAAATATTATGATGATTTGAGTGTAAATGCTATTGTTAAGTCATTTTTGTAAGCTTAAGCTGATGCCAAACCTTGTGGTTACATTGTTTTTGGCATTTAACCGTTTGACCATCCCATTGCATTTGTTTTAGGTGCTTAAGATAACCTGCTTATGTTTTTTTTTTTCTTAGTGCTCTTCAATGAAATATGATATTCAAGTTGCTTCCTATTGTTTGCTTGATGCAGACAGCCCGTCTGTTGGAATCCTCATGAGCTCTGATTCAGATCTTCATGTGATGAAGGATGCTGTGAGGATATTGAGCATGTTTGGTGTAGCTAATGAGGTTACCTTGTGATTACTGATTCTGATTTTTGAATTTACCAGTTATTGGACGTATAATATGTCCTTATATATCATCCATTTCTATCGCACCTTCTGTAATACAAAATTATAATTTTCAGGTAAGAACAGTTTCAGAACATCAGACTCTGTTTTCTTATGCCTCAACTGCTCAGCAGCGAGGCATTCAAATTATCATTGCTGGTGATGATGGCCACTTGCCAGGCAAGTTAATAAATAATGCTTCATATTTGTCCTTTTATTGCATTAATTGCCTCGCCAGGTTTAGAAGAGCTGCCTTCTTTTTGTAGGTATGGTTGCTGGCCTTACTAGCTTACCTGTTATCAGTGTCCCTATTCGCTCTTCTGAATTGGATGGAAAGGTAAGACTGTTTTTTTAACTTCTATTAACATTTATAGGGTACATAACAATACCACATTAATTATTGGCAAATTAAGAAACTCACACCTGGAATCTATGATATGCCGCTTTTTGTTAGTGGGTTGGTTTTCTTAGATTATTATTATTGTTTGGGTTAAATTATTGATGGAGAGCTAGTTACATTGTGGGTTTTAGATTTATTGAGAAGCAGTATTAATATATGTTAGCACATGTGCTTTGTTGGTTCAAATAACTTTTGGCAAAGGGATGATGAATATACTTCTGTTAGGCTATAGTTATTTAATGCATAATTCTTTTAATTTTTACAAAATGGTTAAGTTTGTTATTGTTTTTGCAATTTTTTCTCTTCCATTCATCAATGTTGAAAGTCTTTATGGCTCCGTTTGGTTCATAATTTTGTGTTTTTGGGAAAAGTTTTTTGAAAAAAGTTAAAAAAAAGTTGAATTGGGTGGGTATTACGATGTAGGATTTACAAATTGATAAAATACCTCCTATGTTTATTTTTTTACAAAACACCTCTTATAATAAAATATTAAAAGTTAACAAAAATACTCCCAATCCACCCTCAAATACGGACAGCCGGCCACCACCGCCGGAGGGTGGCCGGAGTCGCCGTAACAAAAACATTAAAAATATTTAGGGGTATTTAATTGAATTAACAAATTTAAGGGGTTTAAAAAATGTTGAATAATATTATGAGTTTTTGGGTATTTTACTGTTTAACTTTTTTGGGAATACTAAAAGTAGTATTCCCAAAATCCAACCAAACGAAGCCTACAAAGTTTTATATTTTGATTTTTCAGGAGTTAGCGGATGACCCTGTTGCAAGAGTTGCAGTAAATGACGCGAAAAGTGCAGCTTTTTTCGCAGCAAAGACATTGGGGGTTGTCGGTGATGCTGACCTACTTGCAAGGTTGGTTCTTCTCCCTTTCTGTCTGTTATGATTTCATCGTTGATCAGAACTCTATGCTGAAATTTTGCGCAATATAATTTATGCATATACAATACATGCAGAGTGAACCGGTATCAGGAAGACAAGAAACAGTGACTCGACAAAACCAGATAAGCATTAGCAATGAACAACACAAGATATTGAATTATATTAGAGCTACAATTTTTCGGATGCATACCATTGTTTTGAGGATCACTCAAATTCAGTTAAAAGTAAAATTATTAGTAAAGCCTAATGACCTTGCAAGCTAATCTTTTATCTTTTTGGCCTTTACAGACTACAGTATTACACAGGTTTTCTGCTATCTTTCTGTATAAGTTCGAGGAAAGCAAATTGCTTTGCTGAATCAAGAACTTGGTTATTGAGAATATATTCTATCTTACAATAATGAATTTTTATTTGGATTATACGGTCAAAAATATAAACCTACCTCATTCTGTTATAAAATGGGTGTGTTCATATTACATTGTTAATTAAAAACACAGCTTTTATTCAGAATTTAGCTCCCGAGCTACTCGGGCTTGGCTCGAGTTGAGCCGAACTCAAGCCCAAACGGCTCGTATATTATACGAGCTGGGTACTGAGTGCTAAACGAGTCGAGCTCGATCTGAGCTTGAGCTTCACATGCTCGATCGAGCTTGATCTTGAGCCTGAATTCTCTGTGCTTGCAAGGCTTGAGATCGAGATCAAGATTGCTCCAATTTCACGAATCAAGTTTCGAACACCAAGAGTTTCGGCTCATATACACCCCTAGGCACATTATACTGTATTAAGTTTATTCTATGAACTTGTAAAGTTTTATATTTTAAAAAGCTAATCGTATAAGAAAACTCGTTTGATAGAAACGAGTCTACATGTTTTTAAAAATAGATTCTGAATATTATCCTAAAAATTAGTATAAAATAAAAAAAAAATAAAAAATAAATATATATATATATTAAATGACTTTGAGTGAATATTATATTAACACATTTTGTACTATATAATTAAAAAAATTGAATATTAGTTAGGTTTTGAAAATTATTTTCGGATCATAAATTAAACGGACCTTTTTTTACCTCATTAATTTGTTTTCTACACTAAATTTTAAGTACATATTTTTCTAAAAGAAGTGATTTTTAATCCCCCACCTAATTGAACTCCACCCCCCAACTTTTAAATCTATTTTTTGTTTTGATAAATTTAACTTTAATTTAAATTACTATAAATAATATTATAATTTCTAAATACATTCATACTCTATTATATTTTTTTGTTTTAATTTTTAACATTTAATCTTACATAAAACTAATCCTAAATTTTCATCATTATTGAAATGTTTTTGTTTTATTTTAATTAGATAAATGCTAAAAATCACTTTCCTTTTTCTGATTTTTTCTAATTTTCATAATTTTTAATTAGATTTTTATCGTATTATAAATTCGTAATTCTAACACTATATAAGTATACTAACATTCGTTTTGGGAAAAAAATTAGGGCAACACAAATCTAAAATGTATCTAAATTTAATTGTGAAAAAAAAAAAAAGATTTTGAATATTAAATTTTATACCTTTTTTACAGGTTGATAGAACCCGACCCTTCTTATTTGGTTAAACCCGGTTAATTCGGCTTAATTTCTCTGCTACATAAATCAACAGGTAAGTGCAGCAGACAGTCACCAGTAAGAGCCACGCCTGCCTGCGGATTAAAGTACAGCCGTCGCCACCGCTGCCGCTTCCGCCGTGGTGCTGACAGCACAGAGTCAGTGAAACTTAAAATGCTTCATAACGTAGTGCTTTCAAAAAACTTTGAGTCTTGTTTCACTCCCAATTTCACCTTCAAGTCTCCGTTTCATAAAATTTCACTTGGAAAACCATACAAACTGAACTTTCTAATGGAAAATCAACCTAGCAAGTCTTATGAAACTTCGAATCTAACTTGCCAAGCCTCACGTGACTCTCTTGGGACTTCTTCTCCGAGGTCCACACTTTAATTTCAGTAATTTGCTTCACTTGTTTATTTTTTCTTTTTGATTTGCTGTTTGGAGCAGTTTATTCATTGAAATTGAGTTCTCTTTTATATGAAATTATATTATGTTCCAGTATCCTTGCTTGTGGCATACACTGTTGTATTAGTGACATTCAGCTTAAAGTTAGTAAGGTATCGTTTTGGCATTGTAACGGGGCGATTAGCAAAGTATCCAAATGGTAATCTATAAATTCAAACGGTTTAATTAGTTACATTTTCTCAGTGTCCAAGGTAGAGTTGAGTATTATATCATCATTGAGGTGTAGGCATATGACTCAAGTCTATAGAGTTACCATCTTTTATGCCATAAAAGAAATGCTCAATAGTTATTCAAAACACCTTTTGTAGACCCTTTCATGGTAGGAATCATATGTTGTGGTTAAATATTTAATGGTCTATTATTTAATATAGGAATCCAACTGTGTAGGAAGGATGATTCACTTGTCCAGAAACTCGAAGAAAGCTCGAATGGTCTGTCTTCAGGTAAGTTTCATTATTAAATAGTATTGGCTGAAATATCATTGTGTTGATAGCTTCAAACAGATTGAAGTATTGCCCAGACAACTGTAATGCTTATGCAATTTTCATTTTTTGGAAAAATTACTGAAGTGAAATAGGCTGCACACTTTGCTATTTGGAGTATCCTTTCCTTCTTACTACATATGTTTTGCTGAAAGTGGGATTTTTTTTTAGCTTTCAAATTGATATTTTTCTCGCTTACACTAGATAGTATTGTTGCTGGGGTTTTATTGTTTGACCATTCCATCTTAGGTTCTTATGATTCTCAGTTGACAATTGCTTACATTTTTGCTTAATGCCTCTCCAATTTAGCATGATATTTAAGTTGCTTCCTACTATTTGCTTATTGCAGTCACACATCGTGTTGGGATTATCATGAACTCGGATTCAGATCTTGCTATTATGAATGATGCTGCTAAGATCTTGAGCATGTGTGGTGTACCTTACGAGGTTGCATAGTCACGATTTATAGTTTACTTTTGAAATTATGTATAAGGTATCTTTCCGTACAATCCAATGCTAACTCTAGAAATCGTATATACTATGAGTTTTCAGGTTAGAACAATTTCAGCACATCGAACTCCTAGAATGATGCTTGATTATGCCTTATCTGCTCAGGAGCGAGGCATTCGGATTATCATTGCTGGTGATAGTAGTGCAGCCCACTTGCCAGGCAGGTTTATACATTCTGCTCTATGTATAGTGAAGTAATGCACAAATGGTCTTACTGGGATTATGTGCTCTTTCTCAATATTTAGGTATGGTTGCTGCACTTACTCCCTTACCTGTTATTGGTGTCCCTTTGCGTGCTTCGGCATTGGATGGACTCGATTCACTCTTATCAGTGGTGCAGGTAGACTGTAGTACAAAAATGTTTCTTTTTCTATCTTATCCTCTTTAAATACCATGAAATGGATATTTTAGCACATCTCCAAAATTCAGAACTGGAACCTAAGAGGTACCCTTTATTGTTGTTTGCTTTCTTGAGATTTTTCTCTATCTATTGACAGAGAGCTAATTACATATTTTTGAATGTAAAGAAGCGAAATTTACCATTTTCAATTATTTTTACAGCATGTGAAAATTGTTTGCAATGGGCCTCTTGAGGCATTTCTCTTACATCATGCTTATGAATGCATAATTTTTTCATGTTTCCAAGATAATGTTTGAATGACAATTTCAAAGAGATGTATACATCCCATTAACATGTGCCTAATGAGTTCCATTCTATGAAAACATTTTTCAGGTAGCCACACATGCAACATATTCCGTTTATTGTTTTATTCAAAATGAAATTTGATTTATTTATTTAATGTGATTTGTCTTCTAAAATATGCTTCGTAAAAGCTTTTCTGTTTGATTAATCAGATGCCTAGAGGTGTCCCAGTTGCAACAGTCGCAATAGATAATGCAAGAAGTGCAGGCTTATTAGCAGCAAAAATGTTGGGGGTAAATGGCAATGTTGATCTACTTGCGAGGTTGGATCCTCTCTCTTTGTGGTTGCAAATAATGCAAACTTCTAATTTTTTAAAATAAATAAATAAAAAATTAGATGAATTTTATTTAAATTCCAAACGAATAAAATTATTGTATTACTCTCTCTTGTTGAAATGTGGTGCACTATAAACTATATAACTTTCATGTTGTTCCAATTTATGATATTGGACATGTTATTTGCAGAGTGAGCCAGTATCAGGAAGATGCAGGGGATGATGTCCTAAAAAAAGCAGAGAAGTTACAGAAAGATGGTTGGTCATTTTATTGAATCCTTGGGTACCTCAATGCTTTTTTGGTGATTTATATTTAAATATGGGATTTCATTGGCTACTGTAAGTTTTAGTTTGTTGAATAGTATACTTGAATTCAGAAAAAATAGTATTAAGATTTTATCAAGACAGATTGAAAAACTTTTATAGTATTAATTCCTTCAGTCAGCTCCATCTCTTTGCTGAAACTATTGTTTTTTGGTCTGGGTTTGCAAATAATGATACTATTTTTCCCCTTCCACCAATTTGAGAGTTGCGATGTTTGATTCATATTGGCATTTTATTGTTGGATCATACTGTAAACAACAGTTGTTTACATTGGTTGTGATTTGTAGCTGGATGCGCTTTTGCTTAATGCCTTCACCAATGAATTGAGAAAGTATGACACTGAAATTCTGTTATTTGCTTAATACAGTTACCCCACATGTTGAGATAATCATGGGCTCTGATTCAGATCTTCCTGTTATGAAGGATGCTGCTAAGATCCTTAGCTTATTTGATGTACCTCATAAGGTTAGAACCTTACTGTTATATGCATATATTCATATTCTTCAGCCATTTGATGTGTGATATTCATTTGTGTATAATCTATTTCTACCTGACCTTTTGTAATTCTAATTCTCAGGTTAAAATAGTATCAGCACATCGGACTCCTGAAATGATGTTTACTTATGCCTCTTCTGCTCAGGATCAAGGCATCTCCATCATCATTGCTGGTGCTGGTGGTGCAGCCCACTTGCCAGGCAAGTTTTAGTAATATTCTCCATAAACAGTATCATAATCCACAATTTTTCGTTTGGAATTACATCAGCTCTGGGATGAACTCTAGGTATGGTTGCTGCACTTACTCCCTTGCCTGTTATTGGCGTTCCAGTGCGGTCTTCTGCATTGAATGGAATTGATTCACTCTTATCAATTGTGCAGGTAGTCTGTTTATTTAAGTCTTACTATTATATTTATAGGAGATGTAATGCTCAGAATATTCATTCTCCTATGGTCTTAAATTTTTATGAAATTAATCTATTGGCACCCAAAATTCATGTATGATATATCTAAGAGGTACCCTTTTGGTTTGTCGGTTCTCTTTTCTTATAAGCATTATTGCAATAGCCAGTGGCTAATTACATTGTAGTCTTTTGGATATTTTTAGTGAAATCACTATTCAGTAAGTTTATTTTCTTGACTCATGTAAGCTCTAGAAACATCATGACGCTATTATGTTAGGCCACATTTATTGGATCTATAACTTTCACGGTACTAGAGAATATTTAAATGACAGAATGACAAAAACTATTTAAATCCTGTTGGTGTATCCATGATGACTTCCCTTGCACAAAAGTAACGTCCAATTGTATAGCCTGACATACCACATATTGCTTGTATCAATTTCTTCAAGATGGAAATTTATATGTTATATTAGTGCTTTCAGAATTTTTTTTTCCTCGTACTGAAATTCTAATTTGATTATTCAGATGCGTGGGGATGTCCCAGTTGCAACAGTCGCAATAAATAATGCAACAAATGCGGGTTTGTTAGCAGTAAGGATGTTGGGGGTTGGCAATGCTGATCTACTGGGAAGGTGGGTTCCTCTCTCCCTATGGTTATATAGATAATTCATGAAAATAGTAATTTAAATGATTTTCCTTTGCTCCTGCTTATTGATGTTTTGAAAAAATTTTGTGCAGAATGAGCCAGTACTTGAAAGACATCAAGAACGATGTCTTGACAAAAACTGAGAAGCTAGAGCAAGATGGTTGGGAGTCTTATTTGAATCATTAACTATGTTAATGCTTTTATGGAGAGGTGTTTTTTGTTTTTTGCCTGAAAACTTGGGTCTACTATAATAAGTGTAAAAGTTGGTTACCATTTGTCTGATTACAGAATCAATAAAGATTAACTCACAATCTAATCTTATATACTTTCTCTCATAACCCAGACGTGACAGCTAACAATTGATCAGTTCGTAATTGAACATGTGGGCCTCGTAGTGAGTAGACGAGACTCATTTGCAAGTTGCCACTTCGAAATTGCGTGAGAAAGTTTGTGAGATTGAGTTGTAAGTGTAGTATTATCTTGATAGAATAAATTGACAACTCTAATAGAATTGAAATGTAGCAAAAATCATTGTAGGGAAAAAGGCTGAGGGAAGAGGCAAGCCTTTTGTCTGTGATTTTGTTGTTATAAGGTGGGTTTAATGGATAAATTAAAATCAGTTTTTCCTGTATTGGTTTGATTAACTATTTAATTTCGGCATGCATCTTATTTATATTAGCAAAAATAGTACGTTTACAATCTCTTCTTACAAATTTTTTCTCACAATCTCAACCATCTCAACCTGATTGTCCGTTATTGGTCAGTTTGTAAATAGACAGGTGAAATCCATGACGAATAAGCGAGATTTATTTGCGAATTGTTATGTCGGGATTGTGAGAAAAAGTTTGTGAGAAGAGATTGTGAGTGTAGTATTACTCCTATATCAGAGGTAATCACCTGTGAAATTATTAAAACTCTTTTCAACCTTTTCTTTTTATTTAATTTCGGTAGCTACTTAGTTTTGCAATTTGTTATAAGATTAAGAAATTAATTTTGGGGAAATACTTGATACCTCACGGTCCTCACACCTTCCTCTCAATTCTTTGTTCGGAAGAATAGTGTGATGAACCCAGCTTATCCGACGTAGCGGTATTCCACAGTCACCCAACTACTAAGGCTTTAATTTATGGAAAATGATCCAAAAAGGGATATCGAATTTATGCATCGATAGACGTGATATTATCATGACAATTGATTAATTATGAATTTTATTTTAAAAAAAAGCAGATAATGATACGTCTGTTCGGTGTATGAATTTGATATACTTTTTCAGTAATTGTAGCATTGCTTTTAATTTATTTTCCACTCTAGATTTAAATTCATCCACATTCAAATTAGGGATTAGTAAACTTTAAACCTTAAAACTTGGATTATACAGTGTTAAGTCTTATAAAAGCTTAAGCCAGTAAGTGAAGACTCAACATTATATTAGTTTAATTATAATCAACTTGGTTTGTAGTTGGATGACAAGATCTTAAGTTATCCTGAAAACTTATAAAAAAAAAAAAACTACAAAACTTAAAATTAATTGGTTTTTATAGGAGGGTCGAATAAATCATTATTATTAAGTGTTTGTCTCTTTAACAAATTTCATATGTATGAAAATTATCGTTTGAACGATACAAAATAAAACATAAGCGTTCTCAAGAGATATTAATTATAGGCATACAAATAGAATAAATTATGGTTGTCAAATCACGTATGATATTGTATATCGAAAACCTAATTTTTTAAATCGTGTATCGTAGGACACGTCTTTTTCATAATTTTTTTTTCTTCTAAAAATTAATATCATCCCCCAAGATTAATTAACGAATTTTGTGGTATTATTGACTTTAAATTATAGTATTACATAATCAAAATTAATCACAAAATTAAGAATCTATATCATTTCCTTTCAACCATTGATATTATTTCCAAGATCAATGTCAATATCTATATTTCTACTTATGTTATTATTATCATACAAAATAGATAACACATATTTCTCTTCACTTTCTCCATACAAAATGGATAAATTTGGGTGGGTTTCAGTGAACTGGATTGGGTGACCCGGATCCAACCCGAAAACCCTTTTAGGCCTTTGGCCCAAATTAATAAAGTTGTATCGATATTTTTAAAGATATAAACCGATATGTATCGTATCGTATGATACACATCAACGTATCGAAAAGTTTATGATACACTCTCTAATACGTATTATTAAAGACATGTATCGAATCGTACTGTAAGATACATCTCATATGTTGTAAGATATTAATAACTATAGAATAAACACACATCAAGAAGTAAAATGAATGGGAGATTTAAGAGAAGAAGCTAAATTTTACAATTTCCTAATTTCTTGAACATAAAAATCCAAATCTAATTTCTTATTTCTAGATCATTCTGACATCGACATCGAAAGTGTTGAATAGTTTCCCCAATCTTTATTAATTACAAGTTGCTACATTATGACTTTGTTAACAATAGTGTTGTTTTTTTCTTTTGACTTTCTTGTTTTAGTCATTTGGAAAGAATGTGTTAGCCTATTAGTCCTTGGTGGACGAGCATTTATTTGAGACAACATTATTTCAATTTTGTAATATATTCTTTTATATTAATGTTAAAGTCTTTTATTTAGATTATTTGAGTTAATAGACATGAGGCACTAAATTCAATATTGTCAACAAAAATCCCAGGACCAATGTTAATTTTTCTACGGATTTTTATTTGTATGTTCTTCTAGTTCTTCACATTCTTTTTTTATCATATCCCCCAGCACCAATGTTGATTTTTCTACGGATTTTTATTTTTATGTTCTTCATATTCTTTTTTAATCATATCCCAAAGATCTTGGGAGTTGAAAAAACCTACATTTGACCGCTCCACTGTCTGTAATATTCTCCTTCAAATATTGGTATTTGACATAGAAAGTATGAAAATAAAGTTGAAAGAATATTTGATGGGTAATCTGGATTTGATACCACAAATATTGGAACTTGATTTAGAAATTATATATGAACACAAAGTAGGGACAATATTTGATGTCATAATTTGAGTGGGGTCATCAGCCTCCACTCCTCACAATGTAGATCCGCCCATGTGTGATTTTGATACCATTTGTAAGAAGATTTTTTGATATTAGCTATAGAAGAGAAGTAACATTTAAAATTTAAGAAATAACATTCTAATTGATTGACAATAGACTACAAGAAATTATATATTTTCTCAACTATTTATATTATAAAAATTTTCCTAAACTACTAAGACTAAAACTTTTATCTTAGCCCTAGTCTAATCTGACAATTGTATTCAGATACCTCAGTTATAAGAATAAAAAAATAAAAATATCTTTTAGGGTTAGGATTACAAATTTCTTGAATGAAGGCTTTTATACAAAAGAGGAACAGTAAGGAACTCTAGGGCATCAAAAGACAAAGACTTCGTTTGTTACACTCTTCAGAATACTATTATGGGTTTTTCCAATAAAGTTAAATAGTAAAATTGACTTATTTTCAAAATATTATTCTATATTATTCAATTTATTTTAAACCTCCTTAAATTTATAAATTTAACTAAACACCCCTAAATATTTTTTTTAGAAATTACAAAAACACCCCAGTAACCCACATTTACAGATTCCGACAACCACTACCGGAAGCTAGTCAGAATCTAGTATAATGGCACACTACCGACTGAATCTGGCCGATAGTGGGCCGATCTAACCTTTTCCGACCAGATCTACAGCCAAAGATCTGGCCGTCAATGGCCAGATCTTTGGCCGTAGCCAGTTGTCAACGATGGCCAAGATATGGTCATCGTTGACCATCAACGACGGCTGTATCTTTGGCCGTCGTTGAGGACCAAATGCGGCGGTGATCTGGGCTGCAATGGCCGTATCTACCGCGATCTGCCGTAGGTGGCCTATATCGGCACAACCAAGGCAAGATCCAACGGTCATGCGCCGATAGGGCGACTCTGGCCACCCTTCGACGATATTGGCCGGATGTCTGTATTTAATGCGTGGGTTGGAGATATTTTTGTTAACTTTTAATATTTTATTATATGGGTGTTTAGTAAATAAACAAACATAAGGGGTATTTTTGTTAATTTTTAAATCCTTCATAGTAATACTCTCCCAATTTAACTTTTTTCAAAATATTATTATAAAAAATATCAAAATAATGAATCAAACGGACCATACTATAACAAAATTTAACAACCCCCATTATAAGATATTGAGAGAAGAACCAAAATTTTACTATTTCCTAATTTCTTGAACATCAATCCAAATCAATCGAACCTTTTTTTTTTTAAAATAATAATTTCTCAAATCAGTATGACATTGAAGGTGTTAAACAGTTTCTCCAATCTCTATTACAATGATGATTTTTCTACGAATTTTTTTGTTTTTAATCATTAGGGAGGAGTGTTTTAATTGCATGAGTATTTTGTTTTGAGTGAAAATATTATTTTATATGAACTATTAAATTCATGCATTCAAATAAGGACCCGTCATGATCATGAGTTAAAAGGTGGGAAATTCAATCTCAATAAGAGCCCCAGGGTTGGCCTAACAAAGTTGATTTTTCTACAGCTTTCAGCTTCTTTTTTTATTTTTTCTTTTGTTTTTAAGCCATTAGGGCTAGGGAGATGTTTTCGTCGGACAAGTGACATTTTATTTTTTATGAACATTAAAGTCTTTTATTTATTGTTTTAGCCATTGATGTTGAACAATGCTCCTAATGTTCTCTTAAAATCAAGGGCAATTTTGGTTGTTAATATTGACTTCAATATCAGTATCCTATGTTACCGTGAGTGAATATAGTCAAGTAATTAAAGTTTTTTAATAATAATAAAATGGGTTAATTATTAATCTTAATAATTAATAAAAAGTTGTCGGTAACAAGTATGTAAGGGCGGGCTTAGAAACCGTGACACCAAGTCTGAATTTGAGTTGGCTTTATCACGAGACAACCAGCCAAACTGGAGATCCCTTTCTGTCTGATCTGTTCATACTGTTGTGTTGACTTGGCTCTTCTAACTTCTAGGGTCAAATATTTTTTCATTCTCAGAGATAAGACTTGGTCAAACTGAAATTGTTTTATTTCTATTTTTATAAGCTAATTAAAAAAGAAGGCAAGGGCGCAGGGCTATTCAAATCTGGATATCCGATCCAAATGACCTTATTTATGATCCGATCCAGATTTTCGGATCAGGATATATCCTGATCCGAATCTGATCCGAAATATGTGGATATCCGAAATATAGGAAAGTGAAGTGAATTTCGAGCTGGTGCATGGCATTGAAGCAAAGGGCTATGAAATTTAAGGAGTTTTGGACAATCATTAATCAATCTCATAGACATAGTAGTAGTTGTTAACTTGTTATCTCCATGGATGTACGTGTATACTAATCAGTTTGCAATCTACTTAACTATGTTGAAAGCTCATGAATAAAGTCACCTTGCTCAGTCATCGGCCTGCTCTGTGGTACCTGGTGGTGTTGTCGACGACTCAGCAGCTTCGGTTTGGCTCTCATATATGGTCACTTGGTGTAAACAACTAATGGGTGATGATGATGAGGAGATCAAATAGATCGAAGGCCTGGTGTGGAGGTGTTGTCGAAATCAAATGTGTGATGAGGATTTACTAAGGATTGAGATTTGAGAGGTGAGAGTTAGTAATAGTCTAAATCTAATACGGAGGGAAGATTTAGACTTTTAGGGATTTTAGTTTTAGGGCATTTTAAAAAAAGCGGGTTAAAAAACCGGATCCAAGTAACCAAATTATTTGAGAAAGTAAACCATAACCGATCCGGATAATCGGTTCACCATTTTTTCTGAACCGAAACCAAAGCGGTTTACTCAAAAAACCTAATTTTCGGTCCGGTTTTGGTCTTGTTTTCCGATTTGGTTCAGTTTCTGGATTTTCTTTTTCCACCCCTAACTCGTGTTATTATTATCATGCAAAATGAGCAATACATTTTCCTCTTTAATTTCTCCATACAAAATAGATGAATTTGGGTAAGTTTCAATGAACTCGGTTGGGTGACCCGGAACCAATCCGAAAACTTTTTTGGGCCTTTGGCCCAAATTAATAAAGTCTTATTGATTTGTATTGATATTTTTAAAGATATAAACCGATATGTATCGTATCGTAGAATATATATCAATGTATCGAAAGGTTTAGAATACACTTTCTGATACGTATCGTTGAAGACTCGTATTGTAGGATACTAATAACCATAGAATAAACGCACATCAAGAAGTAAAATGAATTGGACATTTAAGAGAAGAAGCTAAATTTTACAATTTCCTATTTTATTGAACGTAAAAGTCCAAATCTAATTTCTTATTTCTCGATCATTCTGACATCGACATCGAAAGTCTTGAATAATTTCCCCAATCTTTATTGTTTCAATTTTGTAATATATTCTTTTATATTAATGTTAAAGTCTTGTATTTAGATAATTGCTTACAGAGTTACAGTGAGTTAATAGACATGAGGCACTAAATTCAATATTGTCAATAAAAATCCTAGGCCAATGTTGATTTTTCTACGGATTTTTATTTTTATTTTTATCTTCTTCTAGTTCTTCATAATCTTTTTTTATCATATCCCAAAAATCTTGGGAGTTGAAAAAACCTACATTTGACCGCTCCACTATTTGTAATATTCTCCTTCAAATATTGGTATTTGACATAGAAATTATGAAAATAAAGTTGAAAGAATATTTGATGGGTAATCTGGATTTGATACCACAAATATTGGAACTTGATTTAGAAATTATATATGAACACAAAGTAGGGACAATACTTAGAGTGGGGTCATCAGCCTCCACTCCTCACAATGTAGATCCGCCCATGTGTGACTTTGATACCATTTGTAAGAAGATTTTTTGATATTAGCCATAGAAGAGAAGTAACATTTAAAATTTAAGAAATAACATTCTTATTGATTGACAATAGACTACAAGAATTTATATATTTTCTCAATGATTCTTTTATAAATTTTTTTCCTAAATCTACTAAGACTAAAACTTTTATTTTAGTCCTATCTAATCGAACAATTGTGTTCGGATATATCAGTTATTAGAACAAAAAAATAAAAATATCTTTTAGGGTTAGGATTACAAATTTCTTGAATGAAGGCTTTTATACAAAAGAGGAACAGTAAGGAACTCTAGAGCATCAAAAGACATATTATAACAAAATTTAACAAGCCCCATTATAAGACATTGAGAGAAGAACCTAAATTTTACTATTTCCTAATTTCTTGAACATCAATCCAAATCAATCGAACTTTTTTTTTTAAATAATAATTTCTCAAATCAGTATGAAATTGAAGGTGCTAAATAGTTTCTCCAATCTCTATTACAATGATGATTTTTCTACGAATTTTTTTTTGTTTTTAATCATTAGGGAGGAGTGTTTTAATTGGATGAGTATTTTGTTTTGAGTGAAAATATTATTTTATATGAACTATTAAATTCATGTATTCAAATAAGTGCCTGTCATGAGTTAAAAGGTGGGAAATTCAATCTCAATAAAAGTCCCAGGGTTGGCCTAACAATGTTGATTTTTCTACAGCTTTCAGCTTCTTCTTTTTATTTTTTATTTTTTCTTTTGGTTTTAAGCCATTAGGGTTAGGGAGATGTTTTTGTCGGACAAGTGACATTTTATTTTATATGAACATTAAAGTCTTGTATTTAAAAAGTAAAAATAACATAAAATCCTAATAAATTTATTGTTTTAGTCATTGATGTTGAACAATGCTTATTTTTCTATGGATTTTTTTGTTTTAGTCATTGATGTTGAATAATTGTGATACATTATTGACGCCACGTTTTTATAATTGATTGCAATGAGGGGGGTACGTGATCACTATAAAAGTCTACTTATAATGCTGATTGAACTACAAATAAATCTTTGTAATCTTAAAATAACAGCATATTAGAAGATAGAAAGATGGGTTCTCTAGATAACAAACAACAACAGTCCATTAACAACACAGGGAATGAAGATTGCTTGAATGCCTTTATGTTCAGCAACTTAATCGCGTTCCCTATTGTCCTCAAAGCCGCCATTGAGCTGAATTTATTTGCAATAATGGCTAAAGCAAGCCCTGGTGCTCATATTTCCGCTTCTGAAATAGCGTCTCAGCTACCTACTAACAACCCATCCGCAGCTTCAATGCTTGATCGCATGCTGCGGTTGTTGGCTAGCCATTCCATGCTTAAGTGCTCTTTGCGCAAGCTTGAAGATGGTAGAGTTGAAAAGCTTTACGCTCTCACACCTTCCTCTCAACTTTTTGTCAGCAAAGATGATGAACTGAGCTTATCAGACGTATCGATCCTTTCCTATCACCCAGCTGTGATGGAAGCTCGGTATGCAGTGGAACTTCAATACGCAAAAACGTCTTCAACTTCAACACTTAATGTTGTATTTATTTTAACTTGGTTTTTGTGTTTGTATAGGTTTCGCTTGAAGGATGCAATTCTTGAAGAAACTGACGGTGATTTGTTCAAGAAAGTTCATGGTCTGACTTTGTTCGAGTACATGAACAATGATCCAACTTTCAACAATATTTTCAACAGGGCAATGGTCGGTCTATCTCAGTTTGTGATGAAGGGGATTCTAGAGGTATACAGAGGATACGAAGGGCTTTCATCATTGGTTGATGTTGGTGGTGGAATTGGGAAATGCCTACACATGATCACCTCCAAGTACCCTCATATTAAGGGCATTAATTATGATTTGCCTCATGTTATACAAAGCGCACCATCTTATCCTGGTATTAATTTGTTGTATATACTTATATTCTTAGATACTTAAATTAATAATCTTTTTTATAAATGATTTTTATTTAAATTAATATAATAATAAAAAGCATTAGAAATAAACCAAAAAAGGAAAACTGGCCAGCGGAGTCGCCACGCTGGTGGCCGATTGCCGTTGTTGCCGTCAATGACGAGTGGAGCAACAACCACTGAGATCATCGTTTGACAATCTAAGGAATGGTGTTGGCAGTTTGGTCAAAGGAGATTCAGTAGAACTTCTCCGACACCATTAGTTAGATTGTTGACTGGAAT
This sequence comes from Pistacia integerrima, assembly GCA_026225825.1. Lineage (NCBI taxonomy): Eukaryota > Viridiplantae > Streptophyta > Magnoliopsida > Sapindales > Anacardiaceae > Pistacia > Pistacia integerrima. The sequence continues at coordinate 8,695,271 of CM047748.1, forward strand.
TCTCAACGGTATCAACAGTGTCAACTGAGTCAACACCTTGAAACTTTTACGTAAAGTCTTAATCTCTATATAATTTTACACAGGTATCGAACATGTTGGAGGAGATATGTTTTCAAACGTCCCAACAGCAGATGCAATTACGTTAAAGGTTTGTTTGGAAACAAACTTCTCTTCCGTAAGATCTGATATATATTGAACATTTCAATGACTAATTAGTTGGCTTAATTTGTCCTCTCTCCTCTTTACAGAATATACTTCATGACTGGAGTGATGAAAACTGCATTAAAATTTTAAGGAACTGTTACACAGCTTTGCCAAGTAATGGGAAACTCATCATTTTAAGCGCAGTATTACCAGAAGAACCTGAGTCAAGCAACTACTCTATGTATGTTTCTAGAGCTGACAACCTTATGTTAATGCATACTCCAGCTGGGAAAGAGAGGACAGAAAAAGAACATGAAACCTTGTGCAGAAAAGCTGGATTTTCCAACTTTCAACTTGTATGTTCTTTTCAGGGTATTCATGCAATCATAGAATGTTATAAGTAAGGGCGTATGATCTATCTGCGAGAGTATTCTCTCCGTCAAAATAAAAAATAAAAATCATGAATCTATTTATGATGTATCTGCGAGAATTCTATCAAAATAAAATAATGAATTTATATATCAACGACTTCCTTAATTACTTAATTTCTTTTGCTCCAAGTGTTAATAATTGATAAGCTAATACTTTGAATATAAAATATTCTTCTTTGTCTTTTATGCAAGAGAATTAAAACAGAATGAAATATTATTATATAGTATGTTATAAAACAAAGGCAAAGAAGATCAAACAATAACACAAAAATATCCTCCTTTTGAAGAGTCGGTCGTGCGATTGGAGGTGGTGGGAAATGGTGAGTGAGGATGACAAATAAAGGTTTGGGCTTTGTAGTGGGGATTTTGTGGGTTTTCTTGGAAGTGATTTTGAACGGTGAGATTAGCCGGAAAACGGCAAAAACAACCGACTACGACGCTGCTAACGTTGCCATCTCTTGCTAACATGCATCATCCATTTTCTTTTCTTTTCTTCTTCTCTGGCGGTCAAAATGTTTATTGACCATTTTACTCTTACTTATAACAGACTTTTAACCATCTTATCCTCCCTCATAACAAACATTACTAATAAAATTATGTTTTAGATACTAAAGTGGTATTTTAAAAGTTTGAAGGTAAAACAAACGTCATTAAGGGTTTTTTTTTTTTGGTGGGAAAACGTTGTTAACTCTATTATTAAGTTTTTAATAGATTTGGCTAATGTTATGCCACTGATGAAGTGATTATCTAGTACAATTGTGCATATTTTTTTTTGTTGGTATCTGGAGGTGTTTGGGCTAGTTTGTGCACACTTGAACTAGTCTTTCGAGGCCCTACAGTTAACGGTCAGATATGTTTCTAGTGACTAATTCTTATTAGTAGTATTTCACTTGATTAAAAGTTCAAAAATCAAAAGTCTTGACCAACTTCACCAAGATAAGAAGCTCTATTAAATCTTAAATGTTAATTAATTAATGTAATTAAAAACTAGAGCCGTGCTGAATACGGCCAGAGGCAGGAAGTTTATTTTTAGGGGTCAACATGTAATGTTCAACAAATAATTTGTTCAAATATAGAAAATTAATTTAGGAAGTCACCTTTTTATTTTTTTATTTTTATTTTTATTTTTATTTTTTTAAGGGGCTTTACTGTCAAATTCAACTAACGAGAAGGTTAAAAGAAATGAATATTAAAAAATGAAAATGACATGTTTTTTGTATAAATTAAAAATATCTTTGTTGGTTGGGTGGCCTTCCTATGGCTCCGCCATACTTGTGTAACCCTACAATATTTGAAAAACACTTATAAAAGCTTCAATTAATTTTTGAGAAGATGAAAATAATAACTTTCTTTAAAATCTCGTTTCTTCAAGAAGTTAAAAATAATGGCTTTTGGTTTTGGTTATGTAATTGAATCTGAATCCTTGTTGTTTCTATTTTAAAAAAGTATTTGATAAAGGTTTATTTAAAGAAAACTTAAAAAAAAAAATTAAAAAAAATCAATGGTTGATTTTCTAAAACAAAAAGTCCTCTAAGTAATTTTTTTATATATGAAATATATTTTAGTAGACCTGGGTAGGGACCGATCCTAACCGAGCTTGGGTATGGGCCCAGTTGGGGCCAATCACTCATGGCCTTGGGACCGGTCCTAGGCCTATGAGAAATTTAGGACCTGGACCGATCCTGGGCCCATAGAACCAGCCCTACGGGCCTGAAAAATTATATTTCACCCCCAATTTTTTTTTTTTTTTAATATTTAGAGGCAAAAAAATTATGTAGGGGGGTTTACGTAATTTTTAGGGGCTTGGAAAATTTTTTTCCACCCCTAGAGATTAGTAAATTTTTAATTAATTTTAAAAAATAATAAAATAATAAATAAATTAATGGTTAATTATAATTAATAATTATTTATAAATATGGGGATTTAAATTTAAACTTCAAAGAGATCATTTAATTAATTAATTTTAACATAATATAATATTCACACAATCACACTTCAGAAATAAATAATTAAATAAATTTGTTTTTATTAAATTATTCATTGTCAACAATATTTACATCGTGCAAATTTGTGTTCTTAAAGAGTTCGAGATCTTCAGGGTGCTGCTGTAGTCTTATCTCTACATGAGTCCAATCTCGTAAACACGTTATCACTTCAATCATCTCATTGGTTAAAGAGTATCTTCTGTCTTCAACAATTCGGCCACTCATTGAGAATGCTGACTCAGATGCAATTGTAGAAATCGGCAAAGATAAAATGTCACGTGCCATTTGGGCTACAAGGGGGAATCGACTTTGATGTTGTTTCCACCATTTAAGCACATCCATCTCACGTTTTCTCATTCTTTGTCATGTAGGACATGTCCATTTGTAGATAGCGATTCAGCTCATTTGGTCTATGTATGTACGAGCTGGAGCTGCTACTTCCACCGTCATGTTCCATATATGTCTACATGCTCGATTCTTGATAGTTGTCTTCATCAGGGTCATCTCTGTTGGACGTTCCAGTTCCATTGTACCTGCTCTGATATAAAAGAAAAAGGCTTTCCAATTTTTGCTTAAAGTTAATCAGATAATACATATAATCATGTCTTATCAGTAATTTTGCAATTAACTACTTGCAATTTAAACCTAGGATCTACAACAAGGCCTAATCCATATAAGAATAAAATATCTAACCAATATTTCTTGTATTTTTTTTCCATCTTTGAAACAATTTCCATTAAGACGTTATTATATCCATATTTAGCAAAAGTTTTAGAAATTTGAAGTAAAATATCTAACCCTAAATTAGTAGTAGGATAATAAATACCACTTAATGTATTAGTGGATTCATAAAAAACTTTAAGAAATGAATAAAAAAGTTCACAAACCATCCAAACATCATAGCTGACAACTTCCTGCAGATTCTTTCAGTTGATGAAATCTGTAATTTGTTTTGCGGTTGGCAAAGCTTTTTCCAACATCAAGTAGGAGGAGTTCCAACAGATATACATGTCCATACATAACTTCAAAGGTCGAACCGGTGGATCCTCTTGCTTATACTATTTGACGTACTCTTGCCATCTTTTGTTGCTACCGCTGACGATGAATCCGATAGCCGCGCACACTCTCTCAGTCTTTGAATTTATAGCTTCTAAACCTGCTTTAACAATCAAATTGATGATGTGGCAAGCACATCTCTGGTGAAAAAATTTGCCTTTACCATGCGGATCCAATCTCTTTTCAAATAAAGAGATAGCTGCGGTGTTAGTAGCTGCATTATCTAGCGTTAGTGCTACAACTCTATCAAGTAATACATATTCTTGCAAAATTTCAAGTATTGTAAAATAAATAGTGTCAGCATTATGTGCAGTATATAATGGTCTAAAACCTATCAATTTTTATTGTAAACCCCAACCATGATCTAAGTAATGTATTGTAATAGTTAAAAAATATGTTGTTGATCTACAAGCCCATATGTCTGAAGTAAGTGTAATAAATATATTCCTAAAATTTTGAAATTCATTTTTAAGTTGAATATTTATTTGGTTATAAAGTTTTAGTATGTCTCTTCTACTTGTACTTCTACTAACAGGGGTATATACTGGACAAAATGCAGTTTTAATCAAGTGAATAAAAAAATGATTTTCAGATAAAGAAAGGGGAGAGTCCGTAGCAACTATGTATTTTGCTATTTCTTCTCGTGCTTGGAGTGCATTGTATGTCCATGTTGATAGAGTTGAGAATTGTGGATTAAAATTAAGTTGAGTTTGAATTTGCTTACCTGGTCTAGTTGAAGATGAACCGGGCATATACATTATTTGGGGGTGCTTCTTCTCCAAATGTTGTAGCATCATCGAAGTCTCCTTCTCAGTGCCAATAACGGTTCGATAGAAATTACTTACCCCGCACAATTCTTCCACCTCCCCATTCGCCTTTGCCCGTTTTGTTTTGGTGAAGTGTCACCATACCTCAAACACAACCCTCTTTGACGGTCGGGAGGGTTGGGCTGTGGAGTCGCAACTCGCTTATGTTTGGCTGCACCCCATCCCTACTGAATGTGGTTGTTGTCATTGAATTGCAGCTGTTGCCTCTAGAAAGGGTGAAAATGGATCGAACCCTTCCATTTCTTCAATTGATGGAACGTAAAACTTATTTGGCCCTTCCATTATGAATTTATGATAAAATAATAAATAATTAAAATGAAAAAAATTAAATAATAATATGAATAAGAGATAATATTGAAAACTAGAAAAAATTGAATAATATAAATAAATAAATAAATTATATGAATAAATTATAAATATAAATATAAATTGAATTGAAGAAAATATGAATGAGAATTGGATTGGAGTAGAGAGATTGAGAGTTGGTGTGAAAAAAATTGAAAGTGTGGGGTTTATTTTTGTTTTTGTAAAATATCAATTTAACCCTTAATATTTTTGTCCAATTTCAAAATATTCAAAGGGTTTTTAGATATTTGATAGAAGACTTTTCAAAATTAAGCAAAAAGGTTTGGTCCCAGGCCCGGGCTGTGGAGGAGGGCTCAATCAATAGACCGATCCCTCCTCCTATAGGCCTGGTCTGGTTTGGGACCAGGCCCTACAAGGACCGGTCCTAAGACCATTCCTTTGGGTTGAATTTTTGGGATTAGTCCCAAATGCCCAAGTCTATATTTTATGATATCCTTTTCACTTACTTTTACAAATATCGATACAATAGTTTCAAAGGACATCCAAGTGGGTCTTAAATCTCTTGCTAAATTAATTAATGAATATTGTAATAGAAAAAAGAAAAAACTTCCCACGTTTGGAATGATTTGTGTTAAAAAACTCTTTTATTTTCCACACATTTAGACCAAACGACGTATTCCCACATAGGTTTAGCGAAATCCCAAGTTATATCTCTGATTGCATTTATTCTAGATTCTTATCTTTAAAGTAATGTCATTTTTTTTTTTAACATATTCTTAACTTTTCACTATAGCGTGGCACACGTTAGCATGCTAAAGTGCGCCAGTGATTTCTTTGAGAAAAGATGGGCTCGTGTTAGCAAAAAAGGGTTCACATTAGCAACGTCCAAGCCAACAGTTTTTTGCTTTTTTTGATTGATTTCGAAGTCTAAAATCACTTCTGAGTTCACCCATGGACTCCCCACAATCTCGTATACAAAACTCATACCTTCACTTTTTGACCTCACTCATCATTTCCAACCACCTCCAACAATCACTAATGGTGTTAGTTTAAGGGAGAAAATTTGAAATAAATACAACAAGAGGTATCAACTTGAGATTTTGCTAAAGCTTAGGTGGGAATATGTCGTTTACTCCACACATTTATTATAAAAAGTAATTTATGTGATTCCTATGCAATTAGGTCATCATAATTGATTGGATTATTATTATTATTTTTTTTAATTTGCAAAGTTGACTGGATTTTCTTATACATGATTTTTTTGTACATCATACAAATGCTGATTAAAATATAAAAATAAATGTTATTGTTGATGCTTGATTTTGACACCAACTAATAACATGTGGGAAATGTTGAGCTGACTCAGAAGACACACGTGTATATGGGGGTATTGGGTTGAATAAAAGATGAAGAACAATGTTTAAAGCAGTTCGGATGCTTAAATAAGCGAATCCTACGTCTACCGGTATTGTATTAATATATGATATCAGGTCGTGTTCAGCGAGCTGATTTATAGCTTAGAGAATACAAGTGAATACACGAGAGAGAGAGAGAGAGAGAGAGAGAGAGAGAGAATGTATGCAATTTCATAGACAAATTAGCTAATCCCACAAACGGGAGAGGAGCCCTCTATTTATAGTGGGATGAATTGAGGTAATGATTACTGAATCTGTGAGTGGGTCAAAATGCCGTGCAAATCCTTCTTTATGTCCCGTTGCTCACCTGCTCGATTGATTTCCTCGACTTGTGCAAGGATTGGACATGTGGAACATTTCTAGCCTTTCGCCACTCTGGCGCATACCCGTTACACTAGCAGGAGAAGGCCGCTCACATCAGCATGCGACGTGGCTACGTCTGAACGGCTGCAGAACTTACTTAAGCTCTGACTGCCCACACTGACAAGGCTTGGCGTTAGCCCTACTTTTTTAGGCATAACAGAAGTCCCATAGTTTTTAAGGTTTGAGGATCGAACCTTGAGAACTACACAATTATGCCTTGATTTGATATGCGTCGAATGGACACTGGTTGATCCGACCTGGTTGCAAAGAGGCCGCAGAAACATTCCTATGTAGGCGACCTGAAATGATCTTCCTCAAGGTCTGCGACCTGTTCTAGATCTTTTCCAATGCCATAACGATGATTTTGGTCTTCGACCGAGGTCCTCGACCTGATTACACTTGGCAAATTTTTTGTTGAAAGCAAAGTCATGTCGCTTCACAACTGACATGCGACGAGGGCAAAGAGTCACGTCGCTTCGCGACTGACACGAAGAAGAGTGTTTAATGTAACGACCTCTTCAGATGTTATCTATTGCACTTTTGCAGATGATACATTAAATGAAACACCTTTTGCTCTGAGAAACGTGTCCTGTACACAATAAGTGTCAGCCATGCGCATTAAATGTGAGCCTTGCTGAAACGACATTCCCTATTAGAGTATTAAATGCAGATGTGAGCGCATTTAATGTGGATGAGGGAAATGAGCCGTTGCTTGAGTGTTTCAACGGAAAAGAATGACAATTTGGTTTCTCGAAGCGTGACGGTCACTCTTCTTCACTGATTAGCGACACATGGTTGCAATCAATGGTGAGAAGTGATTTCCGATCAAACTTCGTTTGACTTCAGAAAAAACCAAACTTCCTTCACTATAAAACCCCATGCTCACCTCAGGTAATTGCACAATATTCATTTCTTCAAAGAGAGCAAGAAACTTTCGTGAGCCTTGATTTTCCATCTTTCAGACTGGTGTGCGCTTGACACTTGGAGTAGGAGATTCAATCTTCATACTCAAGAGGTAAGGAGGATTCTCCTATTACTTTCATTTTTCTATTTTTTGATGATAGCCATGCAATAACGATGATCGTTTGCTGATGGTTGACTGGAGAATAAGCTTTCTCCTAGGGTTTGAGCCATTGGGGTTGGCTCAAGGATTCTTTTAGGGTTTTTCTAGTGTTTTAGGGAGGAAGCATTTATTTTTTCCTCCACGTCATCGTACGAAACAGTGTACGACAACTGAGTGATTCCTGCATGTCGCTTTTTTTTAGACCGCAGACGAATGGACCCTTCAACGACTAGGATCAATGAAGGAACCAGTTTGCCGGTGTAAGATGCTCCAGTGGGCCCCTCTCAGGAGATTCCGTTGGCAATCACTGCTGAGGAGATTCAGAAGGTGGTGGACCAATACGCCCTCAGAGTAGAGGTCTTCCAGCATAGAACATACATAGCTCAGAATTCACCAGAAAGAATGGCTGCGATCTCCGAGAATATCTTTAAGCGCGGGGGGTGATCCCTTTCTACCCTTTCATTAGGTCGGTCCTAGATCACTTCAGGATCGCACCACTACAGCTTACGTCGAATGCGTATATGATAGCCGTGGTTATGTATATTGCATGTGGCGAAAACAGATTAGGCGAGCTAACCGCCCTAGAGCTTGGTTGCTTGTACATCCTGAAGAAGAGTAAAGACAAGGATTCCTTCTATCTCTCGAAGTGACCTACAATCGAAGCGAGAATACATAGTTACCCCAGCAATGTTGGGGTGTACGAGATGAAGTTTTTCTTCTTTCGATATGATGGCATTTGCCAATTTCAGGAGCCGAGTAAGTTCTCTTTTCTTTGATTTCGCGAATTTCCTTTTAGTCTTCGCTAACGAGCTTTTGTTTCTTTGTAGTTAACAAGACGACCAGGTTATCAGCTCTCGGGGATCTTGATAGAATCACTGCTTTCAGCTTTTTACCCGAAGAGAGTTGTGACGCAAGGCTACTCGTAACAATTGCGAACTTACGGAGATACGGTTTCTTCAATCCCAAGGTGACCTTAGAGACCATACCGAGTGAGTACCATAACCTTAGCTTGTTCTTTTTTAACTTTGCATGTAGCAAACTGTTTTACTAACGATGTTCACATACAGCAACCATGCCTCCCAAAGTGCCCAAGTCGCCGCAACCAAGGTAGTTCACCTTCCCCCGAGTAAACATCACCGCATCGGCTAGAGCGGCTCCCAGCGGTCCCCCCATCGGAGGGACACTGGTGGGCACTCCAGCTCGACCTACAAGCGCTCCCCAGTCTTCGACTGTTTGCTCGAAGCATAAGACCATGGCCCTAAGGTCCAAGAAGTGAAAGCAACTTCGGGCCAAAGAGTCCGAGTCTAAATTAGAGAGCTTGGGCGTTTAGCCCGAGAGGTCATAGCCTTACCAAGCGTTCCGCTTGGGAGGGCTTTTCAAGGGTGTAACAAACATCTCCATCGCTTTGGGTGGGCCGCGGATCCTGGGAGGAGACCGAGTAAGGAACCAGCGAACAAGACGCTACCTACTGCAGGCATGGGCACGAGCACACCCGTGCTGGACTCGATAGGGCAATTTCTGGATCATCTACAGCCAGTGGTTTTTACCTTGCTGGAATGCGGGCTCACAGAGGCGTTCGTGGCTTCCAACCCCGTGGACTTGATGTCTACATCCTTTCAGCACCTGAGCCAGGTTAAACGGGTTGTCCTCGGCGAGGACTTTACACTTACTTTTTCCAGTAGAAAGGAAAATAACTTTTTACTCTCTTCGTTCACAGGCCTTACTCTCCATGCACTTGTCCCTGCAGAAGGTTTAGCTGGGAGCTGCTAAGGGGTTGGTCGAGCTGAGAGAGGAGAACACGCGGCTTAAACGGGACTTAGAAACCGTCAAAGCAGAGAAAGACTTATCCACCACTCAGGCGAACCAGTACCTATATGAAAGGAATGCTGCTCTTCACATGGTGGACTTTTAGAAGGCCGAGCTAGAGAAGCGAGGAGAGGAAGTAAAGGAGCTCCAAAGGATAGCGGCCAGACTCACCAAGGAGGTTGGCGAGAAAGAAAATGAGCTACAAATGAACTCCGAGCAGGCCTTGGGAGTAGAACAGGAAAGGATGGAGTTGTGGGAGACCACCAAGAAGCAAATGTGGGCGCTTGAGGCTGAACTCCAACTCAACCAGGGTCGCGTTGCTTCGCTAACCGAAGAGATGCGGCGACAAGAGTTGGAGATCAAAAAGAGGGCTACTGAATAGGCAATTCAATCCATCTATGCCCTACGACCGAAGAATCCTGATATCAATCTGAGTGACCTCCCAGACGAATACCAGGACATCCTCGCTTCCATGGCGCATATTGAGGATGAGGAGGCAGCCTGAAGACCTGACTTGGAAGAGCATCCAAAGTATTTCCCAGAGGAGCTCGCGGCCGGCCAGATGGTTGGCGACCAGCCTAGGGACATTGAGGTCGCACCTCCAGGAACTGGGGATGAAGGCTAATGATTGCCTTTGCTTTTGTACTGCCCTTCCTATGCTCGCTTTTTTGTACTTTTTATTTTTACTATAATAAATAAAAACATCGCTTTCTAAATCTTTTGTAAGTACTTATAATTTTTCGTACCCCACAAACGTTACACATAAGGTCGCATTCTAACTACTTACAATAACATTTGTACAAATAATATCTATGTGAACAGAATTGTATACATGTAGAAAAAGTGATTACAAAAGAACTTATATTATTTACAAAGCTTGAGAAAAGTAAAAATCTTTACAAGGAAAAAAAACGAGTTCATAATTACTGATAATATGGGTGGAGATGCTCAGCATTCCAAGCTCGCGGTACTTCGAAACCGTTTAGCCTTTTGAGATGATAAGTCCTCAGTCTTATCACTTTGGCGATGCGGTACATGCCTTCCCAATTCTGCCCCAATACTCCCTCACTCGGCTCTCTTGCACTGAGAAGGACTTCCTTTAGGACGAGGTCACCGACCTGGAAGTCTCTTCTTCTAACCTTAGAGTCGAAGAACCTTTTTGCGCTCTGCTGATAGGCTACTATTCTTAGTTGAGCCTTGCTGCGATGTTCAACTAAATCTAGACTTGCACGCATGAGCATCTCATTGTTTGCTTTGTTGAGTAGGTCTCTCTAAAGTGAATCAGTTCCTATCTCCACAAGGATCATTGTTTCGCAGCCATATGCTAGTGAGAAGGGTGTTTCTGAGGTAGAGGTTCTCAGAGTTATCCTGTATGCCCATAGGACTTCAGGGAGGTCATCGGCCCAATTCCCCTTGGCTGCGCCAAGTTTGGCCTTCAAAGTGTGCTTGATGGTTTTGTTGACAGCTTCAACCTAACCATTTGCTTGCGGTCTTGCGACTGAGGCAAATTTCTTATGGATACCCAACTCGTCGCAAAACTGCTTGAATTCCTCGTTATCGAACTGCTTCCCGTTATCAGAGATAAGGGTATGAGCAATCCCATAGCGACACACAATGTTTTTGAAGACGAAGTCCTTGAGGTTTTTGGTCGTGATCACGGCCAATGGCTCTACTTCGACCCACTTGGTGAAGTAGTCTACCGTAACCACCGCATACTTGACTCTCCCTTTACCAACTGGCATAGGTCTGATGAGATTGATTCCCCACATGGAGAATGGCTAGGGGCTGGACATGGTTATCAGTTGGTAGAAAGGAGCTTGTGGTATGTTCGCGAACTGCTGGCATTTGTCACATGTTTTAACAAAGTTGTAGGTGTCTTCTTGAATTAGGGGCCAGTAATACCCTTGACGAACAACTTTGTTGGCGAGAGATCGTGCGGCCGTGTGATTACCACATATTCCTTCATGTATCTGCCTCATGATATAGTCTGCTTCCTCATCGATTACACATCGGAGGAGAGGGGCACTAAACCCTCGCTTGTAGAGCTGATCTCCTATAAGTGTGTGACGAGCAGCTCTAGTTCGCAGGGTTTTTGCCTCGATCTTGTCGTTGGGCAAGGTCCTATCTCGGAGATACTGAATGATAGGGGTCATCCAAGAGACTGACTCGGTTACATTCACGGCTTGTTCGGGCGAGCTGATACTGGGGGCCTCTATAAACTGAACAGGAATACTTTCTGACGCGTCTGAGTCCAACGATGAGGCTATTTTTGCCAAGGCCGATAGAATTGTTGTCTTTAGGGATCTGCGTGATCGTGAAGTGCTTAAATGGCTCGAGTGTGACCTTAGCTTTCTTCAAATAATCGATCATATTTTCTTCCTTGGCCTGATACTCCCCCAAAATCTAGTTGACAACCAGCATGGAGTCGCTGTGGATGCTGATCGCGGTTAATCCCATTTCTCTTGTCAATTGCAATCCAAGGGGCATAGCTTCATACTCGACCTCATTGTTGGTCGCTTTGAACCCGAAACGGAGAATGCCATGAATGCGAGTCCTTTTGGGACTTAGGAGAAGAAGGCATGCCCTGACCCTTTTCCTGTTCGATGACCCATCGACATAGAGGCTCCAGGTCGATAGGTTCTAAACAGTTTCTTGGGTGACTTCACAGGCTTGTTGCTCGGATTCCTTCATCAGATGATATGAGAGATAAAATGATAAATCCCACTTGAGAAATTTACCCGATGCCTCTAGCTTCTGGAGAACTTGCTTAAGCGGGTAACTGGTCATTACATGGATTGTGTGGGCGTGGAAGTAAGGTCGCAACTTTCTGGAGGCGATCAGTAGGGCATAAGCCAATCATTCCATTTTTGGATACCGCATCTCGGCATCCAGCAGATGCTTGCTCGCGTAGTATACTGGCCATTGGACCCTATCCTCCTCCCGAATTAGAGTTGTACTGATCACATACTAAGAGACAGAGAGATACAGAAGGAGAATTTCTTGTGGGAGAGGCTTAGACAGAAGATGTGGCTTTTTAAGGTGCTCTTTAATGCTTTGGAATGCCTGTTCGCACTCGGGAGTCCACTCAAACTTCTTATTGGCCCTGAGTATATTGAAGAATGGCAAGCAGCGATTTGTTGCCATCGATATGAAGCAATTGAGTGCCGCTATTCGTCTATTAAGACTTTGAACCTGTTTTCGGTTGGTCGTGCTTTTCATGTCGATGAGAGCTTGGATTTTCTCGGGGTTGATCTCTATTCCCCTCTGGTTAACCATGTACCCTAGAAATTTTCTTGAGGATACTCCAAATGAGCATTTGAGAGGATTGAACTTCATTCTGTACTTTCGGAGGATGTCGAACATCTCAGCGAGATGTGCTATGTGATCTGAAGCGACATGCGCTTTGACTAGCATGTCATTAACATAGACTTCCATCGACTTTCCGATCTGCTCAAAAAACATCCGGTTAGCCAGTCGTTGGTAGGTAGCTCCAGTATTTTTTAGGCCGAAGGGCATAACCCTGTAGCAATACAACCCCCGATCTATAACAAAGGAGGTATGCTCTTCGTTTGATACGTATATCGAAATCTGATTGTATCCTGAGTAGGCGTCCATAAAACTCAACAACTCATGCCCGAATGTGGCATCAATGAGCTAGTCAATCCTTAACAGGGAAAAGCTATCCTTAGGACATGCTTTGTTGAGGTCGGTAAAGTCGACGCACATCTGTCATTTGCTGTTAGACTTCTTTACTGTAATCAGTTCGGCAACCCTACCAGTTGGTGACCCTCATGGGCAGAGCGCCTCTCGGATGGATCCATTTTGAAGGAGATTATTTATCTCGATTTTCAAGGCAGCATATCCCTCCCGATCCATTGCTCTTCTCTTTTGGCGGATTGGCCTGACTTCACTATCGATGTTCAGAGCATGGAAAATGATATTCAGGCTGATCTTGACCATGTCAGCATGTGTCCATGTGAACACATCGATGTTTTCTCTTAGGAAGTAGGTCAGGTAACTGGCGAGCTAGGGGTTGAGATTGCTTCTAATCCTCAACACTCGATTCGACTCGCTCTGATTGACTAACACTTCAGATAAATCCTCAACCGGCCCACTGGAAGGGTATTCTTGGATACGAGGATCCAAGTTATCCTCCGCTGGACCAGGCTGTGGTTCGATCAGACTGATCGCCATTGCCTATTCGGGAATGCTATGCGGAGTGCCTTTTTCCCTACATGCCATCTGCACTGCCCTTATATAGCAGTAGCGAGACACGTGCTGAGATCTGCTTACTTCCCCTATCCCCTTCGGGTTGAGGAACTTCATCTTGAGATGGTAAATCGAAGTGACTGCTTTAAAATTTCTCAGGAGAGGTCGCCCTAGAATGCCATTGAAAGCGGACGGGCAATCCACTACTAAGAACTCAGTGATCTTGGTCACGTCGTCAGAGTCACCCAATGCGACCGAGAGCGAGATCGTCCCCTTAGGGATCAGGTGATCCTCGGTGAAACCATATAGAGGGATGAAGGCAGGTTTCAGGTCGGCCTCATCCAGTTTCATTCTTTCGAAAGCTCGCTGGAACATGATGTTCACAGAGCTTCCATTGTCCACTAACATTCTGTGGACGTCGCAACGCCCTATCTGGGGTGTGATGACGAGAGCATCGTCATGGGGATGATGCAATTTGACTACGTCTTTTTCGAAGAAAGTGATTTTCTCCTCCCTACGAACCTTTGACGGTCGCGGCATCGTGTTCATTACACGGATGGGGTCGTGATGGGCTGCACGAGCATACTTTTCTTAGAGACCTTGCGAATTCCCTCCGAGGTGCGTTCCCCCAAAGATTATCCCTACGCTACATATACCTTTTCGACCACGACGCTTCTTACTCGATTCCTCTTGATTTTTCTCCCGCATGGGAGTAGAGTCATCAACATACTCTTTGAAGTGCCCCTGGTTAATGAGGTCTTCAATTGCTTGCTTAAGGGGCTGACACTCATTGGTGTGATGCCTATTGTCCCGATGATAGCGACAATACTTTTTATTGTTTCTTGCTAAAGGGGGGCTTTTCATGGGTTCAGGCTCTCCAAGCAGGATGGCCTCTTCTGACTTATCAAGAATAGCCGAGACCGATGCATTCAGAGGGCTGTACTGACTCTTGTCACAATCGCGACGAGGAACTGGAGCGTAAGATTTCTTGGGCTCATATCGCTGCTTCTTTCCTTTTCGTTGATCGTCATTAGCCCATCTGCGATCAGCCCTCCTATTCTCCCCCCAACCAGGCACATTGTCCGAAGGGCCGGGGTCATGGCAGTAGCGCCGCTACGGAGTTCTCACGGAGGTATTTTTCTGTAAGGCTGTAGAAGTGGGTGAGGGAAACATCATCCTCAGATTACAACTCTTTCCACAGGTCTGTTTGTGGATAAATTCCCGCGATGATGAGAGTCCGAACGGAATCTTCGAGAGTGTGAGCTACCTTATGGAACTCCCGATGGAACCTGTCGATATAGGATTGGAGGGGCTCATCCCTCTCTTGCCTTATGTTGCTGAGATAGCTTAGAAGCATCGAGAACTTCCTGTTCGCCTGGAAGTGTCTTAGACATGTTGAGCTCATCTGAGGCCATGAGCTGACTGATCCTGCTAGGAGCGACTTGAACCATCGCTTGGTATAAGAAGTCAGAGTGACTGCCAAGCAACGACATTTTGCCAAGTTAGAGACTTGGTGGAGTTCTATGAGGTCGTTGAACTTGTATAGATGATCCTGTAGATCATAATTTCCATCGAATGCTCGCTTATCAGACATTCTGAATCTTGATGGAAGAGGGGCGGCTAACACTGCCAGAGAAAAGGGAGACGCCTCTACGACCTGCCCTTGCTCATTTCGCTAAGCCTTTAACTGATCCAGGGCTCGCTGTAGTTCCTCAATCTGAGGCAGCGGAGCCATCTGGGGATCGCTTTTATCAACGAGGGTTTGACCCTCACGGTTACGATTGAGGAAAGATCTTAGGTTGGATTCCTTCTCGCCTTGGTCGGCAGTCCCAACTACTCTTGACACACGCTGGCTAGAGTCGTGTGATGGCTTTGAATGGTTTGGGGAACCTTCCTGACCTCCGCGGTGGTGTGAACCGACCTGCAGACAGTGGGAACTTCTTGCGCGACGATGATCGAAGTCATCATTCTGGAGATAATGGGAATCTTCCCGCCTTGCACTTTTGTGGGAGTGCTTATGCAATGTGGCACGGGACAGCTTGGGCCGCGACATGTCGCCAAGTCTTTGTGCCAAAGGCATTCTACCCGAGGTGCGGTCAGTGTTTGCTGGTCCCTCAAAGCATCTAGGCCCGCTGTTTGCCACTTGCTTTCTCTTTCTTTGACATACTGTAGTGCGTGCAGCATGGGCTATTGCCCTTTTTTGCGCTTTCATGCGACCTGCAGACGTTTTTAGCGGTGGCACTACCTCATTCGATTCGGGTGGCACGACCAGATCCAACTTGTCCAACCTTTGGCTGACCGTTTAGAGAGTATTGTTGAACCTCTCTAGGTAGCTCATGACAGCTGGGTCAAGCCGCGAGCTTGAAGGGATATCCCCCATGGTATTTTGTGGGACTAAGGGCACCTCGGGAGACGTGTCCTCTTGTACCTTGGGGATCTCCTCATCACCATGATTGGTTCACTCAAATTCAAATCGGCGAGCCATTTGCTGCTGTGGGACCGATTAGTCAAAGATTCTCCTGATGAAGAAGAAGTACTAAATTAGGCCCTCCTTCTAGCACCAAACTATTGATGCTTGATTTTGACACCAACTCATCACACGTGGGAAATGCTGAGCTGACTCAGAAGACACACGTGTATATGGGGGTATTGGGTTGAATAAAAGATGAAGAACAATGCTTAAAGTAGTTTGGATGCTTAAATAAGCGAATCTTACATCTATTGGTATTGTATTAATATATGAGATCAGGTCGCGTTTAACGAGCTGATTTATAGCTTAGAGAATACAAGTGAATACACAAAAGAGAGAGAGAGAGAGAGAGAGAATGTATGCAATTTTAGAGACAAATTAGCTAATCCCACAAATGGGAGAGGAGCCCTCTATTTATAGTGGGATGAATTGAGGTAATGAATACTGAATCTGTGAGTGGGTCAGATTGTCGTGCAAATCATTCTTTATGTCCCGTTGCTCACCTGCTCGATTGATTTCCTTGACTTGTACAAGGTTGGACATGTGGAACATTTCTAGCCTTTCGTCACTTTGGTGTATACCCACTACACTGGCAGGAGCATGCCGCTCATGTCAGCATGCGACGTGCCTTCGTCTGAACGGCTGCAGAACCTACCTAAGCTTTGACTGCCCACGCTAACAAGGTTTGGCGTCAGCCATACTTTTTCAGGCATAACAGTTATGATTATAATTACTGGTGTAATATATGTTGAGTCTTCACCAACCATATTTCAAGAAAACGAAAAAAAAAAAAAATCAAAGTTTGATGTGAGAGGACTCAATAATAATCTTGAAATTTAGAGGTTAATCAAGCTTAAGTGGGATGGTAACTTACTACCCTTTTAATTGGATGGCAACTTAATAATAATCTTGAAATTACTTTAGCGCTGATTTAAAGGTTATTTAAGTTAGGCGGGATGACAACTTACTATCGTTTTAGGTGGATAGCAACTTAACAAGAATCTTGGAATTAACGCCTATTTAAGGGTTACACTCATCTAAATTTATTCTGCAATTGCAGATGAAATATAACAAAGGATAGAAGATGGGCTTTATAGATAACAAAGAAACATAGTCCATTAGCAAAGCAAATGAAGTATTTGTTGATGCCATGCTCTTCTGCAACTCAATTGTGTTCCCCATGGTCCTCAAAGTAGCCATCGAGCTGAATTTGTTTAAAATAATTGCTAAAGCAAGCCCTAGTGCTCACATTTCAGTTGAGACACTACCTTCCAGTAGGCCATCCACACCTTCAATGCTTGATCATGTGCTGTATTTCCTGGCTAGCCATTCAATGCTATCCTACTCATTGCGCACCCTTGAAGAAGGTAGAATTGAGAAACTTTACGCTTTTACACTCGCCTCTCAACTCTTTGTCAACAACAATGATGAACTCATCCGCTAATCTGACGTATCGGCTCTTTTTTTACCACCTAGCTGCGCTACCAATTTGGTATGGATCATGATCTTTTTCCTATCTAGAGTTATTACTTGAACAAATAAATGCTTGGGAATTGGGATTGACAATTACTAATGTTGATACAGAAATTTACACTAACCAGAGAATTCCGATTGACTTTGCCAGAACATAAATGGATATGCACGTGATTTAATAAAAATCAACAATGAAGAAAAAAGAAAGAGCCATAAATAAGAATACAAGACAATTTTTAAAGTGGTTTGACAAGTTAGAACTTGAGCCTACGTCCACTGTTATCTTATTGCTTTTGAGAGCTTACAAAGAACAGTATAATTCCTAGTAAAATTTGCTTAGAAAAATTGCCCAACCCCCCTGAAAACAAGTTATGATGGGTTTATATAGCACACATTTGCATGATAGAGTTGAGATAAGATTCAAATACGTAGAATCAGGAAGTTGCATGATCTTCGGCTACCTTAGTTGGAGTCTAAGTCAACCTGAATATATTCCTTCCAAATTGAGCCAATCTAAATATCTTCTCTCCTAATAGGGAATTATCCTCTCCGGATTGACCGTACAACAATAGGCCCCTAGTCTTTGGAGTGCGTAATTGTGCTTCAAAAACTCATGTCTTTGATCTGGATGGTTGTCGCACTACAGGCTGTAGTCTCGAATTGAAGAACTTGAGTTATGCTTGGCGCAATCTAAGAGATTTGAGAGATCTTGAATACGTGATCTCAAGCGAATGAGTGAGCTTATGAGCTTAATCAAGAAGCATAAAGAGCTCAATCTGAGAACATAAAGAGTTCGATTAGAGAGCATAAAGAGCTCGAGCTGAGAGTGTGAGGAGTTCGATTAAAAAGCGTGGAGAGCTTGATCTGAAAGCATAGCTCGATCAGAAAGCATGGAGAGCTTGATGTGAGAGCATAACTCAATCAAAAAGCATGGAGAGCTTGATTTGAGAGCATAGCTCGATCAGAAAGCATGGAGATCTTGATATGAGAGCATTGCTCGACCAGAAAGCATGGAGAGCTTGATCTGAGAGCATAGCTTGATAAGAAAGCATGGAGAGCTCGAGAGCTAAAGAGCTAGCTTGAGAGCTCGATAGCTTGAGAGCTCGATAGCCTGGGTAGCTTGAGAGTTCGATAGCTTGGGAGCTAGAGAGCTTGAGAGCTAGCTTGAGAGTTCGATAGCTTGGGAGTTAGAGAGCTCGATAGCTTAGGAGCTAGAGAGCTAGCTTGAGAGCTCGATAGCCTTGGAGTTAGAGAGCTAGCTTTAGAGCTCAATAGCATGGTAGCTCGAAAGCTTGAGAACACTTTCTAATCTGAGAGATCTGAGCACTTGATCTAAGCGATCTGGCCACGCGATCTGAAGTTAAAGATCAAAGTGATCTAAGCACGTGATTTGAGCTATCTGACCACGCAGTCTAAGAGCTCTGATTTGGAACGTGTTTCAATATTTTGACGATAACTTGAGCTGCAGACCTCGGATTTGAATGATTCTTGATCGTCGGAAAGCTAACTCAAAAGGCTACAATTCTTGTGTTTACCACTTAGCCAGATTCAGACTTTATCCTACTCAGATTTTCACATTTGATAACATGATTCTAGAAAAAGAAGCTCGGATTCGATGAAGAATGAGACTTGTTGGAAAAACACGGAAAGCTGATGTGAATCAGGCCCTTATTCTATTGCCAAAATGTTGATACAGAAATCTGTACGAACCAGAGAATTCTGATTGACTCTGTCGGAACCAGAATGGATGTGCATGTGAGTTAATGAAAATCAAAAATTGAATAATTAAAAAGAAAATACAAGTAATAATAGGAGGCAATTTTTAAAGTGGTTCGGCAAGTTAGACCTTGGGCCTACGTCCACTGTTTCTCTTGTTGAATGAGAATTACAAATGATGAATCTTTTCCTAGAACAATTGCCCAACCCCCCTGAAAACAAGTTATGATGGGTTTATATAGCACCCCTTTATATGATAGAGTTGAGATAAGATTCAAATACGTAGAATTAGGAAGTTGCATGATCTTCAACTACCTTAGTTGGAGTCTAAGTCAATTTGAATATCTTTCTTCCAAATTGAGCCAATCTAAATATCTTCTCTCATAATAGGAAATTATCCTCTCTAGATTGATCGCACAACAATAGCCCCCCAGTTTTTGGAGTGCGTAATCGCGCTTCAAAAACTCATATCTTTGATCTGGATGGCTGTCGCACTATAGGCTACGGTCTCTAACTGAAGAACTTGAGTTATACCTGGCGTGATCTAAGAGATCTGAAAGATCTTGAACACATGATCTCAAGCGAATGAGCAAGCTTATGAGCTTAATCAGGGAGCATAAAGAGCTCGATCTGAGAACATAAAGAGCTTGATCAGAGAGCATAAAGAGCTCGAGCTGAGAGCGCGAGAAGTTCAATTAGAAAGCGTAGAGAGCTTGATATGAAAGCATAAATCGATTAGAAAGCATGGAGAGCTTGATGTGAGAGCATAGCTTGATTAGAAAGCATGGAAAGCTTGATATGGGAGCATAGCTTGATCAAAAAGCATGGAGAGCTTGATTTGAGAGCATTGCTCAAAAAGCATGGAGAGCTTGATCTGAGAGCATAGCTCGATCAGAAAGCATGGAGTGCTTGATATGAGAGCACAACTTGATTAAAAAGCATGGAGAGCTTCATCTGAGAGCATAGCTCAATCAGAAAGCATGGAAAGCTTCATTTGAGAGCATAGCTTGATCAGAAAGCATGAAGAGCTTGATATGAGAAATAGACTTCAATATCTTGACAATAACTTGAGCTACAGACCTCGGATTCGGATGATTCTTAAACCGTTGGAAAGCTTACTCGAAGATCTATAACTCTTATGTTTACCATTTTGCCAAACTTATACTTTATAATGCTTAATACTCCCCATCTGTCAGCAGCTTCGATTCTAGAGTTTGATTTGGTGACATGGATTGTAGCCACGGCTGATCTTTTTTTTTTTTTTTTGTGGTTGGAAGATGGAAAAGAAACTGTTGGAAAACAGAGAGAGTTCAAAGTGTTCAAGCCCTCCTTTTAGCTCCAAAATGTTGATACATAAATTTGCACCAACCAGAGAATTTCGATTGACCTTACCAGAACTGGAACAAATGTGTGTGTGATTTAATGAAAATCAACAATAAATTAAAAAAGAGAGAGTAATAAATAAGAACATAAGATAATTTTTAAAGTGGTTTGGCAAGTTCAAACTTGAGCCTACGTCCACTATTATCTTATTGCTTATGAGAGCTTATAAAGAA
This sequence comes from Pistacia integerrima, assembly GCA_026225825.1. Taxonomy (NCBI): domain Eukaryota; kingdom Viridiplantae; phylum Streptophyta; class Magnoliopsida; order Sapindales; family Anacardiaceae; genus Pistacia; species Pistacia integerrima. The sequence continues at coordinate 8,716,091 of CM047748.1, forward strand.
CAAAATAATTTCTAAGAAAATTTGCTTAGAACAACTGTCCAACCCCTCTGAAAACAAGTTATGATGGGTTTATATAGCACCCATTTACATGATAGAGTTGAGATAAGATTCAAATACGTAGAATTAGGAAATAGCATGATCTCCGGCTACCTTAGTTGGAGTCTAAGTCAATCTGAATATCTTCCTTTCAGATTGAGCAAATCTAAATGTCTTCTTTCTTAATAGGGAATTATCCTCTCCAGATTGACTGCACAACAACCAAATAAGAATGTAACAAATAAGTATATTTGAACCATTGATAAGTGTAAATTCACATATACCATGAAATTCTTAAAATTTCACGAAAGTTCAAATTATGAGAGGATCCAAATTCATTGGCATATGCATTGAAATGTATTCAAAACCTAATTTCGTAGTTTTTTTTTTTATTCTTTTTTCTGTTGAGTTATTAATCTCTTGTTTGTACAATGTACAGGTTGAATATGAAGGAAGGGATTCTCGAAGGAGTTGGTGATTTGTTCAAGAAAGTTAATGGTATTACCTTGTATGAGTACATGTGCAATGATCCAACTTTGAATAAGGCGCTGGATATGGTATTTCCCAATTTCTGATGATATGAGGTTTGCAGAGGATATGAGGGACTTGCATCATTGGTTGATGTTGGTGTGGTGGAACCGGCAAACGCCTCCACATGATCACCTCTATGTACCCTCACATTAAGGGCATTAATTTTGATTTGCCTCATGTTATACAAAATGCACCAACTTTTCCTGGTATTCATTTCTATACATAGATACTCCCAGATACCTAATCAGAGTTGTGTAAAATTTTAAAACACAGTAAAACTTTTGTACAGGTATCGAACATGTTGGAGGAGATATGTTTTCAAGTGTCCCAACCGCAGAAGCAATTAGGTTACAGGTTGTTTGGAAATTAACTATTATTTCACTAGAATTTTGCATTCAACATTCAACGACTTAAATGGTTCACTTTCTCTTTCTTTCATAATTGTTATTATCTCTATTTTTTACAGCATGTACTTAATAATTGGAGCAATGAAAACCGCATAAAGCTCCTGAAGAATTGTTACACAGCACTGCCAAAACATGGAAAACTGATTATTATAACTGTAGTAATGCTAGAAGAACCTGTGTCAAACAAATATTCTATGTATACTTCTAGATTGGACATGACAATGCTTTCACATCTTTCAGCTGGGAAAGAAAGGACAAGAAAAGAATTTGAGAGCTTGTGCTAAAAAGCTGGATTTTCCAACTTTCATGTAGCTTTCCAGGGCCTTGAAGCCGTCTTAGAATCTTATAAGGGTGTGTGTGATCAACCTAAGAGGGTATTTTCTTTCTTTTGAAATAAAATCAAACACCTCAATGCCGATGGGTAGGTCAGATTGTACTGTGTAAAGCCATTATGTAGTACTAAATAGTACATTACAATGTTTGGTGTATCTTTGTATTGTATTAGCTAATAATACAAGGTACAAGTATAAGTTATTATCTCACCTAAAAATTCAAACTATTAGGTGAAGGCTCAATACAATACTAGTAGGCTCGATAAATCAGCACCCTAAGAAACTGTTAAAGTTAGTCGTGTATCTAAACATTATATATGTTTATGAAATTTCATGGCATATATTAGTTATGGTGTTCTGATCTTGAGATTGATTCAATCTCTATTGTCGTATTATGTTATGTATATATTAGCCTTTGGAGTCTCTACTTACGCAAAACCTCATTTACTGGAATTATGTACAAATTAACAAAACATATACTATTGTTGAACGGAATACAAAACAAAATAACATAGAAGCTTATTCAACAAAATCTGTAAGTATCTTTCCAAATTAATTACTTATATTTTTTTGAACATCAAACCAGATTTATTCAACTTTTTCTTTTTATTTCTTAAATCATTCTGGCATTGAAGGTATTGAATAGTTTTTCCATTTGTCAAAACTACAGAATTTCACTCTTGGCTCTAACCTTCCTTACAAGTTCAAAGAATAAATTCTGTACATGTTGGCTTTCCAGGACCAAACGTGCTCCGAAAACTGTGCAGTAAATCAAGAGCGTATCTCTTATATATGTAATAATTACTCATTCATAGAAATGCCAAAGATTAATTTGGATGCATCTTGAGATGGTACATGAATTTCAAGCTAATATCAAAAATGTATATTATGAGTAATTTATAGAATTAATACATATTTGTTAAATTATTTCTTCTCCAGGTTTATCACTCAATAAGCCTTTTTTTTTATTTTTTATTTTTTATTTTTAATGTATTAATAGGAGTGATCATTAAAGTTTTTACCAAACCGATAATTCTAGAGTCTCGAGAGGTTAGTTGAAATATACGTAAACTGATCCGTACACTCCTAATGGTAAATTTTTTTCTATGAAACGTCTAACAATAAAAAAGATTTAATCAAAAATATCGATAAGTTCTTTTAAATAGATTCAAACAGTTTAGTTATAGTTGTCATTTGGCCATGTAACCCAGTCAAAAAGGAATAAATAATGTTCTCCTCAAGTTTAGAAAGCAAGTTTTTTATTCCAAATTATGTATCATTATTATATATTAGTAATACATGTGAATCATATGATTATGATCAACCAATATATTATATACTTGAATTGATGTTATTCGAGACTAAAATATAGTACGCTATAGACCATTTGGATAAAATATAGGCGGACGTTAGTTGGATTTTGTTGAATTATATTTATTTAGTTCTTCATTAAAAAAAATCTAAAATATTATAAAATTACCAGAATAGTCATACCACAAGATAATATTTTTATAACACTCACTTAATTTTTTTTTCTTGTTATTTTTATATTGCATAGTAAAATCAATGAGATTTATTCTTTAGATGAATTAGTAACATGATTATAGTAAACAAAATATATAATCAAGCTACGATTAAACTAAATTAAAGAGGTATATATTGTTAATTAAGCATAAATAGATATATGAAATCTATAGTAGCAAGATCACAAATTATTAACTACCATTGGATGACCTGATGATAAAAGAGTAAAACGAGGTTCTATAAACTCATGAGTTTGAATCCCCACAGGCCCTAATAAAGGTGACTCTTAATAAGGGTGACCTTTAAAGGGTTTACTTGTTCGTTAACTTCAGAGCTCTGGGAGATTAGTTGAGATATGCACAAACTGGCTTAGATATCAAAAAAAAAAAAAAAAAAAAAGTGTGAGAATTATTTACCCCTACAGTTTTGGAAAGTCTCTTTTCGGACGGTTATGACCTTTTCAATCACCTTACTCCCAGATGTTTCAAAAACTACCTCTAAAATCCTATTTCCGTCCAACTTCTGTTAAATTCATAAGGGTATAATGGTATTTTCATTCTCCTCTCCTCCCCTTTCTTTTCTCTTTCTTCCCCTCTTTTTTCATCCTTTCTCCCCCTCATTCTTTCGCTTTTCCCTTTTCCCTTTTCCCCTCCTTTCCTCTTTTTTTCTTTTTTCTTTCTTTCTCTCCCTTACCGTTGAACCTCTCGAGGTATTAATCCATTAGCATCTTTGTAGTTTGTACTCTCTTTGTTGTATTCTCTATGCTCCCCAACCATGTTGATCATGGGGAAGAAGTTCAACTATCAACTTTTCAAGTACTGTGGCGGTTTCAATCAAGTCGATGGCGACTTTTAATTCTGCTGGAAATCGACAAAACCTACAAATTACACCACCTTCAGGTGTTCATGAGGACATTTTTGCATATCTATATATTTCTTTTCTTCCGCTAAAATGGACACATATATAGTACCTGCATACATTAATTAATTAATTAACTGCAACAGATTATCTGATATAATTTAATTAACTTTAATGCTAATTTATGCAAATAAGGACAAGTATTCATCGTGTGAGAAACCAAACCAATAAAGCTTCGTCTAGAACTTCCAACCATTTAAATTTAATTAATTACTAACCACAATCAACCAGTATATATTTGTGCAACTCGAGAATCTTGAGCCAAGGAGAATGCTCTTAAATTGAGTACATAAAGTTCGTTACTGGAACTATCAAAAGAGAAGCAGAACCACCAATTAATACATTTGTTAAGATGTATCTTGATCTCACGTCCAATCTATTTAAATTTGAAGAGTCAACACTGGATTTCTAGGTAATTGAGTTGGGTTGATGAACCAACAGCCTTTAAGGTTGTAAAATTTGAAGAGTATGTGTGCCACATGTAATTGCTCTAGAAGTGGGCAATTGTAATTAAAAACCTCAAGAAATCTCTTGGGTAATGTTCACAGCTTCTAAACACAGAGATATTCTCATCGTCGCAACTGTTTGTGTGACAACCGTGGGGACATATTTCCAGTTAAATGCGGAGAATTAACATTGGCATTCTTTTCTGCTACCTCAGCAACTGTTTATGTGTACCTGTACTTAATATATTACTACTACGTGAAGTTTACGATGTCAGGCTTCTTCCAGACCAGCTTATGTTTTGTCTTGGCTTAGGAATCCTTTGTGGAAATATCATCTCTCTTGTCCCTGGCCTCCCATTTAACATATGTTTTTCTGTTTTGTGAGAAAGAAGTTTTGACTTAAAACTGATGAATTGGGATACGGTAGAAATAGTTTTTGGTGGTGGTGGGAGATGGTTCAACAGTAAGGGAGAGAAAGAAAGGAAAAAAAAGGAATGGAGAGGGAGGAAGGAAAAAGGGAAAGAAGGAGGCGGGAGAAAGGAGAACAAGGAATAGAGGGAAGTGAAAATCCCACTATACCCTTATGAATTTAGAAGATGTTGGACGAAATTAGGGTTTTAAGGGGTTACTGACTAGTTTCTGAAACATCTAGGGTAAGGTGATTAAAAAAGGTCATAGTTGTCCGAACTTTAGATTTTCAGAAACTATATGGGGGCAAATGATTTTGACTCACTTCTAAAAATAAATTCAAAATTCCCCTCCTTTATGCTGTTATTTTTTTATTCTCTATATAATTACCAAGATTACCCAAAAATAAATAGATAAATAAATTCAAAGATGTACAAGACTATAATTATTTTCTAAGAGAGTTTTAAACATCAGTTGCATCATAACTCGAATTTGACTGCATACACATAGTGCGAAAGAGAAATTTTGAAACTCGGGCTAAAGTAAAAACGATTGTGCAAAATCGTTCTACCTCCTTATCCTGTTAAAGTTTGGAAACAATAGTAAAGAACCTAAAGGAGGACCAGGTCCTCTAAGATGCTCCGAGATCTCTCGCACTGTCCCGACAAACGATTCTCTTTGAGAACATAAATGAAGGCCTGTTTTACAATAGGATGCAAAATCCTCGCAATTGTGAGATACAAAGTTGTATTTACCAAAGTCTTGTTTTCCTTGGAGAAACTCCATGGTAGTCTTGATAACTTCATCAGGTGATTTGCAAGGCATACCATATTCAAATATATAGAGCTTCTCGCCATTGAGGAAACAATCAAGACAAGTTTTGACGATTCCACTATCTCTATCTCGATTGTAACCACATTTTGAGCACGAAGAAGTTGAATACATTAATGTAAGAACTAGAGCAAAGTTATAATTAAATATATAATAGTGAATGAAAACTTACTGTGATGATAGTAGAGAATCCCTGACTTATTACTAAAAATATGATCACCCGGTTTGAGCATAGACTTAGGCCGAGCGATTTGCTTCTGTCCCATTTAATTTCTCTCGTTTAATCTAAGCGACTTGGCAATACAAACATTTCTCAACCAAGGATATAAATATAGATTTGGTTCAGTAGTTTAGAAGCACAAGATCCTTGGGTTCAAATCGATCGAACAAAAGCTAAAAGTTTACATAGTCCAATATGGGTTCCCCTGATAAACGTGGATAGTCAAGGCATATATATATATATATATATATATATATATATATGAATGGTTACAGATAAACTTTTTAAGGAATTGCTTTATGTAAATGATCCTCATGTAATTGCAATATATATATTCCATAAGTTGAGAAATTCTTCAAAATGTGCTACATGATAATGCTTGCATCAGATGCTTAATGTCATTAAAAATATTCTAGACATTATTGGCAGTGTAATTAACATAACTTTGTAATTTTGTAATAACACAAACATTAACCTTTAATTTAAAAAAAAAAAAAATCAAATAATAGATAAGAGATAGGCATATGCAAATTAGAATTCGAACTATATATAGATATGTTCAAAGATCACAAACATTTAGTCCTACTGTCAGAATTAAACTTTTACATATAATTCTAAAAGTAATTAAATGTAACCCTCTCAGGGCTAAGTTTCAGGATACTACGATGAAAAGAGCAAGGGTTTTTGGATAGATATGGTGAATAATAACCCTCTCAGGGCTAAGTTTCAGGATAACTTCACTTATCTTTAAATTAACAAGATATCACATAATTAATTTTTTTACGTGTTATAGATTCCATAGATTGCGTCATCCTGTAGTCTTGAGCCTTAAATACCATTGTTTTCTATTTCCTTTTGTTGAATAATGCTTTGTATTCTATTACCTTGGTCTGGTTCTTTTGGTTCGGGCCTTGCTTGTAAAAGTTTGCACTTGTATAATTTCTGGTTCCTTTTGTATAGCTTTCAAACCTTGGGCCCTGTCCAAGGTTTTGGTGGAAGGGGATTCGCCACCCTAGGATGTATTTTTTTGATTCTTTTATACAATTACCATGTTTACCCCAAAAAAAAAAAAATAATAATAATAATAGTAATGCTTTGCGTTTTGCTGCTGCTAGCGCCAATGGCCTGTCTGAAATTTTTTAGCAATAAACTAGTATTTAGCAAAGCCATTTCCTTGGAGAAGTTCAGTGCCTACGTTGACAACTTCATCAGGGGATTTGGAAACTTATTAGCCTGCAAGGACCATGGCTTTATTTTTATTTTATTTTTTAGATATTTTTAGTATCATTGAATTTTGAAACAATGACAACTGTATCTTATATGTGTGATGGAAATTACCAAATTATAAAAAAAAAAAAAAATGTATTCCATATATTCATACATAGATAGATATATAGAATAATCCAGGTGTGAAACTTTAGTTGAAAAAATGGAATAAATTAAACTGTTAGTTTGTCAAGGAATTGTTTTATATGAATGGCTAGACGGAAATGTTAAGGAATCACTTTATCTTAATGGCACGGCCTTAGCTATGCACGAGAATACCTTAAATAGTTGAGCAATCTTCAAACTCTGGGTTATGCATATTATCAAAAAGCATGGACATGCTTTTAATGTTAGGATAACCTTTAAGCAAAGCTTAAAAATAATTAGTACGAATTTCATTAAAATGGTATATATTATGCACTCACGCACTTACATCAAAATGTGCTACATGTTAGTACTTAATTGCATCATATGCTACTGCATTTTTTAGGTCTGGACATTAAATTCGAACCTAATTAAAAAATTTATTATGCAGAAATTTGCACCTAAAATATTGTATATTTAATATGTCTTCTTATTATTTTGTTAGGACCATGATATTTTACAGACTAAAATCCAACAATGATTAAACATGGTTTGATGGAATTAATATCATAACGTCCTTATTACAGAATTTCTTATAGAGTAAAACCTTAATTTAAAACCTAAACCTACTTGTACATAGGGATGTCAACGGGGTTGGCAAGGCCATTTTTCCCATTCCTACCTAGACCGATTCCACCATCAACGTTTTTGGATTCAATCCGGTTAACAACAGATTGCAGCGCGGAAGCTGTGGCGAGGCCTACCATTCCAATGCGCGCCATGTAGGTGCTCACTTTGGTGACCTCCTTGGTGCCCACCGATAATATTTTGACGACCTTGTTTCTTTCCTCAGATGACTTTATACCTGTTTTACAAAAGGAGGCAAAGTCCTGACAATTGTTAAAAAAAAAATTGTATTCATCAAAGGTCCTTATTCCTTGGAAAAACTCGGTGGCAGTCTTCACAACCTCATTGGGTGGCTTGCAATCAATCGGGTTAATAATATATAATGAGTGGCCATCGAGAAAGCAATCCAGACATGTTTTGACGATCTCACCATGTAAGCTTGGTGTGTGCCCACATTTTTGGCATGGGGAAGAAGAGTTACTTTTCTTTGCAGGTTGTAGAAAATGAATGACCACGTCATCCCCCACATATATTCCTGTTATAATCAAGGGAGTTGTCGACAAAAGAGAACATAAATACATATACAATATGATTATATATGACTTTTATTGAATTGAATAAAATATAAGAATAACAATTTAGAATATATGGAGTCTATGATACTTACCTACCAAATGATCAGTAGTACCACAAAATATAATGAGATTACAATAGTTCCATGAAAATTTTTCAAATGCAAAAAGTTGGTGAAAAATTGAGTTCATATATCATTAAAATTGACGGAAGCTTACATGGACATGGGCTTCATAAATAAGACCAGCAGACCCAGAGCCCAAGACTTGAAATAGCACATTCATAAAAAGTGGACTTCTTCAAACTTCTTACTTTTGATTAAGTCGCATAAACAAATATTATGGACTAATTGGTTGCCCTTAAAGGTAAAGGTCCGTGTCTCTCATTTAGACTTTCATTCAAACTTCAAACCCGCGGCTGCAGTCAACCCCTCCTAAACCGTTATAGTATAAATACGATTGGATTCATCCATCTCCATAACCATTTCTAATTCATCTTCAACCTTCAACTTCCATTTCTTTTCACGACAAATCTTTCACATCTCAAATGGGTTTACGTTGCTTCATAATGCCACTCGTTTGCTTCCTTCTTTGTGCGTCATTTTGTGAACGAACTTCGGCAATGAGGCCGCTGGAAGGAGAGCAATGGAGACAGAAAAGTTTGATCGTTCAATCTCTACAAAAGGGTCCGGTGGCGCCTATCGGTCGCAATCCATGCACGTATATTCCAGGCGGTGGCCGCGGTCGTTGCACGTTAAGTGAAATGAATTTTGCCGCAGCTGATCATGCACCACCGCCACCAGCTTTTCCTGATTTCGTCGTAAAATTTGCAGCAGCTTTTACAGTTAATAACGACTCTAGTTCTTGACCACCCTGGTATATATAAATAATTGTAATTTTTTACTGTTTTTTAAATTTTTTTCGTTTTTGTGTTTTGAAATGGGAGCAACCATTACAATGCAACAAGCCATCTGGTTGCGCAATTCGATCAACCCCATCATGGCAACTCATATTCATTCATTGAAATTGATTATTGGATTCTTTGATTATTATATTTTTAATTATTTTCCCAAATTATCATATTATAAAGATGATATATCAAAATATTGACCATGCAGCATATATATATAATAAATTAATTAATCAAGTTAAATCGATATTTTTTTCGAATCATTTGTACTATATATATAATATTCGATTCTATTGTACGAGAATGAGAGTATTCAAAATTAACACAATAATGTTATCAAATCAATTAATGACATCATAAAAATGATAATATATATTTATCAATCACGCTTGATAACATTTGTCAATGAAAGCTTTCTCATAGCAATCCATTACGGCAACCCCACGAGAATGGAAGTCTAGTTCAAAATTAACAAAATAATGTCATCGAATCAATTAATGACATCATAAAATTGATATTATCAATCACACTTGATAACATTTGTCAGTGGAAGACGGGAAGCTATCTAATAGCAACTCATTGTTGCAACCCCCTGGTAAATTATAAGGGAGGGTATTACCTTTGTGCCTAGTGGGAATTAATTTAAGCCTTGATTGTGGGTTGGACCATTTGCAATTGAGTAATACTAGCTTTACAAGAAGGCATACAAAGACTCATACAAATAGTCAAATTCAACCCTTGAAAAAAGGGAAAAAGAGAGAGAGAAAGAGGCAATCATGAATTTCAAGAGCTGGATTTGATTCTTTGTATGCCTCTTTGTAAGACTAGTATTACTCTTTGCAATTCCCTTGATTCGCCTTGACCGTTGGACTGCCCATGAGTGGTGGGTTATGCTGATCATTTTGATGTTACAGGTTACTAATACGACATCTCAAATTACTAAAACCATTTATAAGGTGGCAAATTTGCAAATCGGTACCATATCAATCTTTTTTTTTTTTGGGGATGCTCGGGGGTGTCCAACTGATTTATGCGTACCTCAACTAATTGCCCGAGATCTTGAAACTACCAACCACATAAAAACTCCAATGATTATCCCTATTAACAATCGAGGAGGATATCATATCAATCTCGATATTTTTATTCAATTTGAAGGGTTTTTATTTTTTTATTTGATTAAAAGAGTATAGATATTGACCAGTCACAAAAAGTGTCTACAGTTGATTGTTTACCCATAATTATTAATTAAAGCTTAATTAGCATTGACGTTTACATGAAATTAATCCATATAAATATTACCATGGAATGGGATTCAAAATCTGGAGAAGAATTATATGTTAAATTATAGTCAAAGTCTAAACTTAAATTTTGGTTCAAAAGAATACCTACAACAAAGTCATCCCATCTTGGGATTTCTTCTCACACCGACATTCTCAAATTACCATAATATCATTTTCTTAAATGAATTATTTTTTCATTTGCTATATGTCAGAAGTCTATTTATTTTTTTCCTGAAAAAAATAATAATTTAGATTAAAAAGAAGAAGAAGTAATAGTACACATAAATTTTTACCCAAAAAGAAAAAAAATAATGCTTTGCGTTTTGCTGCTGCTAGCGCCAATGGCCTGTCTGAAATTTTTTAGCAATAAAATAGTATTTAGCAAAGCCATTTCCTTGGAGAAGATCAGTGCCTACGTTGACAACTTCATCAGGGGATTTGGAAACTTATTAGCCTGCAAGGACCATGGCTTTATTTTATTTTATTTTTTAAATATTTTTAGTATCATTGAATTTTGAAACAATGGCAACTGTATCTTATATGTGTGATGGAAATTAACAAATTATACCCAAAAAAAAAAAAAAAAATGTATTCCATATATTCATATAGAGGTGGGCAAGGGACAGGTCCCTTGTGGGCCCAGACCCATGAGAAAAACCAGGACCCTGGACCAGGCCTTAGGCCTGGTCGGGACTAGTCCCATGGGCCTTGGATAATTTTATTTTTCCCCTTCAATTTTTTTATATTTTAGGGGTAAAACGAAATTTTATAGGGGGTTTTTAGGGGTAAAATTTATAAATTTTATAAATTTTTTAGACTTGGAAGATTTTTTTTATAAATTTTGTAAAAATTTTTTTAGCCCTCGTAATTTATATTTATTTTAAAATTAACAGGGGGTTTTATGTAATTTGACAGAGGACTAATTGAAAAAATGCAAAATTTTTTGGGCCTAGGCCTGGGACCTTGGAGGAGGGCCCAGTGGAGGGCCCGGGCCCTCCTCCTTAGGCCTAGTCCCGTTTTGGGACCAGGCCTCCTAAGTCCGGTCCTCTCAAGGACCGATCCTAGACTGGACCGGGTTTTAGAGCTGGGCTTTTGGGCCCGATCCCAAATGCCCAGCTCTATAATTCATACATAGATAGATATATAGAATAATTCAGGTGAGAAAATTTAGTTGAAAAAATGGAATAAATTAAACTGTTAGTTTGTCAAGGAATCGTTTTATATGAATGGCTAGACTGAAATGTTAAGGAACCACTTTATCTTAATGGCATGGCCTTAGCTATACAGAGTACCTTAAATAGTTGAGTAATCTTCAAACTTTGGGTTATGCATATTATCAAAAAGCATGGAGATGCTTTTAATGTTAGCATAACCTTTAAGCAAAGCTTAAAAATAATTAGTACGAAGTTCATTAAAATGGTATATATTATGCACGCACGCACTTACTTCAAAATGTGCAACATGTTAGTGCTTAATTGCATCATATGCTACTGCATTTTTTAGGTCTGGACATTAAATTCGTACCTAATTAAAAAATTTATTATGCAGAAATTTGCACCAAAAACATTGTATATTTAATATGTCTTGTTATTATTTTGTTAGGACCATGATATTTTATGGACTAAAATCCAACAATGATTAAACATGGTTTGATAAAATTAATATCTTAACATTCTTATTAGAGAATTTCCTATATAGAGTAAAACCTTAATTTAAAACCTAAACATACTCGTACACAGGGATGTCAACGGGGTGGGGCAAGGCCAGGTTTCCCATTCCTACCTGAACCCATTCCACCATCAACTTTTTCGATCAGCAGACCATTTACCAACGAAATGTAGCGTGGAAGCCGTGGCAATGCTTGCCATGCCAATGCCCGCCATGGTGGCGCTTGCTTTGGTGACCGCCTTGGTGCCCACCAATAATGTTTTGACGACCTTATCTCTTTGGTCAGATGACTTTATACCTGTTTTACAAAAGGAGGCAAAGTCCTCACAATTGTTAAAAGCAAAATTGTATTCATCAAAGGTTCTTATTCCTTGGAAAAACTCGGTGGCAGTCTTCACAACCTCATCGGGTGGCTTGTAGTACTTCGAATTACTATATAAAATATATAATGAGTGGCCATCGAGAAAGCAATCCAGACATGTTTTGACGATCCCACCATGTAATCTTGGTGTGTGCTTACATTTTGGGCATGTGAAAGAAGAGTTACTTTGCTTTGCAGGTGGTAGCAAATGAATTACCATGTCGTCCCCCACATATATTCCTATTAAAATCAAGAGAGTTTTTAACGAAAGATAATATAAATACTTATAAATGATTTTTATTGAATAAAATATAAGAATAACAATTTAGATTAATATATGAAGTCTATGATATACTTACCAAATTATCAGTAGTACCACAAAATATAATAAGATTACAATAATTCCACTGAAAATTTTGCCAATTTATCTTAAGAATACAAATTTATGTTACTGCAAAAAGTTAGTGAAAAATCGAGTTGATATATTATTAAAAGTGAAGAAAGCTTAGATGGTGTAAATTATCAACAGTGTATATATAATATATGCTAGGTTTTTGTTTTGGAAAGTGAATTATATTTATATATACTTCCAATTAGATGTAAGTTTAAAGAGTGTAAAAACTGAAAAAGTTACCGTGATGATCATAGTTTACAAACATGGATCTGTCAGTAGTGATGTGATCACCCGGTTGAAGCTGGCTTGAACTTTGTCCCATCTTAATAAAATTTTCCTTTAATTTCCAATTTGTGATTAGAGATTAATTGCTTTCTTATTAGACCATTAAAAATTTATAGATAGATGGAGAGAAAATGCAAGGACCATTGGAATATAATCTTAAAAGAATATGAATTCATTATAAATGAATTGTTTTACAGCAAGTGTTAAACTGTTAAGGAATAAACTTTAATAATAACTCTTCCGTGAAATCCTACCAAGACATGCCCATAGATTAATTAAAAAGATAGTTTAGTAGATAGAGAATCCATGAAAATAGGAAGAATCGAACAAATTAAACTGTTAGTTTATCAAGGAACGTTTTATATGAGTGGCTAGACTAAAAATGTTTAGGAATCACTTTATAAAATATTATTTACCAAAGCCATTTCCTTGGAGAAGATCAATGCCTACGTTGACAACTTCGTCGAGTGATTTCGAAACTTATTAGCCTGCAAGAACCATGGCATTTTTTTTAAATGCAAGAACCATGGCATTTTTTTTAAATATTTTTAGTAGTATTGAATTTTGAAACAATGATAACTGTATCTTATATGTGTAATTGAAATTAGCAAATTATACCAAAAAAAAAAAAAAAAAGTATTCCATATATTCATACCGAGATATAGACAGTAGAATAATTCAGGTGTGAAAATTTAGTTGAAAAAATGGAATAAAACTGTTAATTTTTCAAGGAATCGTTTTACTTTTATGTGAATGGCATGGCCTTAGCTATACAAGAGAATACCTTAATAGTTGAGCAATCTTCATACTTTGGGTGATGCATATGATCAAAAGGCATGGAGATGCTTTTAATGTTAGAATAAACTTTAAGCAAAGGCTAAAAATAATTAGTACGAAGTTCATTAAAAAAATGATATATATCCTCTGTCTCTTCAAATATTCCGTGAAAAAAAAAAAAAAAACCTAAAAATGAAGAAATATGCAATTGTTTCAGGGACTAATAGATCACCTCATTAATTTGTTCTTCATTTCAGAGACTAATATTGATGATTATTGATATTAAAGAGATGAATGAAGAACAAGGGATTTGCAAAGACTTGCAGCTGCCATCTTAGCTTGAGAATGTTGACTTTATTTGAGAGACTTTCGGCTCCGTTTGGTTCACAATTTTGTGGTTTTGGGAAAAGTTTTTTGAAAAAAGTTGAATTGGACGGGTATTACGACGTAGAATTTACCAATTTATAAAATACCCCCTATGTTTGTTTTTTTACAAAACACTCCCTATAATAAAACATTAAAAGTTAACAAAAACACCCCCAACCCACCCTCAAATACGGACAGCCGGCCACCACCGCCGGAGTCGCTGTATCGGCATATGACAAGTTAGATCTTGCCGGTCATGCACCGATATGGCCTTTTCTGGCCAGATCTACGATGGATCTGACCGGCAAAGGTTAGATCTACAGCTAGATTTGGCCATATTGACGGCGATCTGGCCGTATTTGCTCGTCAACGACAGCTAACAAACGGTCATCGTTGATGGTCAACGACGGCATCGCTTTGTTGGCCATCGTTGATGGTCAACGGCATTTATAGTTTGTTGGTCGTCATTACCGATCGGTTACTGCGAAAGACTCCTTTCCGGCCGATCCACCGTGGATCTGGCCGAAAATGGCTAGATCGGCGCACCACCGACTTGATTCAGCTGGTAATTCGCCATCCTACCAGATTCCGGCCATTTTCTGGCTGATGGTGGCCGGAATCTGGTAAATGTAGATTGTTGGGGTGTTTTGCAATTTTTAAAAAAATATTTAAGAGTATTTAATTAAATTAACAAATTTAGGGGGTTTAAAAAAAGTTGAATAATATTGTGAGTTTTTGGGTATTTTATTGTTTAACTTTTTTGGGAATACTAAAAGTAGTATTCCTAAAAACCAACCAAACGAAGCCCCAATTTAGTGGCATTAATGTCTCCATAGAAGTCAAATTTCAAGTCTTTAAACATGTGTGAATGTGAGACAAAAATGTTCATTATATTTATGAGCTATAGACCAAAAACATGTGAACTCACCTTTGCACTATTTAAGCTACTTTTGCTAAACCCACCCTAACCTTTGATAACATAAACGGACGCCTGTTTTACAATAGGATGCGAAATCCTTGCAATTGTTAAATGCAAGGTTGTACTTGCCAAAATCTAGTTTTCCTTGGAGAAACTCAGTGACAATCCTGATAACTTCATCTGGTGGCTTGCAACGGATGAGATGTTTAAAGATAAAAAAGGTAATTGCCATCAAGGAAACAGTCAAGACAAGTTTTGATGATTCCAATATCCCGGTCTCCACTGTAGCCACAGTTTGAAGACAGAGAAACCGATTTATCTTTCTTTGCAGCTGCCATAAGATGAATCACCATGCCGTCGCCCACATATAATCCTATAATTACAAAAGAAGAATGCATTAATGTAAGAACTCGAGCAAAATTATAATTAAATATAAAGTGAATGAAAATTACTTTCCATGATGATAGTAGAGAATCCCCGCCCTATTACTAAAAATATGATCTCCTTGATTGAGCATAGACTGACTGCTTTGTTTTAGTCCCATTTAATTTCTCTCGTTTAATCTGAGCTACTTGGCAATACAAACATTTCTCAACCGAGGATATAAATATAGATTTGGATCAATAGTTTAGCAGCACAAGATCCTTGGGTTAAAAAATTGATCGAACAAAAGCTAAAAGCTTACATGGTCCAATATTGATCCCCATGATAAACCTGGATAGTCAAGGAATATATTGCTTTTATATATATGAATGGTTACAGATAAACTTTACGGAATTGCTTTAGGTAAATGATCCTCATGTAATTGCAATATATATATTCCATAAGTTCAGAAATTCTTCAAAATGTGCTACATGTTACTGCTAGCATCAGATGCTTAATGTCTTTAAAAATATTCTAGACATTATTGGCAGTGTAGTTAACATAACTTTGTAATTTTGTAATAACACAACCATTAACCTTTAATTTTTTTTAAAAGAATTCAAATAATAGATAAGAGATAGGCATATGCAAATTAGAATTTGAACTATATATAGATATGTTCAAAGATCACAAACATTTAGTCCTACTGTCAGAATTAAACTTTTACATATAATTCTAAAAGTAACTGGGATCTGCCAGAAGCATGATATTATGATAAAAACAACAAGGGTTGTTGGATAGATATGGTCAATAATAACCCTCTCAGGGCTAAGTTTCAGGATAAATTCGCTTATCTATAAATTAACAAGATATCACATAATTAATTATTTACATGTTATATATTCCACAGATTGTGTCATCCTGTAGTTTTGAGCCTTAAATACCATTGTTTTCTATTTCCTTTTGTTGAATAATGCTTTGTATTTTGCTGCTGCCAGCGCCAATGGCCTGTCTGAATTTTTTTAGCAATAAAATAATATTTACCAAAGCCATTTCCTTGGAGAAGATCAGTGCCTACGTTGACAACTTCATCAGGTGATTTCGAAACTTATAAGCCTGCAAGGACCATGGCTTTATTTTTTATTTTATAAATATTTTTATTATCATTGAATTTTAACAAGGACAACTGTATCTTATATGTGTGATGGAAATTAGCAAATTATTAAAAAAAAAAAAAAAAGTATTCCATATATTCATACACAGATAGATATATAGAATAATTCAGGTGTGAAAATTTAGTTGAAAAAATGGAATAAAACTGTAAGTCTGTCAAGGAATCGTTTTATATAATTGACTAGACTAAAATGTTCAGGAATCACTTTATATTAATGGCATGGCCTTAGCTATACATGAGAATACCTTAAATAGTTGAGCAATCTTCAAACTTTGGGTTATGCATATTATCAAAAAGCATGGAGATGCTTTTAGTGTTAGCATGACCTTTAAGCAAAGCTTAAATATAATTAGTATGAAGTTCATTAAAATGGTATATATCCTATGCATGCACGCTCGCACTTACATCAAAATGTGCTACATGTTACTGCTTAATTGCATCATATGCTACTGCATTTTTTAGGTCTGGACATTAAATTCGAACCTAATTAAAAAAATTATTATGCAGAAATTTGCACCAAAAATATTGTATATTAAATATGTCTTGTTATTAATTTTGTTAGGACCATGATATTTTACGAACATTTTAGTCTAGTCAATTATATAAAACGATTCCTTAACAAACTAGCAGTATTATTCCATTTTTTCAACTAAATTTTCAAACCAGAATTATTCTAATGTCTATATCTCAGCATATATATATGGAATACTCTTTTTTTTTCGTATAATTTGCTAATTTCAATCACACGTATAAGATACATTTGTCATTCTTTCAAAATTCAATACTACTAAAAATATTTAAAAAAAAAAATGCAATGGTTCTTGCAGGATAATAAGTTTCGAAATCACCCGACGAAGTTGTCAACGTAGGCATTGATCTTCTCCAAGGAAATGGCTTTGGTAAATACTATTTTATTGCTTAAAATTTTCAGACAGGCCATTGGTGCTAGTGTGAAAAAGAAGATGTTGAAACAAAATTGGAAGAAAAACAAAATAGAGTAGTTATGATTGTAAAACTGAATTTTTTTTGATTGACTAACTGCAGAGTGAGTACAAGCAATTGGTTTTATACAGAGATGATGAACAGTACCTTTTGCTTACTATTTTACAAGACAAAGACAAGGTAAACGGTGATGTTTTGCAAAGTTCCTTTAATGACACTGAAACGGCAGCGTACAAGCCTTCTTTAATTTGAGACTAACTAAAACAACATCCTTCTTTCATTTGAGACAAACTAAAACCGGTAGTAAGCATCTTTGAGACTTCTCTTGCTTGACTTTTATAGTCAACACTCTTCCTCAAACTGAGTCGTAGAGTTTGTTCGGCCAAGTGTTTTCAACACAACATGCTCCCTCAAACTGAACTCCCAAGTGTTTTATATACTCCTTCATGTATGTTCCATAATAAACGAAATTGAGCATTGACAATATTATTATTTAATATTAATAAGACAAACGTGAACATTTTTGGGAAATTTCAAAGTATGAGTACATTCAACATCTATGCAAGCCTAGAGATCTAATATGTCTATTAAAATTATCTCTTGGTATAGGCTTTGTAAATGGATTCCGCAACCATGTCATGCGTAGACATGTACTTCATGTTCACCTCCTTTTGTGCCACCAAGTCTCGCACAAAATTGTATTTGATATCTATGTGTTTCGTTTTACCATGATATTTGGGATCCTTAGTGTATGCTATTGCTGCTTGACTGTCACAATTTACTCTCACTGGTTCAATAGCAACATTAATTATTCCCAGATAATTCATGAACCATCTCAACCAAACAGCTTCTTGCATTGCAGCTAAAAATGCTACAAACTCAACCTCCATTGTAGATAAGGCTATACATAATTGTTTCTTACTACTCTAAGATATGGCCTTGCCATTTAGTAGGAAAACACATCTAGAAGTAGATTTTCTTTCATCAAAATCTCCTCCCCAATCAACATCGGTGTAGCCTCTCAAGTGTAAATCATTCTCTTGATAACATAATGAGTAATCAGATGTTCCCTTTAGATATCTTAAGATTCTCTTCACTGTTTTCCAATGTGCTTGTCCTAGGTCAGACCGATATCTGCTTACCAACCCCACAGCGTAACAGATGTCAGGTCTTGTGCACATCATGATGTACATGAGACTTCCAACAGTACTTGTATAAGGAACATTCTTCATTTGTTTATTTTTTGTGGAGTCTTTAGACACAATTTACGAATCAAAGTCTTGCCTTTTGCGATAGCGTTGTCTATGGGTTTACAATCTTGCACATGAAATCATTCAAGAATTTTCTTAATATGGTTCTTGTGAAAGAGATACTAATTTCCTTGAGCAATCTTTTGAAATCTTGACACCAAGAATATATGCAGCTTTACCTATATCTTTCATTTCAAAATGAGATGATAACCATCATTTGATTTCATTGATAAATCCCTTATCATTTACAACTATAAGTATATCATCAACATATAATGATAATATAACAAATTTATTATTGGATCTCTTTGTATATACACAGTGATCTTCATCAATCATTTTGAAATCATACGACATTATCACATTATAAAATCAAATATACCATTATCATGAGGACTACTTGAGGTCATAGATTGACTTTAAAAGTCTACACACTTTGTGTTCTTGACCTTCTCTAATAAAACCTATTGGTTGTTCCATATAGATTTTTTCTTGTAATTTTCCATTTAGAAAAGTAGTATTTACATCCATTTGATGCAATTCAAGATCCATGCTAGCAACTATAGCTAGAATGAGTCGGATTGAGGTAAACCGCACAACGCGAAAAAGTTTCTTAATAATCTATTCCTTCTTGTTGTGTATACCCCTTCGCGACTAAGCCGGCTTTGTATCTTTTAATACTGCCATCAACTTTACGCTTGATTTTGAGAACCCATTTGTTCCTAATGGATTTGTGTCCTTTCAGTAAATCAACCAATTCCCATACTTGGTTTGATTTCATAGACTCCATTTCTTCTTCCATTGCTTTCATCCATTTTTCCTTAGAAGGGCGTGTGAGAGCCTCATTTACATTCCTTGGCTCTACTTCATCTTGTGCAGCAACTAGAAAAATTCCCCTCAATCTCAAATCGTCGACGTGGAACTTGTTTCTTGTTTGATCGACGTATTAGAGATTGATTGGTGTTACTCCCACTTGGACCAGCTATCATAGTTGGATCATCAGTGGGGAATGATGGAGGATTTGAAACTGATTCATCAACTTCCATGTCGCTCCCACTAGGATGTAGTATAACCAATTGGTTTTCGGCAGCGAAATTGCCTTGGTGTTGTGTTTCATATAGAAACAAGTCTTGACCTATCTCGCCTTTGTTAAGAAAATCGGTTTCTAAGAACATGACATCTCGTGATTCAAAATTAGTGATGCTACCACTTTCTTGTTCTCCTATGAAGACGTATCCATTTGAATGTTCTGAGTATCTTATGAAGATACATTTCTTCCCCCTTGGACCTAATTTTTCGTATTTATGGGAAGGATCATGAACATAGGCAGCACATCCTCATGGCTTGAAGAGACTCAAATCAGGTTTTTGATTTGTCCATAACTCATATGGTGTAGTAGTAATAGATCTGGAAGGTAATTGGTTAAGGATATATATGGTAGTCAATAAGGCATCACCCCAAAAGGTGATGTGCAAGTTTGCCTGTGCCGTTATAGACCTTACCATCTCAAGTAGGGTTATGTTTCTTCTTTCTGCAACACTATTTGTTGCGAAGTTCTTGGAATAGTTAATTGACGTTTTATTCTAATTACATCACAAAAATTTCTGAACTGATCAGATATATACTCACAACCGCGATCGGTTTGTAGAACTTTTATCTTTTTATCTAATTGATTCTCAACTAAGTTTTTAACCTTCTTAAAGCATTCTAAAGCTTCAGATTTATGAGAAATAAAAAAGACACAACTATATCGGGTGAAATCATCTATAAATGTGATGAAATAAACAGCCCCATGTCTAGTCCTCACATCTGTTTGACCACATATGTTAGAATGAATTAATTGCAATGGAACTTCAGCTCTTATTGCTTTTCCAAATGGTTTTCTTATTATTTTTCCAGCTAGGCAATGTTCACAAGTAGTCAAGTCTACTTTTGTTAAGGTTCCTAACAAGTCTTCTCTTGCTAGTATATTCATTCATTGTTGGCCAATATGGCCAAGCCGTGCATGTCATACATTCACATCATCATTATTGGAAGGTGTAATGAAGGAAAAACAAGCATTACTATAATTATAATCAATGTCAAGTACGATAAAACCATCAAAAATATAACCACAATCATAGTATGTTGTGTCAAAAATAAATGGACACCAATACTGGAAAAGTAAAATTAAAACCTAGTTTAATAAGTTTTAACACAGAAATCAAATTTCGACAAATATCGGGTGCATATAACACGTCATGTAGGTATAGGATTCGCCCTTCATGCATGATTAATTTGCATCTGTCGATCCTTTTAACTTCCACTTTTGAATTGTTACCTATATATATATTTGTGGAGTTTTGATTTCGAATACCATGGGAAACAAAGTGGATATATATATATATATATATATATATATATATATATATATATATATATATATATATATATATATATATATCCACTTTGTTTCCCATGGTATTCGTCAAAACTCCACAAAAACACTCATGTCTTTCACTATGTGGTTTATTGTTGCTGACTCTACAGTCCACAAAGGATGAGATTCAGTTAGAAAAAAAAAACTGGAAACATTTATAGAACTTACTTGTGCAAACAAGTAATTTACCTTCTTCAGCTTGCTACAATTGCGAGCAAAATGTCCATTGTTGCCACAGTTATGACATTTCACCTTTGCCATGTTTCTCTTCCTGGCATGATGCTTTCCTTTTCCGTGTTTATAAAATTTTCTTTTTTTCCCTTGAGCCTTATCAATATTGCATTTTCTTTAGGATCCACCTTGGAATGTATGCTTAAATCCCTACAATGTGAACTGGAACCAGTCATATATACATCAGTATTTGTCTTACTCGCATTAAGGCTATCTTCTTCCAGTTCTAGATGACGTGTGACATCTTCTAAATTTTGATGCCCTCATTATGGGTAAGTAGTATCTTCACGTGTTCCTAATTTTGAGGCAATGATCTTACAACAGCTTGAACCTGTTGTTCATCAGTTAGGACATGACCTGCATCTCTTAACTCACTAATCATGTGTGACAAGTGTCTTAAGTGTACTCTCATAGTATATTCAAGCTTTTTTTTATATGTGTCAAACTTGATTGTAAGTGATAGGAGTTTGGTAATAGACATACTGCCAAACTTTGTAGAAAGGGCGGACCATATGTCCTTTGCTAATTCGTATTCCCGATACTTTTTATGAGATTATTGTCCGTACTGCTCAACAAAGTGATGTGAGCAGTGGAATTTTCCTTCTTCCACATGTCATAAGCCGCACGATCTCTTCAATGTTGACCGGTGGCTTCTTCTTCGCTCTTCCATGGTTGTGGTAAGAACCTCATGTTCTTCCAAGACATATTGGATTTTCATGCTCCATATCTCATAATTTTTTATGTTAATTTTTCTCTTTTATTAAGTTCAATGACAATGTTCTTAGATGTAGATTCTAAAAAAATTACACATTGGATAATGCATGTTATTCAATGCTCAGAATATACATATATTTAATTAATTATATTATTAATAATTGTATATTAGATTTGGAATCAAAAGTTAACTATGTCAACAATCATCATCCAAAATTCTAATCTCCAATTATCATAAATATAATTGATTGCAATTCTAAAATAATATTAAGACATAGAATAAATAATTCAAATTATTATTAAAAAATAAATAAATGAAACTAATTTCATTACATAAATAGAATTCAACATGTAGTGACATTAAAACAAACAAATGTCTTAAAAAAAACTAAATGTAACGCCACATCCCATAAACCGGGAAGGATTTGATAAGCCTTATCATAAGGTTTTTATCTAACTTGTAAGTAATCCTAGGCAAGGGAACTCCTAATTTCTTGTGATGTCCTTTACGAGTGGAGACTTTAATAGATGCACCAGCCATCTTTCGACACCCCAATCTATGTTACTCCTTGATGTAGTTGATGACTAAACGTTTATAATCTTTATCATCATCCTTAGGGTTTTGAACTTTCAGCTTGTTCCAAACCAGATCAAGGAGACCAATGAGACTAGGGTAATTAAGAGTCTCTCTAAGGACTTCGTATTTCAACTCATCTCTAATTAATCCCTCTTTCCAAACAATTTCCCATATCTTTTCATTCACATGAATGAAATCATTTACTAGTTGCACCAACTCATCCTCTGTGTCTCTTAATATTAAGGTGTGAGTTTTTAGAGTTCTAATCATGTTCATAACCTTTTCCTTCTGAGCAAGTGTTTTAGCAGCCATTGCACGTCTATAATTTAACATTTTTCTGTAACAAATACCAAAAAAAAAAAAAAAAATTCCATTCATTTATCAAATAAAGGTTAACTATATTTGATAAATAATATATTTATATGTGTTTATGGCTCAATAACTAAAAATAGACTCACAATATCATACCAAGTATGCATTTTATTCTTTAAAGAAAAGGAAATGACACCTTTAGAACCATCCACACACCGCCATGAGCCTCCACACGCCATCAGGAGACTCCACGAGCCGCCAGGAGTGTCCACGCGCCTCAACTCTTAGTAGGTTTGACTCGTTTCATCTTTGACCAAGTCAACTTGACCCGTTGACTTTGTTTAACCACCTATTTGACCATACGAGTCGGGTGTTGACTGGGTCAGGTGACCTGACTTACCTTTGACTGGGTTTGAGTAACCCGTTTGGTCGTATGGGTCGGGGTTGACTGGGTTGGTTGACCTAATTGACCATTTACTGGGTTTGACTAATCTGTATGAGGTTCTAGGTCGAATACTCGAGTCAATTTGACCCAATTTATATTGTTTTGGGTTGGGCCTGGGCTGAAATATTATGGATTTGCAAGAATGATTAACACAAATCAAAACGTAGCCCAGTGGTTAGGGAGTTGGGTTTTATTTTGGAGATTTGGGTTCAAGTCTCACCAACCTCATTTTTTCTTCAACAATTTATACAAATGACATGTGGTATGGAAGACTGAAAATAAAACGACATGTAGGTCAATATGGTCATCTTCTACCTTTATTCCGAGTCTGCAACTTGGTACTCGACCTGGAAAATAACCCATTACGAACCCGAATCTTTCAAGAACTATAACTAAGCCATTTTAACTCCCTTTTTTGTGATTCATAAGCCATTCTCTTCATAATTCCATAAGGAATCTAATAATCTAATTATTATTACCAGAAAACAATTCTTTAGACTTAAAAAAACAAAAAAACGAAAATACATAACTGAACTTAATAAAAATATGCAGGATGCTTTAACATAATAGCACGAAAATTAAAAAATGTAAACCACGGCTCTAATACCATCGTTAGAAAATTAATAATAACAGACATTTGATTTCTATCCCAAGATCTTATTAGCATAATCATCATTGTAATCACATTAACATAATCAACAAATTGCAATAAATAACATCACAGCATAAATACCTCTCGTAGATACCCAAATAATTCTTCAAAACCACATAGATTGACAAAATGTAATTGGAGAGTATGTTCACTACTCTGTGAAAAATAGAGAGAATAATGTTTTTTGTGTGCAGAAGAAGAGTTACCACAACACAATCCATTTAATATTCAATTGGGTGGGTCCCATCATGGATGTCCCACCCATATCCAATAAAGATAATTTACCAAAACCTCATTAGAAGAGACTAGCTTGCTTCATTAAGTGCTTAACAATATATATATAATGAGAAATGTTAGTCTTACAAAGAGAAATACAAAGAGGGGCATACAAAGTGACGTGGCAGGTGATGTGGCATTGCACACAATCTTTTTTTTTTTTTTTTTTCTGAATTCTCTTCTTCTTCTTCTTCTTTGTCTCTCTTTTTCTTTCCCTCTCTTTTTCCCTTTTTCTTTGATGTTTTCTTCTCCTTCCTCCCTTCCCTCTCTCTTTCATTCCTCTCTTTACCAATTAAAGAAAACACTGCAGCCATGACCATATTTGTCTATTTGAGCAAGGGCGAGCATGGGTCACCGCCACGGAAGGTCACCGATGAACGACAGCCTGTCACAACTTGACCCAAGCTCAAGCCGACTATGCTTCTCTCCTAAGCCACCACACTCAGGCCTTGTGATTTTTATGTGAAAAAAATTAAGAGATTTTGAAAAGAATTTGTTGACTTTGTTAGATTTTTGTTGATTTTATTCCATGTAAAATTTAAATTAGTGTTGGGTGATTTTGTGTAGGTAGTGTTGAGTGTTTTGTTGGTTGGTAGTGTTAGGTGTTTGGAGTTGCAGTGGTGAGTGTTTGTGGTGGTTGTCATTGTGGTTGTAGTGGTGGTGGTGAGCGGTGGCGATGGCGACAACAACTGGCTGCAATGTTTTCTTTAATTGGTAAAGAAAGAGAAATAAAAGAGAGAGGAAAGAGAAGAAAAAATCAAAGAAAGAGGGGAAAAAGAGAGAGAGACGAATAAGAAGGGGAGAGAGAAAAAAGAAGAGAATTCAGGAAAAAAAATTTGTGTGGCAAGTAAGTGATCTGACACATCACTTTGTATGCCCCTCTTTGTATTTCTCTATGTAAAGCTAACATTTTTCATATATAATTAGTACATTTTTTTATTTAATAGTGGTCGAGCACATAGTCTAATAGAATTAGTATCATAACATACTTACATCCCATATAGAGTAAAGCCTTAATAAAAATCAAAATGTATAGATATACCAATCTTTCCATCACTGAATTCTGAACCAATAGTCACTCTACCATTGGCTAAAACCGACCTTGTGTCTGCTTTACAAAAGGATACAAAGTGGTCACAGGTGTTAGAAGCAAAATTGTAGTCATCAAAGGTCCTTTTCCCTTGGAAAAACTCGGTGGCTGTCCTCACAACCTCATCGGGTGGCTTGTAGTGCATCGAACTAGTATAAATATCTAATGAGTGGCCATCGCGAAAGCAATTCAGGCATGTTTTGACGATCCCACTATGTAAGCTTGGTGTGTGTTTACATTTTGGGCATGGGAAAGAATAGTTACTTTGCTTTGCAGGTGGTATAAAATGAATGACCGTGTTGTCCTCCACATATACTCCTATTATAATCAAGAGAGTTTTCAACGAAAGAGAATATAAATACATATTCAATATAATTATATATGATTTTTATTGAATAAAATATAAGAATGACAATTTAGAATATATGGAAGCTATGATACTTACATACCAAATAATCAGAAGTACCACAAAATATAATAAGATTACAGTAATTGCACTAAAAATTTTGCCAATCTATCTTAAGAACACAAAATTAAGTTGCTCTAAAAAGTTGGTGAAAAATCGAGTTGATATATCATTAAAATTGAAGAAAGCTTAGATGGTGTACGTTATCAATACTATATATACAATAGATACTAGATTTTTGTTTTGGAAAGTGAATTATATTTATATTTATATATACTTCCAATTAGATGTAAGTTTAAAAGAGTGTGAAAATTGGAAAACTTACCGTGATGATTGTAGGCACCTGTGAATTTGTTAGTAGTGATGTGATCACTTGGTTGGAGCCTCCGTGGTTGGCTTGAACTTTGTCCCATCTTAATAAAATTTTCCTTTAATTTCCAATTTGTGATTAGATTATCTGTTTTCTAATTAAACGATTAAAAATTTATAGGTAGATGGGGAAAAAATGCAAGGACTATTAGAGATTGGAATATAATCTTAAAATAATATGAATTCATTACAAAGGAATTGCTTTATAATAAATGTTACACTGTTAAGGAATAAATTTTAATAATTGTTCTTCTATGAAGTCCTATTGAGATATGCCAATAGATTAATTAGGATTTATTCCTTTTTAGAATAAGAGTACTATTGGGTCCACAACCCAATCTTACAACCTTCTCTCACAACCCTCGAAGTGGCAGCTTGTTATTGGTCAGTTCGTAAAATAGGTCCTACCTACCCATTTGCAAATTAACCAATGACAAGTTGTCACATTGGGGGTTGTGAGAGAAGGTTGTGGACCTAACATTATTGTTCAGAATAAAATTAAAAAGAAAAATATAGGAGTATCTCATTCTAGTTGTAAAATTCTCAAAAGAATTGACAAGCCTATCTATAATGACCAAGGACAAGAGCAACCAAAAGTTTAATGTGGCTAGTATTACTCTTACAAAGTTTGTATACAAAATTAAGCATACAAAGTCATATGGAATTGTCCTTTAATTAAAATTTCGTTTATTTTCACTTTGATGAGTTACTTTATATTTTCAATTTTCCAATTATTGTATGACACATCACTTTGTATACTAAACTTTGTGTATGAACTTATTATGACTAGTATTTCAAAGTACAAGAGTTGTTTTCATTGCTTGTTTATTGTAAGGAAAGAAAAGAAGCAAACATAGAATCATTTAAGTTGAAAGATCCTCATTCTTTACGTTATTACATATAAATTATGTACAATGTCCATGAACTTCGAAGAATTGAACTCAAGAACGATCACTAATAGAAATTGTGTCTTTATGATGCCAGAAATTGACACTGGCGTTTACATAGATCGCGTTGGAATAATTCTTCTAAGTGAGTTTTTTATGATATGTGATAACATTTTTTAGATATCATATATTGCATCCATGATTGGGTCTGAAAATCAATGTTCTAAAACCCAAACTAGGAGGTGACCCGCTCAAGCGAAATCGACCCAAACCCATTCTTTTATACATATAAGAGCAAACAACATGTTCCCAACTAAAGATTAGCAAAAATCCAAGTTCTCACCCATGGTTTCATTTATTACAGATTCCCACCCTTAAATTAACACCGTTAATGATTTTTGGGTTCCAAGTGTTATTACCAAACTACCCTTATAAATAAATTAATAAATTAATTTTTAACCCAAGTAAATCTAGATTTTTTCGGCATCCACAAGGAAGGGGAAAATCGCAGAGAAAAGGCTTAGATCCAGCCAAAATGGAGGTGGGCAAGGTTGGGGGATGGATGGTTTTTGTTGGTGATGAGTGGGGAAAACTAGTGGTGGTGCGGTGATGTCAAACGGCGTCAGAATCTGGCTAGATCTGGATTTTTTCGACAGCCGCAAGAGAGGGAAAAATCACGAAAAAAAGGCTTAGATCAGGCCAAAATGGAGGGGGATGAGGCTGGGGGATGGATGGGTTTTGTCGGGGATGAGTGGGGGAAGCTAGTGGTGGTGGCGGTGATGTCAAATGGCGTTGGAATCTGGCTAGATCTGGATTTTTTCAACAACAGTGAGGGAGGGAAAAATTGTAGGGAAAAGGCTCAGAGTCAACCAAAATGGAGGCAGATGAGGTTGGGAGATGGATAGGTTTTGTCAAGGATGAGTGGAGGAAGCTAGTGGTGGTGGCAGTGATGTCCAACGGCATCAGAATCCGACTAGATCTAATTTTTTTGCGACAGCTGCGAGGAAGGGGAGTGACGATGGGTGCTTGTGAGAGAAATTTGAGATGTAGAGGATTATTTTAAAATTTTTATTTTCATTTCAGATTTAATGTAGTTCAAATGACCACTTTACCCTTTGACCGTTACATTAAATGATTTTCTGTTAATTTAAGAGTGTGAATCTGGAACAAATGATACCAAGGGTGAGAACTTGGAATTTTGCTAATCTTTGGGTGGGAACATGTTGTTTACTCTAAAAAAAATTGTTAATTGTGTCAAATTTTCTATGTGGTCACATAAATAACTTAATATACACATCCCTATTAGGTCAACATTACAAAATAATGGTGGCTCATAATTGAACGTTGTAATTGATAAAAGAGAGATATAAAATTGGCTTATTATATTCATAGCATTTTACAACTTTAAATACATCTCAAGGAACATTTCAGCTCTACAAACAAGGAAGAAAAAACTAACCACAATCTCCACAACACATTACACGTTCAACCACAAACAAACTAAAACTAAAAGAAAGCCTATGATTTAGGAGAAGTTCTTATCATGTTCTATCATGCCCTCGCAAGAGCAAGTCATTCGGTAGATTGCTAAGCTTGGATTCGATGAGATTAGAATAGAGCCCGGGCTAGTGGCTTTGTGAGAGAATCGATCAACTGGTCAAGTATGCACATGAGAAACATGAAGTTGCTTCTTGAATATTTGATTTCGAACAAAGTGAAAATCAATAGCAATGTGCTTCATTCGTGAGTGGAATACCAGATTAGCACATACATATGTTGCTCCGACATTATCATAGCAAATAGTAGGCATAGTGGATAGATTAAAATCAAGTTCTTGGAGGAGGTGAGATAACCAGTTAACTTCAACTGTAGTGGAAGCTATGGCACGATATTTAGCCTCCGTAGTGGACCGAGCCATAGTTGGTTCCTTCTTGGAGCTCCAGCTGATGAGATTAGGACCTAGGAATATGGCATAGGCAGAAGTAGAGGAATAGTTGTCTTTGTTGTGAGCATAATCAGCATCGACAAAGGCATGGAGAGCCAAAGAAGAATGACAACGAAGAAGTAATCCGTAGTGAAATGTACCCTTAAGATAACGAAGAATACGTTTGACTACATTCCAATGATTAGTAGACGGCCGATGCATGAACTAAGAGAGCTTATTGACTGCAAAGGAGACATTGGGACGTGTAAGAGACAAGTACTGGAGAGAACCAATGACCTACCTATACTCCGTGGCATTGTGATCTGGGAAACCATCATGAAGCAAAAGAGACTCAGTAGAAGTCATTAGAGTATTAACAGGTTTAGCCTCAATCATGTGTATTTTGGCTAGAAGATCATGAACATACTGCTGTTGTGAGAGATGAAGACTCTAAGATGTATGAGTAGCTTCAACACCCAAAAAGAAACTTAAAGAGCCTAAATCTTTTAGTGAGAATCGACTGGAGAGAGTATCAATAAACTTCTGAATAGCAACGTCACTATTACCTGTAATAATTATGTCATCCGCATAAACAAGAAGATAAAGAGTAATAGTAGAAGTCCGACTCACAAATAGAGAAATATCACAGCGTGAATTACAGAAACCATTGAGGGTGAGGAAAGCTCACAGCTCATTGTACCAAGCACGAGGAGCTTGGCGAAGGCCATAAATGGCTTTGTTTAGTTTACACACATAGTCTGGAAACTGAGGATGTACAAACCCCTGAGGTTGCTGCATAAAGATATCTTCACCCAGCCGGCCTTGCAAGAAAGCATTGTTCACATCCAATTGCCGCAAGGACTAGCCCCAAGAAATGGCAATGCTAAGAACAAGGCGAACATTAGCCGGTTTAACAAGACTAAATGTGTTTGTGAAATCAACTCCAGGTCGTTGGTGAAAGCCCTTAGCAACTAGACGAACCTTGTAACGAGCAATAGAACCATTCGGATGTCATTTGATGCGATACACCCACTTACTTCCAATAATATTCGGTTTGGGAGAGGAAGGAACAAGAAACCATGTGGAATTGTTAAGCATAGTAACAAACTCTTTGCACATAGCCTCCTGCCAAGGTTAGTTTCTAGGCTTGGGTAAAGGAGGTGGTTTAGAGAGGGTAGAGGAAGAGGAAGAGAGAGATGTCTTTAAATCAAAGATTTTTTTGAGTTTGAATATATTGTTGTGAGAATGAGTAATGATGCGAGAAGAGTGATCAGGATTGATTATAGGTGGTAAGTGGTGGGTAGTCTGATTTAGAGAGGTGGCAAAGGAAAGAGAAGTAGGAGAGGAACTTACTTGAGCTGGAGGAGAGGCAGGCACATCTAATGGCAGCGAAGACGTTGAGATAGGAACCTCGAAATCAGCCGATTTTTGTGGAGAGGAGGAGCGATTTGCGTTGGGTGTAGGTGAGTGCATCGATAGTTGAGATGGACACAAGGAAGACACGGTCAAGGTAGAGAGAGAAGGCGATTTAGGTGGAGAAGGCGGGTGAGGAAGGGACTGTGCAGGTGATGGGAGTTGTTTGAGAGGCATATTGGAGGATGGAACTTTATCTAGGAAGGTTGGAGAAGAAATGGGCCTGGTGAATGGTGGGCCTAATAGGAAAGTAGGAGAAGATACGCCATGTTGGGTGGGTTGGAAGAGAGTGTTAAGGAATTCGTTAGTGGAGGTAGGATCTACCTGAGAAGCAATAGGGGAGAGTTGTTGAAAAGCAAATAAAGTCATTTCAAATTTAACATGGCGGGACACAAAGGTTTTATTACTGTGTGGGTCAAAACAATAAAAAGAGTGTTGAGCAATGGAATAACATTGCTTGAATTTTAGAAGGATCCGGTTCTACAACCCTACTGGACACAATGTGATCCAACAATTCGAGTCTTGTCACCCTAAACAAACATTTTTCTTGTTCAGTAAATAATTGATTGTCTTGCAAACATTGTAGGACCATGGCCAAGTAATACTCATGCTTGGCTATGTCTCAACTGTACACAAGAATATCATAAAAAAAATAATAACAAATTTGCATAGGAAAGGTCGAAATACCTCATTCATCGTGCTTTGAAAGGTGGCAAAAGCATTTGCCAGGCCAAAAGGCATAACAACAAATTCATAGTGGTCATCATGAGTTTGAATTGTTATTTTGGAAATATCTTAGTCATTCCATTCGAATCTGATGGTAACCTGAGCGCAAATCAATTTTGGAACAAAATTTAGCGCCAAATAACTCATCCAAGAGTTCATCAACTATGAGAATTGGAAATTTGTTTGGAATTCTTATTTTATTCAAGGTTTGGTAGTCCACGCAAAAACACCACGAACCATCCCTTGTTTTCACTAACAATACCAGCGAGTAAAAAAGACTATGACTTGGGCGAATCAAACCACTGGTCAACATCAATTGCACCATAAGCTCGAGCTCGCCTTTTTGAAAATGTGCGTAACGGTAAGGTCGAACTTGCATAGGTGTAGCATTTTGGTGAAGACAAATACGATAATCGTTAGAGCGATGCGGTGGAAGGCTTGTTGGCAGTGCAAATATATCATTGTACTGCTGTAAAACGCCAAACTAGTAAATCCGTAGGTTTTGGAGAAGGTTGCGAAGGTGCACATACTGCCAAACTGAAACACTGAAAGGTAGAATCAATAGAGTCGACATTAAACATTCTAACCAACTGATTTAGCTGAACTGCTTCAATTGATGGTGGTTGGTGACCTGTCAATGTCAACACCAATCCATTCCACATGAAGGATGAAGTAAAAGCTTGTAGTCCATCAAATTTTTTCCAAGGATGGCGAACCATTGCGCCACAAATACCACATCGACTCCTCGAATGGGAATGACAAATAAGTCAACCACAAACTGATGACCATCCAAGAGCAAGGGAACCCCCGAGCACACTCCCACACAACGCATATCCCCATTCCTGATCATAACATGGAAATTAGGAGAAGTGAAAATAGCCAAGCCAAAATGCACTCATGCACAACGAGACGTTCTTGAATAAAATTGTGAGTAGAACCCCCATCAACCAAGACGTCGATTCGACAACCCTGAAGACTACCATGAATATGAATAGTACTGGGAATACGTTGTCCAAGCAATGCACGAAGACTAATGGCTGCCAAGCCTGAATTGAGAGGCAAGTTTTCATCTGCCTCGTCCATCGAAGGTTGTAGTAAGTCGACCTCTTCATCGTCTATAAGCAAGAAAAACGTGGATTTGCAATGATGACCAAGCTGAAATCTTTCATCACAGTTATAACAGAAGCCTTTTTCACACCTCTCCCAAAGTTGTGCTGGAGTTAGCCGTTTTATAGGAATTGCAAGTGGACGTTGTGACGGTTGTACAATGGTCAAAGGTGGTTTAGGTAGTATTGGTGGTAGAGTTTGTTTAGAATTAGAGTAATGTTATATTTACACCATCTATTATACCATTTTCATTATACCATGATGTGCCATATCCCATATCTACACAAATTTTTAATTATTTTTAATTTTTAATATTATAATAAAATAATTATTAATAAAATGATAATGGTGTAATGAAAAATAATGTATTGTATGGTGTAAATGTAACATCACTCTTATAATTATCCCAGACACGTGACCCCACGGGACGAAGTTGAGCACGCAAATCCCGTAGCTTGTACTCTTGAAGACGCGCCAAACCCATTGCCTGAGTCAAGGAGTGAGGCCGAAAAGACTGAACCTCCCGAAAATTTTTAGGCTTCAACCCTGCAATAAAACAACTTAATAAAAATGAATCAAAAACACCAGAAACTTGGTTTGATAACTCCTCGAAACAGGACTGATAAGCAGCCATGGAACCGGTCTGCATAAGTTTGGAAAGCTAGTCTTGGTGATCAACGAATTCTGAGGGACCAAAATGAATTTTCAAATCATTGATGAAAGAACGCTAGGAACGCAATCGTTGTTCCGGTAATGTTTCATGATAAGTAAAATATTGCTCTGCCTTAAAAATCTAGCCATGCCGATCTGTGCCATCAAATCGAGGGAATTTTAAACGAAAAGGTTTGGGAGGAAAAATCCCGAAAGCCGGTCCACGCATCCCAGTCATATCTGAAGACGACTCGCCGGAAAGTTGTTTTTGCTGGTGGTTTTGACCGAACTTCTTGTTTAGAGCCGAGATCTGCAAAGTAACGTCTTGAAAACCATTTGCCAAAACCTCCAATTTCTCTGTTAAGGAAGTGAGAGTCTCTGCTTGGGCAGTTTGAAGTGCTATAATTTTAGAAATCTGCTTATCCAAAAGACGCAAGCGAGTACCTTCGGCCATAATCCGGGACGAGAGCACCAAATGATAGAGACTAGATCTATTCTATGTGAGGGAACAATAGCTCCCAGAAATATTAGAGAAGAAAGATTCAAGTTAATTCATCATGTTTTTTATTCCGTAAGTCTATCCTTATATAGGCAACAATCCAAACACCACAATGACTTAAACTCATAACTAAACCAAGTATAAATAAACCAAACAACTACTGCATCCTAATACTTTGCGGCGACTGAATTAACCAATCCAACTAAGACACAAACATACCAAATCCAAACTAAGCTGAAGACAAATTAACGAAAGCTTATGCAACATAATCCTTTAACAACGTTGGTTTTTGTCTAACTTGCTTGGGAAACCTCCTTCGATCTTCCAAACTACTGTCCAAAGTCCTAAAAGGTACAATTACTGCTTGGTTGTTGTGTGTTTGGCTATGTTTGTCAACTCTCTGTTATGTGGTCGGATCCATTTTGTCTACTACAAAGGGATTTGGTTAGTGATGCTACCCTCCCTGATTATGTTGTGATGACCTGCTCTTTGTTTCTTGTGATGTTATGTGAGAATTGGTGGGTGGTCTTTGGGGGGTTGGCCTTTACACTGGTTAGTTAATTAGGAAGTTTTATTATTGCGGAAGAAGTGGT
This sequence comes from Pistacia integerrima, assembly GCA_026225825.1. Taxonomy (NCBI): domain Eukaryota; kingdom Viridiplantae; phylum Streptophyta; class Magnoliopsida; order Sapindales; family Anacardiaceae; genus Pistacia; species Pistacia integerrima. Next base: position 8,750,273 of record CM047748.1, read on the forward strand.
TTTTGCCGTGGTGTTTTAGCTAGAAGTATTTCAGCAAGGGGGAACGAGGCTGCTCCATTATGGATTAGTTGTTGTTGTGTGCTGGAGAGGGATTGTGAGTTGGTTAAATATTGGAAAGATTTGGGCTGGAGTCTGACTTGGGGTGGTAATTTGAGGCGGCTGGTTTTTTTGGGGCTGGACAAGGATGATTATTAGGTTTTTGGGCCTTTTGAAGGGTGTCTGCATGCTGGTCTGTTTGGTGGGGGGCCTGCTGTCCATTTCTCCGTCGGCTGGGGTGTGCCTTTCTCCTTATTTGGGCTATTGTTGTGGGTCTCTTTTTAGCGGGCAGGCCTTTGCGTATTTGTTTGGGCCTGTGCTCTTCTTAGTGTTGCTGGGTTGTGCCCTTTTTTTTGGGCTATTGCTTTGTTTTTATTTGGTTAAACCCGGTTAATTCAGCTTAATTTCTCTGCTATATAAATCAACAGCTAAGTGCAGCAGACTCTCACCAATAAGAGCCACGCCTGCCTAGAGGTGGAACAAATGAATCAACCCTAACCCGGCCCGTATTAAAGACTCGCATGCAGGCCCCGAACGAGCTGGGTTCTTATATGGCAACCCGGTGACCCGCGGGTTGCACTTTTGTGCTTTCTAAGAAAGGACCGCCAACCTGGCGGGTTGCAACAGCCAACCCACCAAGTTGACCCAAAAAAATTGAAAAAAAAACTAATTTTTTTTGTTTTTTTGAATTCCCCTTTTATCTTTGAAATATAACCATTTTATGGCAGTTTGAGGGGTCTTTTTTATCATTTTATTTCCCCAATTTTTTCTATAAATTGGCGTTAAACTCTCATATTTTCTCACAACTCAAATTCTCTCATTCTCTCTAATCTCTAGTCTTTATTGAAATCTCTCAATTATTCTCTTAATCTCTTTGTTATCATTTATCAATTTGCTCTTATTTTAATTTTTATTAGTTTTTGCAATTTTCAATTCATATTTCCAATTTTCCATATTCCAATATCCAATTCTCTTTCTTTAATTTTTTATTTCTTCTACATCAATTTTTTTTTTTTTAACTACAATGGATATATATTTATCTTCTATCAATTTCAATGAGGAAGGAAACTACTATCCTAGTCCTAGTCTCGTTGAATTTACTAACATGAATACAGGAAGAGATTCAAATAGTCCCGCTTTCCCGGTCTCAGAATCTGATACACCTCAAAATATGCCCCCGATTACTCTCCATGCTGCTACATCTACAGCTCCCGGTGGTTTTAGAAGTCGTCCTCGTAATCGTCGTCCTCGTCCAACTTCATCTCAAGCTGAAGCAAGTTCATCAACTGTTGTCGAAAGCGATTGACGACAGACACACATCAAACATTTGGACGCATTTCGATAAGTTTTACGAGGTAGAAAATAGAGTTCAAGTGAAGAAAGCAAGATGCAAGTATTGTGGAAATGTTTATAAAGCTAATTCAGGTAATGGTACTAGTACTTTAAAAATGCATGCTAATAAACATATTGCTCAGCATGAAAATAGAGAAACCAATCAAACTCAAATAACTAATATAGATACTACTTGGCGCTATAACTCTGATATATATAGGGAACAATTAGCTTTATATATTGCTGCAATTGATCAACCTATTAATATGGCTGAAGATAAATATTTTGAAAGATTTATTAAAAATTCATTTTTTCTAAGATTTAAAAGTTATTCTAAAACTGCAATTAAAAATGATTTAATAAAATTGTTTAAGAAAATGAAATTATAATTAAAAAATAAAATACATACTTGTCATGTTAGTGTGACTCTAACTACCGATATTTGGGGTGGTAGAACTAAACAAGATTATATTTGTGTGACTAATCATTATTTTGATAATGAATGTAAATTAAATAAATCTTTATTAGGATTTAGATTAATGGATGTTGATCATAGTGGTCAATAAATTTATAATAAAACTATTGAAGTTTTAGAAGATTATGATATTGTTACTAAAGTGATAAGTTTAACTTTAGATAATGCAAGTTCTAATTGTAGACCTATAGATTATTTTCAAAGTAATTATCCTTTATATAACAATTTGAAGTTTTTTCACCAACGTTGTGCATGTCATGTTATTAATTTAATTGTGAAAAATGGTATAAAAACAATTAAAGAAAATATTGATAGAATTAGAGATTGTTTAGCTTGGATTACTAGTAGTAATAAAAGAAATGCTGAATTTCAAGATATTTGTATAAAATCAAATATGTCTCCTAGAACATTTGCATTAGACATGCCTGTTAGATGGAATATTACTTATTTAATGTTTGATTCATGTTTACTTTATGCTAATTTAATTAGTTATTTTGTAGCAAATAATAGAGGTCCTTATTATTTGGTAGAAAATGATTGGCAAATAGTTAAAGTATTTCATTCTTTTCTTAAAATTTTTTACCAATCCGCTTTACAACTTTCTTGTGTGTAGTATCCTACTAGTCCATTGGTAATACATACAATTATAAAAATTTTAGAGTTATTTACAAAGAACAAAAACAATGAAATTTTAAAAGAACCAATAAAGGCAACGAAATTTTTTTTTTTTTAATATTTTAAACCCATTCATTTTCTTTATTGTTTAGGTGCCATTTTTTATCCTAGAATTAAACAAGAAGGTTTAGAAAATGGTTTAGAGACATTAACTGAAAATTTACAAAACTTAGCATTTGTCAATCAAATAGGAGAGGTAAAAAATTGTTTTGCAGAGGTATATTTCCAATATGAAAACAGGTATAGGAACTTGTAAAGACACGAAATGCAAAGGGAAGTTTCATTAGAAGAAACAACTGAAGACTTCTACACATGGAGTGCATTTAATAGGCCGAAGAGGAACCGAACCCGAAGCACAGACGCAGCCTTTTGTTCAGAAGTACCAACGGCAACAACGAATCTACTATCTGCCATGTAGTCATAGAGTAACGAGCTTCAACAATATTTGGGAACTCCTGAAATGTTACCAACAGATCCACAACAAAGAGCCAACTTTGATGTTTTGGAATATTGGAAAACCAGAAAATGTATTTTTCCGGTATTATCAAGATTTGCCTCGGATGTTTTTGCTGTTCCAGTCTCAACCGTCATCCAAACAAATATTTAGTATAAGTGGAAGAATTTTAAATGAAAAGAGGACTAAACTTTCACAAAAAATGATTGAAGTCTTCACATGTCTTCGAGATTGGTAATGGTCGTGCCATCAAGATCAATACAAGGTTCTCGACGATACTTTAATAGAATCATTTCAATTTTGTAATATAGATAATACGGATGAGGGAGGTCCTAGTCAACCCCAAAATTAATTGTTTTGTAAATTGTAACTTGTAAATTAATTGTCAATTATTGCACTTTTTTTTCTTTACAAAGTTTTTGTCCCATTGGGTTTTTCTTGGTGAGGTTTTTAACGAGGTAATAATTATTGTAATTTCTTATTTTATTTTTTGATAAATGAATAAATTTATTTTTTCTTATATTACAATTTTAATGTATTAAAATTGAATTAATATTTAAAATGTTAAAAAAAATTAATTTAATTGAATTATTGATATTTGAAAAGAAGTTAACTAAAAACAATTACATTTATTCATTTATAAATTGTTAATTATTCATTTGAAAAGTTAATTAAACATTTAAATTTAAACAAAATAAAACATAAAAAAAAAAAAAAAAAAGGTTAACCTGCCCAACCCACAACCTAACCCGATGAGTTAGGGTTGGCAGGCCGGATTGGGCCAGCCCATCCCCCAAAATTGGCGAGCCTAATCTGGCTTGCCTTTGTTGGCTGGCAAGTCAGGATCGACCTGTCAAATTGTGTAACCCGTCACGGGCCAGGCGGGTTACTTTTCCACCTCTACGCCTGCCGCGGAATAAAGTACGGCTTTCTCCACCGTCGCTTCCGCCGTGGTGCTGATAGCAGAGAGTCTGTGAAACTTAAAATGCTTCAAAACTTAGTGCTTCCAAAAAACCACAGAAAGCGAACTTTCTAATGGAAAATCAACCTAGCAAGTCTTATGAAACTTCCAATCTAACTTGCCAAGCCTCACGTGACTCGCTCGGGACTTCTTCTCCCAGGTCCAAACTTTACTTTCAGTAATTTGCTTCACTTATTTATTTATTGAAATTGAGTTCTCTTTTATACGAAATTATATTATGTTCCAGTATCCTTGCTTGTAGCGTACCCTGTTGTATTAGTGACATTCAGCTTAAAGTTAGAAAGGTATCGTTTTTGCATTGTAACGGGACCATTAGCAAAGTATCTTTTGGTTCTATCAAATTCCATATGATGGTAATCTATAAATTCAAACGGTTTAGTTAGTTACATTTTCTCAGTGTCCAAGGTAGAATTGAGTGTTATATCAACATTGTAGTGTAGGCATATGATTCAAGTCTTTCGAGTTGCCATCTTTTATGCTAAAAAAGAAATGCTCAATAGTTATTCGAAGCACCTTTTCTGGACCCTTTCATGGTAGGAATCGTATTTTATGGTTAAATATTTGATGATCTATTATTTAATATAGGAATCCAACTATGTAGGAAGGATGATTCAATTGTCCAGAAACTCGAAGAAAGCTCGAGTGGTGAGTCTTCAGGTAAGTTTCAGATATTAAATAGTACTGGCTGAAATATCATTGTGTTGATAGCTTCAAACAGATTGAAGTATTGCCCAGACAACTGTAATGCTTATGCAATTTTCATTTTTTGGAAAAATTATCGAAGTGAAATAGGCTGCATGTTTTTCTATTTGGAGTATCCTTTCCTTCTTACTACATATGTTTTCCTGAAAGTCGGAATTTTTTTTAGCTTTCAAATTTATATTTTTCTCGCTTACACTAGATAGTATTGTTGCTGGGGTTTTATTGTTTCACCATTCCATCTTAGCTTCTTATGATTCTGATATACCTCCTGTCAATATAGTCTATAAGTCAAGGGGCATAAAAAGGGAGCACTAAGGGGAAATGAGTGTGACTGTGTGAGTGAGGGTTGTTACACTAAGGGGAAATGAGTCTGTATGAGGGTTGTTACAGTTTGTTACGGGATTCTGCATACATGTGGCTGAATAGAATAAAGTTTTTAGAGTATGGGTAGTATAGGAAGTAATTGGGTATAAATAGCTAGGGTGTGGTAAAGGAGGTATCAAGTTGATTCAAATAAGTGTTGTGGGAGGTCTCCAGCTCCTCGAATTGCTGGGAATTGTTCTGGGTTCACTTTTCTTGCTACTGTTATTTCATTCAGCTTCAATATTAACCTTCAGTTTAATCCAATTAAGTGTTATTTCGATTCTGCTCTTGTGTGTGTGTGTTGGGATTGAGTTGCTTGAACAGGTGGTTCCATCAGATTCCAAGTTGACAATTGCTTACATTTTTGCTTAATGTCTCTCCAATTTAGCATGATATTTAAGTTGCTTCCTACTATTTGCTTATTGCAGTCACACCTTGTGTTGGGATTATCATGAACTCAGATTCAGATCTTGCTGTTATGAATGACGCTGCAAAGATCTTGAGCATGTGTGTTGTACCTTACAAGTTTGCATAGTCGTGTTTTATAGTTTACTTTTGAAATTATGTGTAAGGTATCTTTTTGTATAATCCAATGCTAACTCTGGAAATCGTATATACTATGAGTTTTCAGATTAGAACAATTTCAGCACATCGAACTCCTAGAATGATGCTTGATTATGCCTTATCTGCTCCGGAGTGGGGCATTCGGACCATCATTGCTGGTGATAGTAGTGCAGCCCACTTGCCAGGCAGGTTTATACATTCTGCTCTATGTCTAGTGAAGTAATGCACAAACGGTCTTACAGGGATTATGTGCTCTTTCTTAATATTTAGGTACCCGTTATTGGTGTCCCTTTGCGTGCTTCAGCATTGGATGGACTCGATTCACTCTTATCAGTTGTTCAGGTAGACTGTAGTACAAAAATGTTTCTTTTTCTATCTTATCCTCTTTAAATACTATGAAATGGATATTTTAGCACATCTCCAAAATTCAGAACTGGAACCTAGAAGGTGCCCTTTTATTGTTGTTTGCTTTCTTGAGATTTTTTTTTATCTATTGAAAAGCTTTTATTGCTTTCTTCAAAATGACATTTGATTTATTTATTTAACATGATTTGTCTATCTACTATGTTCCAGTTGCAACAGTCGCAATAGATAATGCAAGAAGTGCAGGCTTATTGGCAGCAGAAATGTTGGGAGTAAATGGCAATGTTGATCTACTTGCAAGATTGGATCCTCTCTCTTTGTGGTTGTAAATAATGCAAACTTTTAATTTTTTAAAATCAATAAATAAAAAATTAGATGAATTGTATTTAAATTCCAAACTAATAAAATTATAATATTGCTCTCTCTTGTTGAAATATGGCGCATTATAAACTATATAACTTTCATGTTGTTCCAATTTATGATATTGAACATGCTATTTGCAGAGTGAGCCAATATCAGGAAGATGCAGGGGATGATGTCTTGAAAAAAGCAGAGAAGTTACAGGAAGATGGTTGGTCATTTTATTGAATCCTTGGGTACCTCAATGCTTTTTTGGTGATTTATATTTAAATATGGTATTTCATCAGCTGCTATAAGTTTAAGTTTGTTGAATAGTATACTTGAAATCAGAAAAATTAGTATTAAGATTTTATCAAGCCAGATTGAAAAACTTCTATAGTAATCTAATAATCTTTCCTTCAGTCAGCTCCATCTCTTTGCTGAAACTATTGTCTTTTGACCTGGGTTTGCAAATAATGATACTATTTACCCCCTTTCACCAATTTGAGAGTTGCGATGTTTGATTCATATTGGCATTTTATTGGTGGATCATACTGTAAGCAACAGTTGTTTACATTGGTTATGATTTGTAGCTGGATGCACTTTTGCTTAATGCCTTCACCATTGAATTGAGAAAGTGTGACACTGAAATTCTGTTATTTGCTTAATACAGTTACCCCACATGTTTAGATAATTATGGGCTCTGATTCAGATCTTCCTGTTATGAAGGATGCTGCTAAGATCCTTAGCTTATTTGATGTACCTCATAAGGTTAAACTTATTGTTTTATGCATATGTTCATATTCTTCAGCCATTTGATGTGTGATATTATAATCTATTTCTACCTGACCTTTTGTAATTATAATTCTCAGGTTAAAATAGTTTCAGTGCATTGGAATCCTGAAATGATGTTTTCTTATGCCTTTTCTGCTCAGGATCAAGGCACCTCCATTACCATTGCTGGTGCTGGTGGTGCAGCCCACTTTAATGACATTCTCCATATATAGCATCATAATCCACAATTTTTTGTGTGGAATTACATCAGCTCGGGATGAACTCTAGGTATGGTTGCTGCCCTTACTCCCTTGCCTGTATAGGCGTTCCTGTGCGGTCTTCTGCATTGAATGGAATTGATTCACTCTTATCAATTGTGCAGGTAGTCTGTTTATTTAACTCTTACTATTATATTTATAGGAGACGTAATGCTCAGAATATTCATTCTCCTATGGTCTTAAATGTTTATGAAATTAATCTATTGGCACCCAAAATTCATGTATGATATATCTAAGAGATACCCTTTTGGTTTGTCGGTTATAAGAATTTTTGTAATAGCCAGGGGCTAATTACATTGTAGTCTTTTGGATATGTTTAGTGAAATTACTATTCAGTAAGTTTATTTTCTTCATGAAGCTATTATGTTAGGCCTCATTTATTGGATCTGTAACTTTCACGGCACTAGAGAATATTTAAATGACAGAATGACATAAAAACTACTTAAACCTGTTGGCGTATCCATGATGACTTCCCTTTCACAAAAGTAATGTCCAATTGTATAGCCTGACATACCAATTATTGCTTGTATCAATTTCTTCAAGATGGCAATTTATATGTTATATTAGTGCTTTCAGATTTTTTTTTTTTTAGTCTAATTTGATTATTCAGATGCGTGGGGATTTCCCAGTCGCAACAGTCGCAATAAGTAATGCAACAAATGCGGGTTTGTTAGCAGTAAGGATGTTGGGGTTTGGCAATGCTGATCTACTGGGAAGGTGGGTTCCTCTCTCCCTATGGTTATATAGATAATTCATAGTTTGATTCAAAGGCCAAACAGATATAATAATAGTACTACTCTTTTTGTATTAAATCGTGATTCATGAAAATAGTAATTTAAATGATTTTCCTTTGCTCCTGCTTATTGATGTTTTGAACAGAATGAGCCAGTACTTGAAAGACATGAAGAACGATGTCTTGACAAAAACTGAGAAGCTAGAGCAAGATGGTTGGGAGTCTTATTTGAATCATTAACCATGTTAATGCTGTTATGGAGAGGGTATTTTTTTTTTTTTTTTTTTGATCCACTAACAAGTGAGAAAGTCAGTTACAACATTTGTGATTATAAAATCAATAAAGATTGACTCATAATCCAATCTTACAAAATTTCTCTCACAATCTTGACATGATAACTCACAATTAGAGAGGTGGGATCCATAGCGAGTAGGCGGGATCCGTTTGCCAGTTGCCATTTCAAGATTATGAGAAAAAGTTTGTGAGATTAGATTGTAAGTATAGTATTGTCTTACATAATAAATTGGTAACTCTAATAGGATAGAAATGTAGCAAAGATCATTGTAGGGCAAAAGGTTGAGGGAAGAGGCAAGTTTTTTGTCTGTGATTTTGTTGCCATAAGATGGGTTTAATTGATAAATTAAAATCAGTTTTTCCTTTACTGGTTTGATTAACTATTTAATTTATAGATAGATGGAGAGCAAATGCAAAGACTACTAGAGATTGGAATATAATCTTAAAAGAATATGAATTCATTATAAAAGAGCTGCTTTATAATGAATGTTAAACTATTAAAGAATAAATTTTAATAATGGTTCTTTGTGAAGTCCTAATAAGATATGCTCATGGATTAATTGAGGTTTATTCTTTTTTAGAATAAAATTAAAAAGAAAAGTACATTGGAAACCTATCTATATTAATGACCATGGACAAGAGCAACCAAAAGTACTTTAATGTGGGTAGTACTTTCTTATAAAGATTGTATACAAAATTAAGCAGTGGAATTTCCCTTTAATTAAAATTTCCTTTATTTTCATTTTATGAGTTGATTTTATATTTTCACTTTGAATGCTAAACTTCATAAATTGTTTTCATTGAAGTAGCTGTTTACCGAATTTTAACAGATTTTCAAAGCTGATGAGCTTTGTTCAAATATCGCCCCTCAAGCGAAACAACAAGGTGAACTAAAGCTTCTCACAAGTTGCTGTTTCTTTCTTCAGGCATATTCTCTAGACTCTAGTTAGTACATTCTTTTATTTAATAGTGATCGAGCACGATCTATCAGAATTAATATCATGATGTGCCTACTTGAGAATTTCCAATATAGAATAAAACCTTAATCTACCACGAAAGCTCCCAACCTATGGATATAGTACCATCCAGCTCTCTACCAGAGATACGTGGAGTAACAGTCGGGCTTTCACGAAAGTTCGGCTTCACCGCCCATGTCAAGGCAGCTAAAGAGCCAAAAGTAACTAAATTTTTTCTTTGGTTGGATGACTTTGTGCCTATTTTACAAAAGGATGCAAAGTCCTCACAGTTGTTAAAAGCAAAATTGTAGTCAGCAAAGGTCCTTATTCCTTGGAAAAACTCAGTGGCAGTCTTCACAACCTCATCGGGCGGCTTGCAGTTAGTCGAGTTAACAATATCTAATGAGTGGCCATCAAGAAAGCAATCCAGGCACGTTTTGACTATCCCACCATGTAAGCCTGGTGTGTGCCCACATTTTTGGCATGGGGAAGAAGAGTTACTTTGCTTTGCAAGTGGTAGCAAATGAATGATCATGCCGTCCCCCACATATATTCCTGTTATAATCAAGGGAGTTCTCGACGAAAGAGAACATAAATACATATACAATATGATTATATGACTCTTATTGAATTGAATAAAACATAAGAATAACAATTTAGAATATATGGAGTCTATGATACTTACCTACCAAATGATCAGTAGTACCACAAAATATAATGAGATTACAATAATTCCACTGAAAATTTTGCCAATGCAAAAAGTTGGTGAAAAATTGAGTTGATATATCATTAAAATTGGCGAAAGCTTAGATGGTGTCCGTTATCAACACTATATATAATTATATATAATATATACTAGGTTTGGTTTTGGAAAGTGAAATATGTATATGTATATGTATATATATATACTTCCAATTAGATGCAAGTTTAAAAGAGTGTGAAAACTGAAAAACTTACCGTGATGATAGTAGACACCTCTGTTACTAGCGATCTGATCACCCAGTTGGGGCCTCCGTGGCTGGCTTGAACTTTGTCCCATCTTAATAAAATTTTCCCTTAATTTTCAATTTGTGATTAGAGATTATCTGCTTTCTAATTAAACCATTACAAATTTATAGATAGATGGAGAGAAAATGCAAGGACTACTAGAGATTGGAATATAATCTTAAAATGATATGAATCATTTACAAAGGAATTGCTTTATAATAAATATTAAAATTGTTAAGGAATAAATTAACAATTTTAATAATGGCTCTTCTGTGAAGTCCTATTGAGATATGCCCATAGATTAATTGAGATTTATTCCTTTTCAGAATAAGAGTAAAAAGAAAAATATATTGGAGTATCTCATTCTAATTGTAAAATTTTGAAGAGAAGTGACAAGCATATCTATAATGACCATGGATAAGAGCAACCAAAAGTTTAACGTGGATAGTATTACTCTTACAAAGTTTGTATACAAAATTAAGCATACAAAGTCATGTGGAATTGTCCTTAAATTAAAATTTCGTTTATTTTCATTTAATGAGTTGCTTTATATTTTCACTCTTCCAATTATTGTACGACACATCATTTTGTATGCTAAACTTTGTGTATAAACTTATTAAGACTAGTATACACATCATTTTGTATGCTAAACTTTGTGTATAAACTTATTAAGACTAGTATTTCAAAATCCAGAACTTGTTTCATTGACTGTATAGGGGCGTTTGGTTCAGGAATGTTAGATTACTGGGAATGTTGGATTACTAGAAAGATGGATTACCTTAGAAGATTACTGGGAATATTTAAAAAAATGTGTTTGGTTAGTTGGTAGATATATTATATTAATATGTTTGGTTATGGGGAATAAATTGGTGAGTATGTTATTTAAATTACTAAATTGTCCCCCTTTTAAATATTAATATAAGATTATTTTTATTATTAATTTTTGAATAATTTTTTTAACCCCCAATATTTCAGATTTAGCTAAAACACCCCCGCTTATATAAAATTTTAATTTATTACAAAATCACCCCCACCTCTTGCCGCCACCGCAAACCACAGCTAGGAATCTCCGAAAGCACCCGTGAGTACGTCACCGTGACAAAGAGGCTCCGATATGGCCGTTTCTGGCCATATTGATGGCAAAAAACGGCCATATCGAGTCGTTTAGCCATTTCCTACAGTATCTCCGCCATTATCTACTGTCAGGCAAGATATGATCGAGGCCGTTCTAGCCATTTCCGGCCAGATCTCTGGCCATTATCGGCAGTGCAGGGCAAGATCGGCGTATCTGACTAGAACATGGTATAGCGGCGATCTTGCCCGGCACGGCCGTTAATGGCCAGGAATCTGGCCATTAACGGCTAGTTCCATTGATCTGGCCCGATATGGCCGTTTTTGGCCATCAATATGGCCGGAAACGGCCATATAGAAGCCTCCCGGAGTCTCCCACCGAATCTCGTTCTTTTTTGGGGACTACGGTGATTTTTCGGCGACGGCCCATGGTGGTTGGCTTGCCGGCGGTGGTGTCTAGGTGGCAATGGTGGTGATGGCTGGGCGGCAGTAGTGGTCTGAAATTATTTTAAATATAAGAGCATTATTGTCCAAAATTTTAATTAAACAGGGGTAAAATTGAAATAAGATATTAATGTAAATTTTTTTTAAAGTATGAGTATTATTGTCCAAAATTTTTATTAATAAGGGATAAAATTGTAACAAAAAATAATAACTCTGGTAATCTCAGAATACCTAAGAAAATGGAGGTAATCAGATTACCTCCCATATTACCAATAGTAACCACTATTGGTATTTGAAGATTACCAATATCTTATATTACTTGACAATCAAACATGGTAATCAAGTAATATAAGATGACATTACCCCAGTAGTCCCACATAAACCCCAACCAAACGCCCCCTATAGTGTAAGAAAAGAAGCACATATAGAATCATTTAAGTTGAAAGGTCCATGGACTTCCAAGAATTGAATTGTGAATGACACTACTGGAAATTTTGTCTTTATGACGCGAGAAACTGGCATTGGCATTTACATAGATCATGTCGAAATAATTCTTCTAATCGAGTTTTTATGATATGTGATAGCATTTTTAGATATCATATATTGCATCCATGATTGGGTCTGAAAATGATGACACATATATTGATGGGTAACAAATGCACCAATTTATTAATTTCATTAGATTATTCGTGCAAATGTCATATATTTTTAAACTTTATTTTTTATCAATATTGCCACCTCCATTGTAGGTGATACAAAATGGAAAAGAAAGCAGGGAATTGTGAATTAAGTTATTCGCATTCATCAAAGAAGTAGTGCTCATTTGTTTATATACAAAATGAAAAATGCCAATCTGGCAATCCGTGTGACACTGTCAAGTCATCAACAACAAACACGAATCATAAACAAGAAATGGTAGTTATTATTATTGTTTCAGGAATAATGTTATGCTTACAATTGAGTCATACAACCAGACAAAAATTTTACAAAATTCATGTAAAACGACTACTCTGTGTTATGTTTTTTGTCTGGTTGTAGGACATAGTTGTAAGCGTAGCATTATTCTTGCTTCAGAAGCAAATTGACTTTGTTACGAAAAAGAAGAGTTTTAGACGACCTTTGTTAAAATGCACCGCTTCATTTGATTCCCTTTAACGACATCGTAATGATAGCTACAACATCTGTTAGTTTCCAACTGTTTTTAAGTAGGGTAATACTGCGCTCACAAACCCTTCTCACTAACTTTCTCTCACAAACGCGACATGACAACTCGCAATTGGTCAACTTGCAATGGGTCTCGCCTGACCAATTGCAAGTTACTATGTCGCGTTTGTGAGAGAATGTTAGTAAGAATGATTTGTCAATCTATCTTTATTGTTTTAAGTAACGAACTCTAGTAATGGCTTTGTTTGAAGTAGTCGTTTATCGAATTTTAACAAAATTTCAAAGCTGATGAGCTTTTTTCAATATGCCCCTCGTGTGAAACAACAAGGTTATTGGGATTGTGCCTTGAATCCCATATTGCTTGGGAATGGGAGTTGTAAGGGGTCTCTCCTTTAAATAGACTAGTAAATTAGACTTTTAAAGTATTTTAAAAAATGTAAGATAGACACCAAAAGAATAGTCATTGTGGGTTGTTATTAAGGGTGTAATTGGGCTTTTTGGGATAGTGTAAGGAGTTTACAATTTTTCTCTTCTAAAAATTGCACAGTTGTAAGCTTTTGCTTAGTGGATTGTTTGAGTAGATAATGGATGCAAGCTAAATTGATTGGGCCGAACCACTTTAGAATTCTTGTGTTTTGTTTGCTTTATTTTTTTGTTGCTTGCCATAATTTTGTATTTGAGTTGTGGGAATCTTTTTCAATAAGTGGTATCAGAGCCCACGGTTTGTGATCTGGGAGAAGACAAGCTCTAAAGGAGGCTAGATTTAAGAGTAGATCAGTGACTATCAAGCATCTCAAATTTTTCTAGAGGTATGTCTAAGTTTGAGGTTCTTTATTTGATGGTAAAATTAATTTTATGTTATGGAAAAGTACGATACAAGACCTTTTGGTTTGTATTCTCTGAAGATGGATGAATGTACTAGTCTCCATGATCATTTTAATAGGCTAGTATCTCAATTGTTGGCTAATTCTGATGAGTTAAAGGATGAAGAAAAGGCATTGATATTGTTGTCATCTTTGCCTAAATATTATAGACCTTTAGTTCAAACTTTGTTGGTAGGCAGATCTACTTTAAAATTAGATGATGTGACTACCTTGTTGCATAAGAATGAAAGTTTATGGGATCAGAGAACTCATCACTTAGAGGAGATCTACTAGTTGCAGAAGGTTCTAATTGAGGGAGGACTCAAGAGAGAGGCGATAAATCAAAAGTAAGAGATTACAGTAATAACGAGTGTTATTGTTGTGGAGAGAAGAGACATATCCAACCACACTGTAAGAAATTAAGAGGGGATATGCTTGCTTTCAAGAAGGCTCAACATATGAAGGATTCGAAGGATGATGCTTGGATTGCTGATAATGAAGATGAATTTTTAGTGACATGTCAAGATGAAACTCAAACTTCAAAGGGTGAAAAAGGTTGGGTTTTAGATTCGGTTGCATCTATGCATGTTTGTAATGGTAAAGATTGTTTTGTTGAATTGAAAAAAGATGAAAATTGTGGAAATATTTTTGTCGGTAATAACGAGAAAGTGAAGATTGAAGGCACTGGTAGCGTTCGTCTCAAGCTTCACGATGGTGTTGTCAAGAGGCTTCGTCATGTGAGGTATATACTGAGTTGTAGTCACAATTTGATTTCTTTGGGTAAGTTGGCTTCTCGTGGATATACCTAAATTAGTCAAAGAGATGGATGCGAAGTGTATAAAGATGATGTTATGATTTTGCAAGGCAAAAAGAATGAAAAACAACTATATTTGCTTGATGAAGGTGTGTGTCTTAAGAAATCAAGAGATAATGTTGTTCTAATTCCAGTTGTGAAAGAAAAGAAGACTGTCAATAGAGTATGATTTTTGGATGCTACTGTGATGTTTTTGGATGCTACTGTGATGTTTGGGGATTCAAGTCAAGGGAGGAATTGTTGGGATTATGCCTTGAATCCCATACTACTTGGGAATGAATGAGAGTTGCAAGGGGAATCTACCCTTTAAATAGACTAGTAGATTAGGCTTTAAAAGTATCTTAAAAAGTGTAAGATAGATATCAAAAAAATAGTCATTGTGGGCTGTTATTAAGGATGTAATTGGGCTTTTTGGGATAATGTAAGGAGTCTGCAATTTTTCTCTTCTAAAAATCACACATTTGTAAGCTTTTGCTTAATGGATTGTTTGAGTGAATAGTGGACGTAAGCTAAATTGATTGAGCCGAACTACTTTAAAATTCTTGTGTTTAGTTTGCTTTATTTTTTTGTTGCTTACCATAATTTTGTGTTTGAGTTGTGGGAATCTTTTTAAACAAAGGTGAGTTGAAGCTTGTCTCAAGTTGCTATTTCTTTCTTCTAGCGAGCTTGCCTCAATACCACCCTTCTAGCGAGACAAAGAAGTAAGTTGAAGCTTATCACGAAGAAGTAAAGACCGAGCTGTGGAGAGAGAATTATGAAACAATGACAACCGTATCTTATTTGTGTGACTGAAAGCAAATTATACATAAAAACAGTATTCAATATATGCCTACATAGATAGATAGTTTACTAGATAGAGAATCCACGAAAATTTGAAGAATCGAACAAATAAAACTGTTAGTTTGTCAAGGAACGTTTTATATGAATGGCCTTGCCTTAGCTATATATACAAGAATTCCTTAAATAGTTGACCAATCTTCACACGTTGGGTGATGCATGGGATCAAATAAAAGCATGGAGATGCTTCTAACGTTAGCATAACCTTAAAGCAAAGGTTAAAATCACTAAAAAGTATAGGGATCAGTTGAGCAATGAAACTGTATTTAACTATTTATAATCAAATTAGTTTTCTTGGAGTATGTGGATCAGTGGCTAGTTTGACAACTTCATTAGGTGACTTCGAAACCAGTACTAGTCCGCAAGAAGCACTCTTTTTTTCTTTTTTAATGTACCATTGAATTTGGAAAAGTGACAAGAGTCTTCTAATATATTCATAGATAGATGAATAAACAGAATTGTGGTTATGTAATCAAGAAACCATGAAATTAAGCCGGAAAATTTCGATTATAAGGGTTATTTGATTTTGTTATGCAATCGTATATGAATTTTTACACTAAAATAGCATGGAGATGTTTTTTTAGCAAAGGTTAAAACTAGAATGGCGATGTCTTCCATTTTAATATATTCTAAATTTTATCTCTTTTAGCAGCTAGTATGACCATTTTATTTTCTGATTTGATTCCGAAAATTTTAGTAATTTTCATTTTCTTATTTGATTCTGAAAATTATTAGTAATGTTATAAATGAAGTCAAAGATCTTAACCTAACTCAACTCAAGTCATAATTAATTATTAGTCTTAATTAAGTGTATAGGCTAAAAGGGTCTGACGAGACAAAATAAACATGTTATAGCCCGATGCCTTAATCTAATTTCGGTTAGGCGTACACTTAAAGTCACTCTGTGAACTGCCCACTCAATGAGTTAGACTATTCTACAAGTTAAGTTGAATTAGGTTCCGACCTATTAACCTACAACAGCCCATAAATTAGAAAGTAAAATCATATTCTATTTCCTCTTTTGCTGAGATTCTGAATCTTACTCAAACAAGTAAACTTAATTTGATAAAGGCAAGAAATCATATTTCTTTCTTATCTCCCAAAATATGATTTAGTGTCCTACTAAGATTCCAACCCTTTGAGTTCACTATAAAAACAGATTTCTATCCTCTCATTAAAGAGGGAATCTCCAGTATTCAATTTTCATTACTAAAAGCCACCTACTTGCTCCTAAGTTCTTGCTCTCGAGAATTCAACACCTTCGTCATAGTCCTGGCCTCCGACAAGACTCCCGATAATCCTTTTTTCTCTTAATTCTTATTAAATCTCTTCTTTCAGTCTTGCTGACTTGAGCATTGGAATGCCTACGGTAAATACCACCTCAGTATTTTACATAAGTTTTACACTTATCTCTTCGTGTATACAAGCCTAACAGATTATCAATAGTCTCAACCTCACATGATGTGGGTTAAGAATGACTAATTTGATTATTGTTTGCATTCTAATTAGATATATTATGCGTTCTCAATATATAATAAGCTTGACATTTATTAAAAGCTGACAAGTGACAACGATCTCATATTTGAGTCGACTTTCAATAACTCACCTTGGGGTAATTGCAGCCTATATTGAGTTGTGACTGAGGTTGCCACTTGCCAGTTATTAGTTAATGTGATTATTATTTATCTTGTGCTGGGGATATCAAGAAATGAAGATATTTAATCAAAACCTCATTTAAACAAGACTTGCTTGCTTCATGAAGTGCTTAACAAAAGAAAAAGCTAGTCGCAACCCTCAACCTCCCCAACGTCAATCCAGTCGCGCCCCTCTTGCCTTAACGAAGATTCGCTATCTTGCACAATTCACTCTCTTCTAGCCATCTTAAACCATTGTTTTGGAGGTATCTTCTCCGGGTGTTGTGTGATTGAATGAGCAAGGAGGTTGTTGTTTCAAGAAGGAAATTCGACTTAGGGCTTGTGATCCGAAGCAGATCTTGTTGGGGCAAGTGCGGTTAATTTTTCAAATTTTCTCAACTTTGTTTGGTTTCTGAGAAAGTTTTTGGTTTTCCCAGAAGTTTTAGTCTTTGCTTGAATAAATTTGGGAGAAAGAGGAGATCTTTGGGTCAAAGATGCAGCAAGATCAACCAAAGAAGTTTACTTTCTCTATATTTCTTTCTTGGGTCTGTTTGGTTGCCGAGAAAGTTAGAGAAAGATTAGATCTGGTTAATGGGTTTTCCTCTGTTGAATTCTTGAGGAAGTTGATAAAAAACAAACAGAATTATTCACTTAGCCTAAATTTTTATTTTATCTGGACTACTTTTCTATTTCTTTTGTAGGGATCCTAAAATTAGACCAGATAGAAACTATAAATTCTTGTTATACTTAGTTTCTCTGTAAATGTGTAAACGTTTTTCTGAGTCTTGTTTTCATGGTTCATTAACAGTTAATTTTGGATGAAGTTAACATAGCTCATAATTCTGAACATAATCTGCAATGTTGTTTTAAATCTATGAGCAACAATTGTTATTATTTATATGGTTGTAATAGGAAGTGCTATCGTGATTCAGTTTCTGCTGGTAATTTGAGGTGATAAATGGAGTTAATTAAATTCTATGCTGGTGGAGGTGAAGAAGAAGAAGAAAAGAGAAGGAGAAGAGAGGCAGCGAAGGTGAAAGAAGAAAAGAGTGGAAGAAGAGAGAAGGATATTTTCGTCTTTACATTTACTAATAGATCTTGAAGATGGGTGGAAAAGTGTCTTTTTGAAACTTTTCGGGTGAGAAAGTATTTTAGGCCAAACCTTTGTGATTTGTTTTATGATTTGATAATATCAGCTTAATTGAAACTTACAGAGAGCAAATTTATTGAGAAGTATATAACTCGATTTCAGGAAAAAGTACCTCAGTTGTTGATGTGTATGGAGGAAAAATTGATTTCCTGGATGTGAATCCTAAATTTCAGAGGTGTGGAAAATGAAAGAGTTCACATAAAACTTTCTCTTTGCTAAAGGGTGTTTCTAATTTCTAAATTTTAGTTTTACTGAAGGGAAAATTGATTTACATGTATACTTCTTAGGTCTAAATTTGTTTTCTTGAGTCTAGCATGAAATTTGTTCTATGATCATATAATATCAGTGAGTCAACTATACATACATATAAATAAAAAATCAAAGTTAAAAAGAGTGTGAAAATTGACCGTGGAGTTCACACCGGTTGCTGGCTTGGATGTTGTCCCATCTCAATTAATTTCACTTTTAATTTCCAATTTTATCTACGTTGTAATCAAGATATTAAAAATCATAAAATAGAGAATAAACAAAGACTATTAAAGATTGGAATATAAAAAAGGACTAACATCAATTATTGGACTTACTATGTGTATGTGTGTGTGAGAGACAACTAATCTACTTTACCAATAATTTTGGAATAGCATCGATTGTCTTTGACCTTTTGTCGAACCGATGGTGTGCACGCTTGGAACGGTGGAAGTTGATGGCGTCGAGGTGTGTCGGCGATTGGAAAATCAACAAACAAACCACAAACATTTCAAATGAACCTTTCTCGATCGTCTTTCAATCCAACAAACACAAAAAACCGAATTAATCAAACCCAATTCATCAATCAGAACTCGAAAAACCTTAGAGTGGGGAAGCTTCAATCGCCAGTGATTGGTAAACAAACAGGATCGGGAATGTTGGGGCTTTTGTAGAGGAATAGCCTGTGAGTCTATTGGTGGTGACAAGGACGATCTCCAGTGACGAAATCAACCAGAAAAGAAAACAGTGCGCAAAAACCAATCGAATCTGCGATTGATGAACGGTGGGCAAACATGGGTGGGACGGAAGTGGGTTTTGGCGAGGGAAGTGGGAGAAGTATTTTGGTGGTGGTGGGAGAGATCGACAACACCAGAAAAAGGCCAATTTGGCCTTGGTCAATGGTTGAGCGAGGGTGCGTTATTATGGGAAGAAAAGCGCCATTCCAACTAGATTAAGGACAATTAGGCTAGGGAAAAAGTACAATCGACGAATGGGAGAAGATTCAATCGGATTTCATGAAAAAACCAGATGAAATCAGATTGAACCATCACCGATTTCCCGTGACCCACGACCACTGCGTGGTTGCCATTTTCAAGCCATTTGTGGCCTGAATCAAGCGTCGTTGAGCCTTCCCATCACCACCAAGATACTCCCTAGCACTCCCTCACCAAAACACCTCCCACTCTTGTCCGTTTAACCCCTCCATTCGCTAGCCACCGCACACAGTTGGTTCACGCGATTCTTGCCCTTTTTCAGCCACTTTCGGCATCGAAAATCCCTTTTGAGACCACCAATCAACTCACTATCCCACCTCCAAAACCCCTAACCTTCCCAACGCCAATTGCATGCTGTTCACCACTCTCCACCACCTAGGGTTTTGCAGTTTTTGCATCGATTTAGCTTGATTCTGTGGCCAAAATCCAATCTTCCACCACTCCTTCAACCTCTGACCTCCCCTCTTCAAAACCCGTCAAACCCCAGCACTTGGTTACTCGCCATTCGTCGGTCGTAAATCACCACCCTTTTTCTTCGTTCGCCGTTTTCCCAGCAAGGTGAAATTTTAAATTGATAATCCTACCCTTCTTCACAAGGAAATTTACTAACCAAACTATGCTTTAGGTAATAAAATTGTATTTTGAAATTTTTTAGGTGACAAAGTGTCATAGTGCCATTATTTGGGTGGGAAAAATTTGTCATAGTGCCATTATTTAGACGGGAAAAATTTGTTTACTCTTTGCTAAAGACTTGTTTTAATTCCTTGGAGAAACTCAGTGGCAATCTTGATAACTTTATCGGGTAACAATCTCTGTTTTAAAAACCGGTCCGACCAGGACCCTGGAGCTTCTCCGGTCCAGTTTAGGTCTTAGGGGTTTTTATAATATTTCAAAATTATAAGGGTTACTTTGTAATTTTATAGGGATGTTTTGGAGATATGTCAAAAGTTCAGGGATTAATTGGTAATTTTTTGGGGTATTTTTGAAATAAATAAAAATTTTAGGGACTAATGACTTTTAGGGGAATTTTTGTAATATATTAAAATTTGAGGGATCAATATATAATTTTTTAAAAATAAAATTGTCGTTGATGTCATCGGTCTAACCGGTTAAACCAGTTGACCCGTGACCCGAGCAACAAAACGGGTTGCCCTCTGATCTGGGTTTTAAAACAATGGTGACGATACGGTTAATGAACAATCAAGTCAAGATTTGACTATTCAAGAAATTCTAATTTCTCTCTTTTTAATTTTTAGTCTTACAGTAGTATGCAAAATCCTTGCAATTATTAAAAATGAAACTGTAATCACCAAAGTGTCGTTTTCCCTGGAGAAACTCAGTTGCAATTCTGATAACTTCATGGGGTGAATTACAAGCGCAGCTGTATTGATAAATATATAGCTCACTCCCACTTAGGAAACAATCAAGGCAAGTTTTGATGATTCCATCATCAGTGTCCGGATTGTAGCCACATTTTTGGCATGGAGAAGATGAATTACCTTTCTTTGCAGGTACTTTCTTTCCAGGTGCTTTGTCTGCAGGTGCCATGAGATGAATTACCATGTCGTCGCCCACATATATTCCTGTATATATAATTACAAAATACATCAACAAATTATAGAAACTCAAAAGAATAGTGAATGAAAACTACTTACCGTGATGATAGTAGAGACCTCCCACCCTTGGACCACAGACATGATCACTGGGTTTCAACTTAGACCGAGTAGTGCTTAGTTTATTTCCCATCTAATTTCTCTATTTCAAATTGTGGTTATATAAGCTATTTACTTGGCAATACAAACATTTCTCAACAATATATATATATACACACACACCTGGGGCTCAAAATCCAGCTAAGTTAAAAACTGTTTATGATAAAAGTTGGATAGACAAGGAGCATATTGCTTTAAAACCTTGAGTTGAACAATTCTTCAAATCTTAGTGCTTGCATCAGAATCAGATTCTAAATATAATTCTCTGAAAATTTGTAATCAAATTCGGATCTAACTAGAAATTAATTATTGGGACTTGAGAGAGTTTATGATAAAGGTACCAAATCAACATTATCGGAAAGGTATAACATGATTCCGATGAGTGTACAAATTTGTCGAAGCAAAGAGGTGGAAATTGCAATCGAAATATAGAATCTAAAAATCTAAGTTAAAGAGTAAAAATTGACCATCGTGCTGGCTTGAAAGTTTGTACCATATTAACTAATTTCCCTTCTCTCTAATCAAACCATTACAAATTCATAAATAAATAGACACTGGAATATAAACTTAAAGAATTGGAATTTCACTGTAAAGGAATTGCTCTACAGTAAAAGTTACATCATTAACTTTTAATAATGGCCCAAATAATAATAATAATAATAATACACAAGGATGGAAAAAAAAAAATAATACTAGAGTATCTCAGCTGATTGTCACATTTCTTTAAATCTAGGTTTTGAAACCCGACCCAAGGTGTCACTCGACGAAATGGCCAGATCCTAGGTTGACCAGTCCAACTGGTTAAACTAGCAGTCTGTCACTGATCCAAAAGTTTGAAATCTTGCCAATACCCCCTGAAAAGTACAAGCAATCCCTATAAATTTAAAACCTAACAAACACGCCCCTATGACAATTAAGGCTTCGATTTTTCTGATCAAATTTCGCTTGATTCCGACGGCCACAATTCAATTTAACACCACCACTTAAACCACCGACATCCACTCTATAGAACCCCTCTAACCACAACACTTGGTAACCCCTCATTTGCTGACCGTGACTCACGTATACCACACGATTGGCTGATTTTTCTTACCAAATTCCAGCTGATTCCGACATCCAAAATTCACTCCAGCACCACCCCTTGAACCACCAACCTCCATTCTACAAAAGCCCTCTAACCCCGACACTTAGTAGCCTCTTGCTCACGAACAATTAGGTTAGGGTTTTTGAGGATAGTTGAATTTTGTAACCCGATTTGATGAAGGCCTCAGGTCTCGGTTCAACCAGCCGGGCCGGGCCAAGTTTTAAAGCCTTGATTTAAATACACTGGAGACAAATAATTTTTAACCATTCACATACAAGATTAACTTTTTAATAATTCTTAAAAAAAATCAACTCTTTAACATAAGAAGGTACACTGCAGAGTTCCAAGGCGATTAAAGGAAAACAGAATGATAAGAAAAATGCACAGTAAACAGAAGCAAAGAACTACGGCGGTCAATAATAGTCAAAAATAATGTATGGCTTAACCCTATGGTTAGCCTAATGCACACACAAAATCTATCAAATGTAGCTTTGTCCTACCACATAATTTTAGGGGAAGCAGAGTAAAACATTATGGTTCTCCAACAAATTTAACTCCGTTTTTACCAGCCAAATTTTCTAAAATTTTAAGGTCTCGATTATGAAAAACTAAGTCCAACTGCCTTGACTAGTAACCATAGTTTGAACCATAGACTGAGCCATACCCCCCAGTATGGCTTGCATGTCCAGGATTGGAAGGAGGTGAACCATACATTGAACTATGAGTTGCATATGGGTTATAACCTTGGTCTGTCGACCCACTCATCTGGGCCTGTGATGGAGCCGCAGCTTCAGCCATGAAATTCTGCCATACATAAAAACGTTCCTTCAGTTTATAATCGGAAGCATTTTTCTCTAAAAGCTAAAAGCAAAATTACAGTTATAATATTCTTCTGAGAAAGAAGAAAAGAAGAAAAGATAGCAATAAAACAATATATAAAAGCATAAATATGTGGCAGGCAAGGGAGAGAGCAGAAGAAATGTTGCCAAACCGAAGTTCTACGAAAAAGATAAGACAAATGACTGATAACTGCAACAGCAAAATACTCCACTTGGGCAATTACTAAACCAAGAGAAATAAGAAGATTAAACATAAAACAGTTGAAGGTATGCACCACCCATGACTAATTGATCTAAACTGCTACACAATCATAAGTACCAGATCTGATTGCAGCAACATGTCTGCTTCTCGCTTGAAAGTAAAATGCAGTAGTCCATATATCATCTGTGGTACATCTAGTTTCCCATAAATTAACTATAATCTTGCAATGTAAGCCTTCGACCAATTTTAGAGTTTTGTAGAAGATTAAACATAAAACAGTTGAAGGTATGCACCACCCATGACTAATTGATCTAAACTGCTACACAATCATAAGTACCAGATCTGATTGCAGCAACATGTCTGCTTCTCGCTTGAAAGTAAAATGCAGTAGTCCATAGATCATCTGTGGTACATCTAGTTTCCCATAAATTAACTATAATCTTGCAACGTAAGCCTTCGACCAATTTTAGAGTTTTGTAGAACTAACAGTAAACTTTACTGGATATCTTCTTAATCTTCCGAGCAGACCAACCACAACTTCTTATCATTTCTCAACTTAGCACAATTAATAGGATACATACCATGTTACACGAACAACACTTTCCTAGAATACATGTGTGTGTGTGTGTGTGTAAGTATAGAGAGAGAGAGAGAGAGAGAAACTTTATGTGATCATAAGATAGTAGAAAAAGCAACCCTTTCTTTATCGGCTAGAATACAGGAAACTCTCTAAGACATACCAAGTTGCACCAACAAAAGTATCAGAGTGAATAACTCTTGTATGCACCTAAAATTTGATAAATATCCTATTATAGACAACATGTCAAGTATGTTTTCTAGAGGCCCATAAAGTAAATGTTGTCAGAATTATGGGGGCATCCAGCAGGAAAATCAATAAAAGCATTCCATTATAACAACACACAGAGTACAAGGCACAAGTAGCAGCCTATTAAGCAATGCACATTAAGAGAAACAGGAAAATCTAGCAAAGGAAAATAGAAATCTTGAAATTAACGCAAACAAAGACGAGGGATATGCCTGTATTAGCTGCTGAGCAGTTTGCACTTGTGAAGCAGTTCCACTGATTTCAACTGTCATTTCCCCAGGAACACCCCTGGTTTCTTGTATAGTCACAGTTGCCCCACTAGAACGTCGAATATAGCTTATACTTGCACCAGCTGTCCCAATAACAGCATCAGCATAAGACAGGGGAATTTGCATTTGCTGCGTAATCTACAAGATCATATGAAAACCATCATCAGAAGTCCATAAAATTTGAGAACTTTATTGAGGTTGACCCAAGATCACAAACCCATTTATAGCATGTGCATACAACACTAGATTTTATTAAAGCCGCAACAAGCTTGCATAATAAGAAACGAGTTTCAAGTCTCAAGCCAGGTTTAAACTGTAACCAAGCATTAAATTGTGCCTGGTCCAAGAAATTTCAACTCAAGACTTCAAAAAATTAACATATTCTGACCCCAAAATAATGGAGAATATATAAATATTATAAAGGTGCAAAGGTGGAGGTGTATATCTCGGGATCTACAGCTCACTAAGTCCTATAAATCTGGCATGTATTCTTATAGCTGATACTGCTACATAATTACCATCTTCCTTAAGCTGTGCAACCTTGATGAGGCCCAAGAAATAACTTTTTAGCAACTGAGTATCAAACCCCATAGAAGAAAAGACAAGTCTAAATAGTCACTAATAATCTAAATTACCAGCACAAAGAAATACATTATCTGACACCTTTGTGATCTACATATTTACTTCAGAAAGAGAAGATAATAAAAATAAATAAATAAATAAAAAATAAAAAAGTATGTTCAGATCACATATCCAATCTTTTTTGTCTTTACTCATATTTTGCATGGCCTATACACTACCCCTCTGCTTAGTTGAGCTTGAAAGGGGCCACACCTGTGAAGTAAAAGTGGACTTGTTCAACTCTATCACCTATAACATTCATTCTCACAAGGTTTTCAAGGCTCTCACAGGGTCTTGAACTTATCTAATCTATGTGGTCTGAGAGGTTTTACATGAACGCTGCTTTTACTCGGACATCAAAAGAATAACGAGGTTCTCTACTATAACAAAATAATAATAATAACAATAGTTAAGCAAATGAAATCCAGATGTGCACTATGGGTATAATTTCAAGCGAGAGGGAAAAGCATAGCTAAGAAATAAAAACGAATCCATAGATTTATTATCCAGTGAAAATAAATAGAAAAACATGAGAGGAAAAAAAAACCTGTGTTATCATCGATGGTGCTGACTGGGTATTAGAGGATGCATGGACACCCATAGGGGCTTCTCTTCCATAAGCAGATATTCCCTGATGAGGCTGTTTCTCCATAGGAGGCGGCAAGTCCACAGCAGGATAATAATTGTCAACTTGCCGTGGAGGTGGCATGTACTGATGATTAGGTCCAAAACCAGGGCCTCCACTAGCATTAGGAGGAAGACCTTGAGGTGGACCCCAGGATTGATGAGGTGGCATGTGCTCTATTTGAGGATTTGCCATTTGCATCTGGTTGAAAATAATAATAAGTCAGAATTCCATTTACTATACATGATAAAAGGGAAAAATTAATCAGTGAAGTAAAGTGCACTTACATGCATTTCAAATAACGGAATAATACTGCGGTCAACTAAAAACTTCCTGAGATGAGATGCAATTAGTTCTATTGCTTTGTGTACACCAGTTGCATCTCCTACTACTTCGACAACCCGATCATCTTGGAGAGCAAAGACTGGTAGGTCTTCTGCAGCAATTCATTACGGCAAGTCAGCCAGATACATGAAAAAATAATGCAACAAGGAATCAGCAGTACGTAAAGTAAAAGAAAGAATGATTTTGCTCAAGCAATATGATCTCTGAGGTTGTCAAAGCAAGAATGTGCACAAAGCCAAACTCACAATGTACAGCTAGTTAGTGCATTAAATATAAAACACGTGTCTCTCAACACGAAAAAATAATAGAATTGTGATATTACAATCCAGCCACATGAAATTAAGTCGATTCAATAGATTACACTTCGCCATGGTTAGCCGTGGAAATTAGTTATATTAAAATTACAGAAAATTTCACAACCAAATTACAAATATACATTTCAGGACGCCACAGACAACAGCAGCTACATCAGAGTAAGTATGAATCCAATAACTAAGCATTGCACTGTTTGGAAATTTTGACACAAGGTAAGTGTATGCAGATCATTCTTAAGAATACTTCTCACAGCACATCGAAAATACAGACGTTATGTAGTGCAAGAAGATGACAATATATAAGCGTAAAACAGAAGCAAGAATGAGAAATACTATGCAAAGCAAAATCAGAAAATACCTGCCCCAAGAACTCTAACTATACAACTAGATGCTTCTTGAATAGATTTAACAGTTCCTCCTTGTTTACCAATCAAACTTCCTGCTTGAGAAGCTGGGACTAGCAGCCTTGTTGAGACCTTGCCTCCTGGTGGCGGATGAGAAGAATCACCGTCCAAACCATCAACAATGCGCTTGTGAACCCTCAAAAGGCCATCCATAGCAGGAGGAAGAGAAGAATCAGGTTCCTCCTTAGCAGATATCATCACCTATTAATGAGTGACAAAGTAAGATCAGCATAAGAAGTGAATTACCAAGCTTACGACTAAATCCATACAAGCCAAAATAGAACAGGAACATAAAGAACACATGGGTTGGCTGATACAAATTCTTAGCTTAGAGGAAGAAATGATAAAACATTGAAAAAAAAAGAAGAGACATACCACACATTTTTTATACCTGTGAAAATAAAGATAACTTCAAGAAGAAAAAAAAGAAACAAACAAACAATCTTTCAATAGTGCATCCAATACTAAAGAGCAAGTCGTAAGCAATCAGGATGCTCAGACAACAACAGAATGGCAACAAAAACTGGTTTGCCAACTTCCAGTATGCCTTGAGAGTTAACTCCTAGCCAGCTTATTATCATGACTTACAATCCAATGACCTTTTTCTCTACTAATTCTGTGAGCTTCACTCCCTATAATTCCAAACCCAGGCTCCAATACAGAATAAGATCCAATATTTTGTTTTCTAAAGAAATATTTTTTCTGCAGTCCAGTTAGTTTGAGAATACAATGTCCAGGCTCCAGGGGAAGCTTGAAGTGTGATAAGAACACAGGGTTTAGCAACTTCACGAAGTTCTTTGTATCTTCACTTGACAAATAAGACCTTGATGTGACATCCAGAATAGTTAGTAACAATTTCTCTTGTAGAAAATTGACTTAATAACCTAATAAAGGCCTGTTATGCTTTAGTTTACACACTAAATCCTAATTCATAAAGTATTTTGATGACTTATAGCATCATGATGCTGATTACATGTTTCAATTTAAAACACAAACGAGACACAAAAAAGTTTCTGTATGTATTTCACTATAAGTGATTAATTAACTTCTGGTAATTTTACGGCGTAACCATCCTAAACATAACTATGCAATCTCAGAAAGGAATTTTCGAATTAACAGTTATTTTAAGTGTCATCTTAGAGCTTTTTTTTTTTTTTAAGCAGGATCCTTTGTGGTTTTTACAATCTGCGGCAAGACATCAATCATCCGGGTTCTGAAGTTACCAGAGAGAATGCAGAGCTTCTTGGTACGGTTGTTCATATTTATTCAGATCAACTTTGCAGCACTTTGTAATGCTCAATGCTGATCCCTGCAATCTGGATCTTTGGTCCTTCAAATTTGTAATCTTATTTTGATTTGTTGCCTTAAAATTGGCGAACGGAACCTGCACAGATTCATGTTTGTTATTGCAATAAAGGGAATTGTATTCTTATCTTATGGATTGCTTGTCATTATTGAAGAAGCGTCCTTCTTCTCTTCTTCATCGATTATATTTCTTAAGATTTAAGAATGTGTCTGAGATTGGATTTTATTTTGATACAGAAATATTCTCCACTCTTGTTTTCTTATTTTAAAGGCAATAGCCAATGTTTATATAACAATAGAATTATATTTTTCCCAAAATATTATCAATCTTAACATCTTAAAGAAGGAAGAAATTTACTAGAAACTAGTTTATGTACAACTCAACACCTAATTTTTTCGGCAGAAAGGGAACTGTAGTTCTTGCTAGAAAAACAAAACATCTGCATGATTGAATGAAAGGCTTTTACTATAACATCCAAGATTAATGCTTACTTTCTTTTCCCTAAATTCTCCATTAGAACCTATAAATGTTTTGAAAATTTTACTTGGTTCAGCTATTCTGTAGCTTTGGCAATGTGGTTTACACTTAGTGGTATAATATTTCATTTCTACTCTTGTAATGACTTTATCTGTCATGAAGTTACTTAATAATTAAATATAACATTTTAGTTCAACACAATTACAATGGATCCTATGAAATTTCAAAAGCTTCCTTTCTAATCATATCTATTAAGTTCATTTCCACATAACCTAATGCCACATGGCAAAATTGTTAATGCATAATATGCTCTATGCACATAAAAGCAACTTTTCAATCAGTTTCAAGACACCCAAGTAAACATAGCCAATCAAACTCAAGGTGTTTCGGGGGATATCTGAAGGGAACAAGAAAAGCTTCAGAAAATCTCTTCCAGCAATCTTGTGCTGACTTCAGAACCTAAGCCAATGCATAGCAAAAAATATATTTATAACATCTAGAGATTGCCAAGTATGCTCCACAATTAAATTTGAGATGGTGAAAGATAGAAAATCAAGAAAAAAAAAAAAAAATTCTTGAAATAGCAACCAGAAGACAGACAGATGTCCTCAAGCCAATAAACAATTCCTGCCCACCAGCCAATTCAAATGTGCTATATCAATATATGTAAACTGAACCACCAAAATTATGAACAAACTTACAGCTCTTTCTGTTGTCCCAGGAGGACCATCAAGTATCTTAATGCGAGCTCTTGTCTCCTCAACTATTTTTTTAATGAACTCCCCTTTGCGACCAATTATGCTACCAACTTTCTGTGCAGGAACCAACATCCGGAATACACTCTCTCCAGGCCATCCTGGCCATTTCTTTTCACCGCCTCCAACTGCAGAATCCCCTTCATGTTCTAGCTTTTGTTGAGCCTGTGAGTCTTCAGGTACTTGCTCCTCAGCTACTTCATCAATAGGAATTTGATATTCAGGTACTTCATCATTAGGTACTTGATATTCAGGTACTTCATACTCGGGTACTTGTTCCTCAGGGACTGGATTTTCAGGTATTGGTTCTCCTTCATGATTCCCGTCATGTTCAACAAAGCTTTGATCCACTTCAGCCATAATTTTCCCACTGGAGCAAAAGTCAAACCAACACAAATTACTTCAAGACTAAATAGTATACTAATAATGATACATTCAAACCTCAACCTAATTACTTTGTCTATCAGAAGGGCAACTATAAACAACAGCAAACAGTTTATAAAGAAAATCTAAGTTAAGAAACCTCACCCACCACAGAACAAGTGAGAGGTTAAGCAAAAAAGACAGCTTTAAAAAATAAAACTAAAAGCACAAAAAGGTCAATGATGAGAGAAATGGAAGTGCCATACTCCCTCAATGCTTGATTTGGGAAACAACTAGTAAACGGATAGCAAATACATCATCAAAGACTAGAAGAAATTGGCGATAAATGGACAGCACCTTTAAAAGTCCACCAAAAGGCATGTAACAATAGAATGTAAAGCCTAACCTTTTACTTGGCATGCTCTCAGACTACATTTTATTTAGGAATAGGGTAATATAGGAAAGTCATGAAAAATAATCTAATTCATTACAGCCATATATTGTGGTCAAAGCAAAAACACAAAGGCACTCACAAGATGGCAGGTGCACACAGAGTAAGACACTTTCTACACTTGTAAAATTATTCACCTAGTTCTATCAAAGTATATCTCCCTCGTTTCATCTACTCATAAACCTCTAAAATTCTACTAACTTATAGAACTACACTTTGAAAAGCATAAACAACAAATCAAAATCTAATTACATATCAACAATAGATTATTATTACAACTAATAAACAAAACCAATGACAGAAAATAAAATAACAAAACAAAGCATTCAAAAAAAATTATAGTCATATATTCAAGAACTACCAAAAGAAAACATAAAATCAAAAAAATAAAAAAACCATTAATGTGTCAACATTAAAAACAAAATCCCAAAGCCAAAACACAGAAAAAGCTCGAAAAAATTACTCCCCTCACAGAGGAACCAGCATACAAGTATGTAAACCCTAAAACTACTCATACATTCTCATTAACAAAAAATAAACATAAATATTCTTCAAGTGACAAAACCCCATGAATGGGTCAATTCTCAAATCACTCAAAAGGACAAACACAATAAAACCCCGTAAAGAACAAAATAATAACAGAAACGACATGAACTAAACCCGAAATTTTTTAAAATAAATACTCACACGTGATACGGGAAGAGCTAATAAGAGGTTTCTGGAGGTGAATTTCGCTGTGAAAAGACGAAGTTCTTGCGAACCTTTTTTGGGTGTTTAGGTTTTGTGCGAGAAGAGGAGTCGAGAATAGAGAGATTTGGATTTTGTGAAGTGAAATTATTAGTCTCTGATTTGACTTGTTTAATAGTCCTTTGAAACTATCTAATTTCACGTTGACCCCTAAGTTTGAGTTAACTGACAAAG
This sequence comes from Pistacia integerrima, assembly GCA_026225825.1. Taxonomy (NCBI): domain Eukaryota; kingdom Viridiplantae; phylum Streptophyta; class Magnoliopsida; order Sapindales; family Anacardiaceae; genus Pistacia; species Pistacia integerrima. Next base: position 8,781,312 of record CM047748.1, read on the forward strand.
TACCCCTTTATTTCGTTTCCTTTTGGGAAGAAGTTTTTAAAATGTTTGGTGGTGAGTGGCTCGTGTATTGGATGAGTTTAGTGAGTGAGTGTGAATCCAAGTAAGATGGGTCCCGACTTGAGTTTAGGGTTTTGACTGTGGGCTGGATTAGGGTTTTGATGGGCTTTAGAAAACTTGACTGTGGGCTGGGTTAGGGCTTTGATGGGCTGAGAATTCTTGAATTGGGCCGGGTTAGAGTTTTCTGGGCTTTAGAGCCTTAGGCTTTTTATTTTTTATTTTTCATTAACATTTGTATATAATTTTTTGAAGTACAATGGTTATTCGTTTTTTAATAGAGTAAGACGTTTTAGGTTTATTTGTTTTTTAGCTTATGTTTATATATTAAATATAAGTACTGTATTTAGCTTTTATCTGAATACAAAAACATCTTAATCAATAAAAGTTTTCTTTTGTCAACAATACCTCTATTAATACTATATAATTCAAATTTTGACAAAACCCTTATGCTATGTATTTTTAGTATAATTTTTAATAAATTTTTAAACATTACATCAAACAATATAATAACATAGTTATCTTTGATTAATATAAATTTTTTTTAATTTTCATTTTTTTTTAATTTTCATAAATTTGTTTAAAACATGGAAAAGGTAAAACTATATTTTACTTAAAATCAGACATTAAAAAATAAAAATAAAAACAAACATATCAATTAGCTTTGTATATTCAGATAACATATGCATTCAACTTTCAGACAAAAGAATAAACACCACCTAAGTAAATAGATGTGGTTTTATTTTAAACCATGATTGAGAAAATTCAATATTTACAAAATGTTCTTTATATAATGAAAAGAATTTTCATATTTTGTACAACAAAATTTTGCAACTACTTTCATTATTCTAATTATTATTAAAGCAATGTTACACTCGTAACATTTTCTCACAACTCCGATATAACAGCTTGCAATTGGTTAGTTGTAATTTATCAGATGAGACTCATTGCGAGCTACTCAATCAGAATTGTAAGAGAAAGTTTAGGAGAAATATTATAAATGTAGCATTTTCTTTATTGTTAGCAAAACTTCACTATAGTTCTTTCATATACTTTCCAATTTGAAAAACAAAAAACAAAGATGATCAACAAACAACGGTACAGCCTAATAGAATTGCCATACCTAAAGAAATTCCGGAAAGCCACATCTTTCATGAAGCTTTAGTAATTCTATGGGCGCTCAGAAAATGCTCGGGGAGATCAGCAATGAAGATGATTTTGTAATTGTGAAGGTGATTTTGAAAAAGACTTAAAGCAAACAATACTCTGTTGAGACTTAATGGTCATTATACTGCTTTCTTTACACTTAATGTCCATAACCACAAAATTGTGGGCAAGAGCAACACTTAGTTTCACAACCCACCAAGATTCTCCTCCTACAATCCCCTGGTTTTGTTTAGACTTTATATCTTCATTCGAAAAATGGAAGAAAAGCCCCTTCGCTGGAAGTTAGAAAGAACCCGCTATGAAAAAAGGAAGAGGGCTAGAGTTTACACATTGATTTTTTTGGCATGTTGAACCGTATGCATCAAAATTCAAAAGATGCCTGTTCGGCTCCTAAAGGATACAATTGTATAAAGTAGAATGACAGGTGAGTTTAAGCTCAGTGATGATATTCAAAACAACTAACTTTTTCAAGGCTAAGAAAGGAGTCAGAATATTAACCATAAAATCAAGAAACTAATCACAATGTTTTCATCAACATAAGAAACCTGTTAATTATCTAGAAATTAGGTAAAGAACGTAGACAAAAGCAAAGCTACAAGTAGTGCTTTACTCATGTACATCATTCTCCTAAAAAAACACCAGAGTACCTCTCACAAATCAAACAGGCTAACTAAAACGTATTTCTAGCTAGTTAGCCATTCAATCGTCATAAAGTTCAAAGATAAGCAATATGATAAGGGGAATCACAACCCTGTTAAAAATGAAAGCAGAGAGAAGCACAGAAATTGCCACTGCCCCATTGTGCCATGACATATTAAAGTACTCTCTTTACTCCATTAGATACTCCATAAAGCAGAATTTTAAAGACACGTTACCTATTGACCTCCTATTTATCTACTTTTTCAGACCATAAGAAAGAATGTGGGTAGAACTACAACAAGTGGACATCAGCATTTCTCTAATTTTTCATGTCATTCCTTGTCTTTGGCAGCCACTTCTGGAGCTGTAGCTGGAGCTGGAGCTGGAGCTGGAGCTGGAGCCCGGGCTGCAGCTGGAGTAGCAGTGTTCATCACCGAATCGAACTTTTCAGATTTCTCCAACACAATTTCAATCTAGAAGTCAAGGGAAACAAAAATGAATTACCAAAGGAATTCTTTAGCACAATTTTCTAGCAGACTGCATACAGTAGCACCTAGTAAAGAAATCAAACTCACCTTGGCCTTCTGAATGAATCGCCCTTTGTTCTCATCTTTCATGGCCACAGTAGATGTCAAGACTTCTGTTTCATAATAAAACAAATTTATCAAATCAGCAATCATGCATAAATTCAAGACAATACATAGACTTAAGAGGGGAATTCTTACTCTTCTCAGTGGCCAGTCCATTGTTCTTAAGAATCTCAGCAATAGTGACAACTGTAGTAATTGCTGAAAAGGAAAAATAAGATCGATTTTTAGAAAAATGATGACACAATAAACAGCTCTCCGACAGTCAAAAAGTATGTGCAGAAACTACTATATGGAATTCAAAGCACTGAAAGACATGTCAAAAACACCCAGAAGACAACTAAAATAGCAAGCAAAGTGAAAAGTGCCTTTCAATAACCATCTAATCTGTTTTTCAGCCAGAAAGAGGGATAATAAATAAGATACGTGAAGGGCAAAATGGTGATGCAAGGCTCAAGGTTCATCAGAAGGCAAATCAGTTGAATAGAATAGTACGAAAAAAATATTATTAACTTTACGGTTTCCAAGTGGAAAGTCGCTAAGTGACATCAACCTTGTCAGGAGATCAAATTGAAAACCATATATATCAACCATCAGAAGTTTCAACTCATAATTAACCATCACGTTAATTTTGTCCTATTATAAATAAGCTTAGATAATTTTCTTATATCTTTCCTTCTTTGCTCTGGTGAAAACTCTACCTTCTGTTCTTTATAATGCAACATTGAGGTAGCAGTATAGCAATAATACCAAATGCCTCCTAATTTTCCAAATGCATGCCTAATCAGTGACTCATGACACAATACCAACAAGAAGGTAAATTTAAAGCCATTTCAGGTGAATCACTTAAGTTATGGTCTCCTTGAAGACTGGTTCATATGAAGGGAACAGTTAGACTTGATCAATTCTTAGCATCTCAACTAATCGGGGATACATCAGTGAAGCTCTACAGGATATAATTTAATCATTCTGCAGAAAATTAATGACCTACCAATCTTAGCATCTTCAGACAATTGCAAGAAAAGACAAATTATGAACCTTTAAGTCTCCCATTTTTGGTTCAAATTTCCAGTAAACTATATTGTTAAAACTTGTTATACTTTTATCAAACATGTAGTCTACTCAGTAACATATTCCTGATTTACTTTAGATTCTTTTTTCTTACTTCTTCGCTACTTTCTCATTAATTAGACAGAAGATTACATGAATTTATGATTTAACAATGATATGAGAGATTTCAAAGAAACATACCCATGCCTAAAGCAGAAAGTTCAACCTCATTATGCTGTTGAATGTACCTCTGCATCAAAGGGGAAAAAACAAGTTAAACACATGAACCACAAATTAATAGATACAATATGTTGTTCAAAGATGCATAAGTAACTAAAATTGAAAATTAAAACAATCAGATCTTGTCTAGATATTATGTTGCAAATTCTAGGTTAGTGTTTTTCAAAAGTATTTTCACTTGGGATTAGCATCAAAGCTCATGTACTAAAGCAAACAGTAAAAACAAGTTTCTAGACACTAATTAAATAGACTTTGAATCTTTTGAATCATGGCATTCAGAGACAGCAATAACATTTTCTTCTAAACAACATTCATAAGACCACTCATAGAAACAGATCAAATAAAATATCAAGTGATATTTTGTTTCCTCAATTATAAAGCATGCGAATTTCTTTTGTTGCTAGCTTTCTACAATTCTAAAATAGCTATAATAACAAATCAACAGCAGTAATTCCATAAGCTAAAAACCAGAACAATACTTAAACTCCCCAAATTTTCTCCCAAACCAAACAGAACTATAACTATAACCACAAAATCATTAACCAATTTCCAAGAACGCAGCAGCAAGAAAAAGATGAAAATTACTTGCGCAATTAAAACGTTAAAAATATAAAAACCACATCACAAAATTCAAGAAACATGAACTGTGCCTTTAAAAGAATCAAATATAAACTAGATCACAATTCTTAAACAATTGCAAGATCAAATGACACAAGATAACACACAAAATAAGTAACATAAACCAAAAACGAGAAGTGATTACACATTTAACAAGAACCCAGATGTGAAAAGGCATACCTTGGCAAGATTAACATAGAAGAAGAGTGGTTTCTTGGTGTTAGAAACTTGGATTCTGTTCTTCTTCTGATTCTCCATAGTTTGAGTTGGAGTTGTTGTTGATATTGGTGGTGCTACTGCTGGTTGCACTGCCACTGCTCTCTCTCCTGCCATTTTCTTGGTTTATTTTTTGGGTTTCTTGGTGTTCTTTGTAAACTCTCTATCACTTTCCTTCACTTTCTGTAGCGGGAAAATGGGAGTTTCATTAAAAGGGTTTGGCCACTACGAAATTTAGAGAAAACCGTTATGAAGTGGTTGGTGGTCTTGTAAAGAGCGGGAGTTCGGTTGGTGGGACCTATGGATGCTCTCCACGTGGTTGGTTTTGGTTGGTGGCAGAAGTGGTAAGAGCTAAAGACGGGTTCAATTGTTTGGTTTGGTTCAATGACTGTTACACCCCTTTGGTAATTACATCACTAACAATAAAATTAGCCTTAAATTTATAAAAATTTTGTTATGATATAATTATTAATTAGTGTGAAGTAGTTTGAAAGTGCTTTTATAAAAAGCAGTTTTGTTCAACAATGTTTATGGCTCCGTTTGGTTCACAATTTTGCATTTTTGGGAAAAGTTTTTTGAAAAAAGTTAAAAAAAAGTTGAATTGGGTGGGTATTACGATGTAGGATTTACAAATTTATAAAATACCCCCTATGTTTGTTTTTTTACAAAACACCCCTTATAATAAAACATTAAAAGTTAACAAAAATACCCCTAATCCACCCTCAAATACGGACATGGCCACCACCGTCGGAGGGTGGTCGGAGTCGCCGTAACAAAAACATTAAAAATATTTAGGGGTATTTAATTGAATTAATAAATTTAGGGGGTTTAAAAAATGTTGAATAAAGTTGAATAATATTATGAGTTTTTGGGTATTTTACTGTTTAACTTTTTTGGGAATACTAAAAGTAGTATTCCCAAAATCCAACCAAACGAAGCCTATATTCTTAAAAAACATATTAAATAAATTTTACGAGTGTATGTGACAATGTCTTTTGTTTATTTGGGCACTATTTAGAGTTAGAAGGTTGTAAATTGTAAGAAAGGTGACAACAGATTTGCCAAATACCAATTAGTAATGCGACACAAGCTATGAAAAATATTTATATTAAATTTTATGTCTCATTGATTTATACTGATAAACTTTATATGTGACTCAAATAAACTAATATTAGAATTTGAAGACTCGGCATTAAGAAAAAGTTGTATAACCACCAATAGATAATCTAATAGTAAAAAAACAAAAAAAGTTTTCATTAGCTTTTGAGTTTAAATCACTCTAGGTATTAATAGGAATGATTATTAGGGTTCTTATCAGTTTCAAGGCTTTGGATGATTAATTGAAGTGCACACAGGCTAACAGTTTCAAGACCTCAAGGAATTAGTTGAGGTCGGAAAATATTTAGTACAAATTTTATCATAGCATGAGGAAAGAAAAGGAGGAAGATAATAATTCTTAATAATAGAATTTGGAAACAATCAAGAGAACTAGTTAAAAGAAAAAAGAAAAATATTTTATTTCAATTATCAGTAATTTCTTCTTCAACTCTTCTTGAATGAACAATGTCTCTTATAATATACAATTATATTATAATACAGAAAAAATAAAAAGAAGAAGATAATCACATATAAAATTTGGTACGTAATGTTATCAAAGGGTAACATTAATTCTTATAAACACTCTTTTAATTCATTGCCGTGATTTGGTGCTTTTTCGAGATTTCAAATTACTTCTACTTCTCTTCAATATCGATGTGCAATCCATTTGGAAATATGAGACTCGGCCTTCGAATGAAGTCCCCTCCTTTGGTCACTGACCACCTGGTGATATCAATCCATGAAGTTTTAAGCCTCCTTTTGTTTTTTTTTTTTTTTAATCTAAATAATTGAAAATATTTTTCAAACTTATGTTATTAATTACCTGTATTTACTGACGAAATGATGGAGAAAAATTGCAATTTGGAGCTTTGCAAAATCAGCTCCAACGCAAAGTCTTGAACCACTGCCCCAGGCCATGAAAGTCTTTGATCCAGAGTGTAAATCTTGTCCCTATTCAGTCCATGAAAATACATTTTCAGCGCTTTCTAAGAAAGGATTTTATAACATACTAACAGTTTAGAATCAGCTAGAATCAAATTTACCTCCCAACGCCATGGATTGAAGTTAAGAGGATTCTCATATTTCTCAGGATTCAAGTGAACAACGGCCGGCGCCACCATAACTATCCACCCTTTTGGAATTGTATATCCTGCAACATTTATATATAATACAGTTTCTCTTAGTAACGTTCATCATGTGCCTTCAAAATGTAAATACCAAAGGTTAATTAGCGCTGTGATTTAGAACTTGCCTCTAATCTCTGCATCTTTCCCTACTTTCCTGAAAATCACAGGTGCTATATTTGCCAATCTAACTGTTTCATTGATTACCTGCAACACAGAAAAAAAAAAAAAAAAACCAAAAAATAGAAGTTATTAAAACATTTTCAGTTTAAATGCTTTCAGAAAAGTATTTTATATACGGCCGGAAGCAGCCACAGTATTTTCTTATCAGTCCAACTATAATTCACCATATGTGTAAACGTCATTGATTTATATTCTTCCCAAGTAAGTCCAGAATTCTCATCCGCTCGGCCTTTAAGGATTGCCTCCTGCTCTTTCTGCACACAAATTAACAGTTATTAATTATTTTTTATTCTAATTTTGTTTTTGTATTTGTTTGTCGAAAGTGTATGTATATTAGATTTACGAACCGTTAATTCTTCTAGCACTTGAGGATGGTCAGAAATAAACTTGGTAAGCAATGTAATGGCTTCAGAAGTACTTTCGAAAGCACCAAAGAGAAGCAGAAACAGCATGTTTATAGCAACACCGTCATCCAAAAATGCATTGTCTTTCTCTACTTCTTCAATTACACGATCCAAAAAATCATTTTGAGGAATTTTCGTTGCTTTCCTCTCATGATAGATATCTGTAATCACCATAATTGCGCTTTTACTTCCCTGCAGGTAAAAGAACTTTATATATAAGATTATGAAATTAATGAAAATAAACCCGGTTTCTTTATAAAGTGTTTTTTCAACAGTGGAAATAATACTGGGTTACAAGGTATACCTGTACACATGCATGGAAAGCGGTTCCTGGAATGTTGACAGGAAGGGAGATGAGACCATTCATGAAGGCTTTGTAATTATCTAATAGTTTCTTTCCATCCTTCTTTTCCTCATAACTTATCAGCCTCTTTGCAAATGATTCAAATATCATCTGCCAATAGCCAATTAGGAGTAATGTATTAGACTCATTAACATTAATAACTATATAATTGAATCATACACATAAGAATTATTAAGCTTACTTCTGCAACTCCTTCTTTGACATTGACATTGCCTTGGTTAGCCCATGAACGTATATGTCTACTTGTTGCTTCATCCATTTGATGGAGAAGCTTTCCCCTCAGGCTTTCAGGGCCAACAAGATGTAGAATCAAGTTCTTCATGTATCTATGAAAGGTTCCATGCTGTGTGAGCATGTTTTCTTCTCCTAGAAATTCACTGAAACTGTCAGTCAACCAAATTGAGAAATTTGCGCTTTCTCTTTGGAGGATAGTATAGTTTATCTCCGGATCCGTCGATACAATCATCTTCTGACCAAACAGACTTGTCCGGAAAAGTGGTCCATGTCTGAAAGGAAAAACAAAAATGACTACATATTAAGATAAAATTCTTTCGTTAATTAAATCATTAACATACTTTTTGGCCAATGATAGTATGATATTACCTTGCCATTCTCCTTTTGAGAAATGGAGCAACATCATGAACTTTATAGGGAGATAAGAATTGGAGGGTTTCTCCAATAATTGGCAAACCCATTGAACCAGGAGGTAGTTTGCCATCGCACTCGGGGTTCGACCAAGTATAGAACCACTGCACAATCCTAATAACGAGAAAAGCTACCACGCAAAGCCCTATTTCACTCCACATTTTTCCTCACTCTTGTTCGAGTTCAATAAGTACTGATGAGAAGTGGTTTAATTCTCTAGCTACTTATTGATAAAACGGCAAACAACAAAGTGCTTATATAGGTAGCTAAATGCAGATCATAACCATTTAATAAATATTTTTTTATTGATCAGAAATCAGTTTGAAACATTCCTTGTTTAAATTTGGCATCATTCATTATTTTCTAATACTATTGGTCAACAGTCATAGATGAAGACCAAGAGAACGTAAATGAGAATGGGGCCAATATAGATGAATACAAATCCTGGAGAAAGTTTGGTACGTGAATATTTATGATTCAATCTTGGAGAGTAGTGCTGCTGCTGCCTTCAGTTCCTTGATCAACTTGCCGCTTGAAACAACTGTAGCTGCTTATAATTTAAGGCCGCCCTTAAATGTAAAAGCACCTTGATTTAAACAGCGGGGTTTTATGATAATTTTATTAAATATTTGAGTATATATAGTAATTGAAAAAGAAAATTTAACATACAATCTAATTAAAATAATTGATAAACAAAATATATATAATAATCTTAAGTAAATTTTTCTTAATTAATTACCAAAACACTCCTGCTATGTACTGGAAGCATACACTATTGATTAATATATAACTTTTTAAAACTAAAATTACCATGTATAAGGTTGGGTTAATGGTTATCTATAGAGTAAACGACTTTTTCTCACCCAAGGTTTGCCTTAATTATACTTTCCCATCCAAAAAGTTTTAAAATACCACTATTTCACTCAAAGTTAATATTTTGTTATTACTTAAAGTCGATCTCGGCCGATTTTGGTGGCTAAAATTCTCTCTGTCACCACCGTTTGAACCTCCGATCTCCTCTTGACAAAATTCCTCTCACTTCAACATCCGATTTTCATTGATTATTGGTCGTCGCAAAGCTAAGGTTTCCTGCTCTTAACTAATTTCCTACTGATTCAGGCAATAAATATTCAATCGGTCTTCACCAACCTCCACTCTACAAAACCCCTCTTACCTTGGCTCTTGGTAATCCGCCAAACGTCGGTTGAGAAAGTGAAATGTATTTTGAGTATTAACGAAATATAAACTTTGGGTGGGAGAAAGTGGTATTTTAAAACTTTTTGGGTGGGAAAGTGTCATTAAGGCAAACCTCGGGTGGGAAAAAGTCGTTTACTCTTATCTTATATTAGAGACCAGCCCGGCTGAATTTTGTTAATTAAGCAATATTGCTCCAGGTTGCAGCTGGCGAGGTATTTGAAGCAGCCGTCCAACTTGTCCTATTCAATCTTTTACAGAAACTTTAGACTCATAATATCTTTGGAAATAAAAGAATTAATTCAAAGATTCGTTAGGAATAATTTTGTTTTGTGTTACAAGATGGCAAGCCAGTGAGATTTTTTGAAACAATGTCCCTGGAAATCTTATAATTGTTGTCCATTTATGGTGCACTTCTCACTGTCTAACACCTTTGGAAAACCAGCTTTTTATGCTCATATATAAAACAAGAAAATTCTGCGACATGTAGCACCTCTGCATAGGAGAAATATTTTAGGGTTGCGTTAATTATTGCATTTGGTGCTTTTGTTTTTAAAAAATAAATTTAAAAATAGAAGTAAAAAGTTTTGATTTCATATTCTCAAATATTGCATTTGGTGCCTTTGTATGAGATAAGTTAAATAAAATAATTTAATATCAAGTTCCATATAACATCTCCTCGGTTGCATAGGTTTTTATATATAATTAATCTTAATTTGCATGAAGACTGAAAAAAAATTCACTAAAAACTATCTTTGGGTGATCGAGTGATTCATTAGGGACTCTTGGGTATATAACTCAAGAGGTATTATGTGTAAGCCCCTCTTAGGTTGTTAATAGGGGTAACCACTGAAGTTCTTACCCGATAGATAGTTCTAGGGTCTCAGGAGATTAAATGAGGCGTGTTTAAATTGACCCAGACACTCCCAGTCATTAAAAAAAAAAAATTCATTGGATATCCAAAGGATAATGTTAATATTATATTAATTGTTGATAATGCCATTTATGGACACTAATTAATATTAATTTTGAGGACCATGATATAAGTTATTTTAAAAATCTCGTAGCAAACTATGTGTAATCTTTTTTAGTGTTGAAATTAATATAAATAAAATGGTGATTTGGTGAATAATATGACAATGTCAATTATAAGATAATAGATGATTTGATATATGAATTGTGAAATATATTTTAAGATGTGTAGTATTATTTATGTACATATAATTTACTTTATTGTTAATCGAAATTATAAATAAGTTAATGACAAAAGAAAGGGAGAAAATTGGACTCTTACATAAGCGAATGTATGTAGAAGACGACTGAAAAGCATAATTGTGAAAGTAAATTAAAACTCAATATTTAAGAAATTGATGACAGCACTCGACATAACCAAGGCTTGTGTTGTTCCTTTTGAATTCTTCAATCAAAAAACAACAAAAACTTTGAACTCAAAGATTTGGTTGCCATGTTGTTTATAATAATGTCATCTTAACTTGTAAGTCTTGTTCTTGGAAAGTAATTGTTATTTTGAATAATGATTCCAATTGACCAAGTCCTAATTGTGTAAGATTATTTTAGAGTGACTAAATCTAATGTCCCTCATCAATGTAGTTAATTCACAGCCAGCTGCACTTGATTAAGCGCCCACGGTTTCAATTTTTAAAACAGGCACTTCATTCTTTGCTGTAATAACATTAGTTTATGAGCAAACAACATGTTCTCACCAAAGGTTTAGCGAAATGGCAAGTTTTCACCCTTGGTTTCATATATTTCAGATTCTCATCCTTAAATTAACACCGTTACTGATTGTTGGGTTTTGAGACAGATGCTGAGGGTGTTGTTTCTCTCTCTTAGAGTTTTTCCAATTTATAAAGTAGAGGGTGACAATTGCACTTTTTATAAAACAATATCTTCAAAAAATTTATAACTAATCAATATATTACCGCTGTTAACCCAAACTGTATTAAATTTTTGTTAAATAGTAATGATTCAATTCACTTTGAACGATTTCTAGCTACAAAAAAGAAAATAAGCTGAGCTAAGGAGAAGAAGAATCAGTGAAGAGAGTGTGTGGAGGAATCTGGATTTTCATTAACTAAAAAAATTAGTTAGTACATCACATTTATATAGTTTTGAGTAAACCAAGACACTGCCGTTTTAATACTCCAGCTTAGTGCTTTTACAAAACTAACCCTATACTAGTGCATTCTTTATCTCAATATCTTCCCGTAAACTGGACTACCTTCTTCTTCTGTATCTCAATATCTTCCTATAAACTGGACTTCCTTCTTCTTCTTTATCTCAATATCTTCCCTCAACTGCTGTAGTTTTGTTACGTCAATTGCTGCATTGTACCTTACCTACTGCATTTCAACTACAGTTGTTGAATTGTAGCAATCATGCCCTCTTACGTTATTTCCACCATTCTAACGGCATTCTAGTAGCTATATTACAACGCATTGTACCTTACCTACTACATTTCAACTATAGCTACTACATTGTAGCAATCATGCCCTGTTACGTTATTTCCACCATTCTAGCAACATTCCAACAGCATTCCAACAACTATATTACAATGCAAGTCAGGTGATTTTACCAGATATATTCATTCAGTTAATTCAGACACAACATTCAGCTTTTCCCATAGTAAGCTGAATCTATGACCAAAGAGTGATTTGGTCAAAATGTCAACCTTATGATATTCTCAAGATACATACTGAATAGCTAGACTTTTTCCTGCAACAAGCTCTCTCACATAGTGGACACCTATCTCTATATGTTTAGTTCGTGCATGGAATACAGGGTTAGAGGATAGTGCCTCTGCACTCATATTGTCACACCAAACTACGGAAGTATGCTTAATTTCAATCCCCAACTCTTTAAACAAGTGGTGAACCCAAACTACTTCAGTGGCTACCTGACTTAATGCCGTATATTCAGCTTCAGTGGAGGATAGAGAGACAACTTTCTGCTTCTTGCAACTCCATTGAACCAAATTTTCACCAAGAAATATAGCATATCCACTTGTAGATCTTCTATCATTTATATCACTTGCCCAATCTGCGTTAGCATATGCTTCAAGGCAAAAGTGTGAGTTTTGTTTAAAAATCAGTCCATGATGAAGTATTCCTTTCACATATCGTAGTACCTTTTTGCATGTTGTCTAATGAGTTAAGGTTGGACTTTGCAAAAATTGACTTAGCTTGTTGATTGTGAAGGGGTCAAGTCTGGATATGGTTAAATACTACAGCCCTCTTATAATGCTTCTACATAAAGTAGGTTGCTCAAATAACTCCTCATCATCCTTACTAAGTTTCGTACCAACTACCATGGGGGTAAGACAAGGATTACAATCCTTCATTCTAGCTTTTTCAAGAAGTTCTTGAGCGTATTTGGTTTGGGTTAGAAGAAGACCAGAACCATTCCTCTTTACTTCAAAACCGAGGAAGTAATGCATAAGATCCATGATCTTCAGAGCAAACTGGCTGTTAAGGTCTTGAACTACCTTTGTAATGAGTTCATTGTCATTCCTTGTAACCAAAATATCATCTACATACACCAACAAATACATTACTATATATGCATTTTTATAATAGAACAAACTAGTATTCAAAGTGCTATTGTAAAAACCCCAAGTCAAAAGTGCATTTTTCAGTTTATGAAACTAGGCCCTAAAGGCTTGTTTGAGACCATATAATGCCTTCTTGAGTTTGCAAAGCTATTGAGGCTGATTCAGAGAAGAAAACCCTTTTGGTGGTATCATGAATACTTGCTCTGTGAGCTCCCCATTGAGAAACGCATTTTTCACATCGAGTTGATGAATTTCCCAATTGCTATGAACTGCAAGAAAGAACATTATGCGTATAGTAGCTGCCTTTACCATCAGAGAGAAGGTATCAAAATAATCTAGACCAAGGGTCTATTGAAACCCCTTAGCCACCAATCGGGCTTTATATTTTTGTAATTGATCCATCTAAATTTAGTTTTGTTTTAAACACCCATTTACGACCCACTATATGCATACCATCTTCATAAGGTACCATCTCCCAAGTTTTGTTGTGCAACAAAGCATTATATTCACTGTCCATGGCTGATTTCCATTCAGGAACTGCCAAGGCTACTTTGACAATCTTAGGTTCCCTAAGAATGACTTTGGTAGATAAGAAAGCTTGAGCTAAAGGTTTAAATTGTGAGGATTTCAACCTAGTAATCATGGAATGTACATTTACAGTAGGTGTAGAAGTATGTGGAGCTGCCAGAGGTAGAACAACTTCCAAATTAATACCCGAGGAGGCTGAGCGTCTTGATGAGCTAAGATATGTGTCAGAGGAAGCTCCAAAATATATTGCTAAGTCTTGTTTACTTCTATTGGATGCATAAATTTATAGGCAGTAGCTTTTGATTGTTGTAGTGCAGATGGCAAATCAAAAGCTGCTGCTATAGGAAGGAGATTGGTCTCAACTGGAACAGCAGAGGAAGCTACTGCTATATGAGGCTTATTCACCTTTGATTGCACTAGATGCATAAAAGTAGATGCAGTGGCTATTGACCTGCAGTGCAGATGACAGATCAAAAACTGCTACGTAGGAGGAAGATTGGTCTCTGTTGGAGCAGTAGAGGAAACTACTGCTGTAAATAGGCCATTCATCTTTGATTGTGCAGAAGGAGAAATTGTAGTTACTGGTGATTTGGATGACATGTGTGAGTAGAGAATGTTACTCTAATAGGAAAATCAGTCACATGAGGATCATAACCAGTAGAAGCATTGGCTGTATTAAAGGAACTCATGATTTGAGAAATATCATTATCCCCGCAGGAAGGTATAGTCCAAGATGAGATTCCTGAAGAAGAATAAGTATCAAAACTCAAAGGTAAAGTGGAATTATCTGAGTTGAAGAAACCAGTGCGAAATGGGAATTCTTGTTCATTAAATTTGACTTGCTTGACTATATACATACGGCCCGCAGTTGTCATGCATTTGTATCCCTTATGGACCAAACTATATCCCACAAAAATGCATTTTTCTATATTAAATGAGCTTATGTTTATGGTAAGGCCATAGGAAAGGAAAACAACTACAGCAAAAAATTCACAGCTCTTGATATTAAGGTTCTTGCTTGAACAAAAATTGATAAGGAGACATAAATTCTAGAACCGAAGAGGGCAGGCTGTTTAAGAGATAAACACCAGTTGAAAAGCCAACCACCAAAACTTAAGTAGCATAGAGGCATGAGCTAACAAGGAGAGACCAAGTTTAGTTATGGATATGTGCTTCCTCTTTATTTTCCCATTCTACTTATGAAGATGAGGGCAGAGATGTCTAAACATAATCCTATGTTGTTGAAGATATTTAGCAAAAGGCCTAAACTCACCACCCCAGTCAGTTTGCATACATTTAATTTTGGAATTCAACTTATTTTCTATGAAGATATGAAGCTGAGTAAACACTTCATAAGCTTCAAATTTGAGTTTGAGTGGATAGATCCGCACATATTGACTGTAATCATCCACGAAGACTATGTAATACCCATATCCTTCACTGGAAACCATAAGGGCAGGTCCCTACAAGTCAGAATGAACTAATTCTAATGGAGCACGTGTTCGAGAGGTGGAGGATGGAAAACTACATTGAGTTAATTTTCCAAATACACAAGCTTCACAGAAAAATCCTTTATTTATATCCAAAGAAGGCTTTACATTCATCTTATTTAGTACAACTTGTAGAAACTTGGCATTTTGATGCCCTAGTCTAGCATGCTAAAGAAAAGAAATAACATCGGACTTATTACAAGCTAAATTCTTATTGGAAATTTGAGAAGTAAAACACTTAACACCATTCGAGAAAGCACCAACAGCTATTTATGATGAAGAAGCAAAATCTGAAGTTGCAACAGTATTGAGATTTTCTTTAGAAACCAAGTGAACGTTGTTGATTGGAAAATCTAGTTGGTACAATCCATTCTTGACTGTGCCTTGAAGTAGGACAGCTTTATTGCTTCTGTCCTGTACCAAACAATGGTCAGCATAGAACTCCACTATCACATTGTTATCTCTTGTGATTTGTGAAATACTTAAGAGATTTTTTGCAATTTTAAGGACACATAATATGTTCCTAAGCTGAACAAGTCTACTGGAATCAAAAGAGGGTAAGAGCATCATACCTATGTGTGTAATTGGTAATGCCTCACAATTACCGACTTGCACTTGAGAGCCTCCAGGATATTGTGATCGTGCCAACATGTTGGAAGAGTCTGCCACTATATGATTGGAAGCTTCTGAGTCCATGTACCAGGACTGATCTTTGATAGTTTGAGAAGTTGCAATATCAGAATTGGAAACACCCGAGGACAGGATAGTATCTGAAGCAGCAGCCAAGTTGGCAAAATTTTGTTGTGCATTATTAGTCTGTATTGAGTGTACATCCTGGAAAGGAACACCAAAGTTATGTTGTTGATAATGAGGATGTCCTTGTAAACCATAAATTGAACTGAACCATAAGCAAATTAATTGAAACCAAGAGGTCCAATGAGCTGATTGCAGACAATACTCTATGATCCATAAAAAGGACTAGACAAATCTAGTGCACAGGAGATCCTCTAAGAGCGAAAAGATATTAAATGCTCGAGGTATGTTTGTTCCAAAGATCGATAAAGGTTGTTGGAAATGAGGATGAGCCAAAACCAATTGGAATAGTTGGAATAATTGGATATGATAGAGGTTGTACTTAAGTTATTTGAGGGTGCTACTACAAAACCTTGATAGTCCTGATCAAATCTATGGTAACAGTGCATGGTTGAATGGCCTGGTTTCCCACAAACTTGGCACATCAGCCTTGGTTGACCATATCCTCTGCCTCATCCTTGACCTTGGGGATGATAATTATACGATCCTCTATTAATATTTGGCCTGAAGTTGCCAATTTGTCTAAGCATTGAGTGTTCATATGGAAATCGTAGATAACCAACATTACCAAAGTTAACATTATGAGCTTGTTGTGATTATTGAGATACCAGTCCAGGATCTTGACAGATATTCGTAACTGGACTTAATGTGTTTGAAGGCTGATTAACCATTACTCCAGAAGTATTCACAACTTGCTATGTCTTAGATGCTAATAATGTAGAAGACATTTCATGAAAATTCAATAAAGCATTGTGTTGTTTTTCCAACCGCATCTCATGCTTATAAAGTAAGAACTGAGCCTTTTGAAATGTGACATTACTACTATTTGGCACAAGATTGGCGACAACTGCTTCATATTCAACACCTAAGCCATCTAAGATCTAAAACAACAACTCTCCATCGTTGATATGAACACCACTTGCATTAAGTTCATCCCCCAATTCTTTCATATGCAACACATATTCATTCACACTTTGAGAATCCTTTTTCATTGCTTGTAACATGTTACGCAAGTGTAGTGTTCTAGCCTTAGAGAAAGATTGAAAATGGAGTTCAAGCGTATTCAAAATTTCATACGAGTTACTACATTTCGAAACAAGTCTAAACATGGACTTTGAAACCGATGAATTCAACCAACTGACAATGAATTGATCAGTTTTCTTCCAGCGAAAGTACTTAGGGTTTGATTTTTTTACATAATTGTTCAGTTCCTTCAACCTTTTCTGTTACAAAGATGGGAGGACGAGTGTTTGTACCTATAACAAAGCCATCCAGGTCGTGAGAAACTAAGGCAGGAAGTACCTACGATTGCTAATAATTGTAGTTCTTCTCACCCAATTTGACAGTAAGGTTTGGCAAAGACCAGTGAACTGTTGAGCTCTATGTACTGTTGGTGCCACATTACTCTATATTGGGTTTTGAGATAAAGATTGAAGATTCAGGATTTGAGCTAGTCATTGACGCTTGTCTTTGGCTCTGATACCATGAACGATTTCTAGCTACGAAGAAGAAATTAAGCTAAGCTATAGAGAAGAAGAATCAGTGAAGAAAATGTGTGGAGGAATCAGGCTTTTCATTAACTAACAAAATCAGTTAGTACAACACATTTATACAGTTTTGAATAAACCAAAACACTGTCGTGTTAATACTCCAGCTTAGTGCTTTTACAAAACTAACCTTATACTAGTGCATTCTTTATCTCAATATCTTCCCTCAACTACTGCAGTTTTGTCACATTAGCTGCTGCATTGTACCTTACCTACTGCATTTTAACTACAGTTGTTACATTGTAGCAATCATGCCTTGTTACGTTATTTCCACCATTCTAGCAATTCAACAACTATATTACAATGCAAGTCAGGTGATTTCAGCATCTATATTCATTCAGTTAATTCACTTGATCTGTCCTTTTATTAAATGATTTTAACTGTGGTAATTAAGCTCTAGTATAAATTTAATCAATGTTTCTCCCATGTAATTTACAACATCCTAGCTCTTGTTTAAACCCTAGTTTAGAAAAACTGATACTTGGCTCTTTTCTCTTGACCATGTTTATCCAGACATGTAGTAAATGATATAATTGAACGAAATAGAGATATACGAAAAACAAAATAAACACACAAACACAAACAGTAAAGAGAAAGAAGAAAACGCACGATGTACCCTAGTTCACCCAATTAATAGGCTACGTCCAGGAGAATCAATATTATTTCAATACTGTCTCATCTCTCTCATTTACAATAAATGAATTTGTCCTATTGTTTGCTATCACTCGTTACAAGAGTAAAGTGTATTTATATACTAGGTTTAAAAGACTTAACCTAGTATTACAAGGATTCTTATTCCTAAGCCGAACCTAATAAATAATTAATAACTTAAAGAAATCCTTTAGTAGTTATATATGGAAAAGCCCTAAAACCGCCTACAGGCTCGGGCGCGCTGCCCCCGCGACCCCCGCCGACTCACCGAATGCGTCTGCGTGGCCTATTAATGTTGAAGTGGTCGACAACTCCAAACAATAATACTATAATATATAAAGAGATACATGTGTAAAAAGGGGAAAAAAATGCTTTTGTTAATTATTGCGTTGATCATGTTTCTTGTTCAACTTTTTTTTTTTTTTTGTAAACAATCGTTTCCATTACATTATACAATTGTGCACGAGGAAGTGAAATAGAAGAAAATTGAACCTTTATAAAGAATTGGTAATTAATGTAATATATAAAGAGAAAAACTTCTTAGTGTAAAGTCAAATGCTCCAAAAACCCAACAGTTCCCAGCAAGTTTTCTTCTTCAAAACTTCTTAACACTTCTGCTTTTCGGCAATTTTGATGTGTATTCCATTTGGAAATATGAGACTAGGCCTTCTAATGAAGTCCCCTCCTTTGGTCACTGACCACCTGAAGCATTAACCCATGTGATTTTTTTTAGCAATTTTATCTTGTTCTTAGAATAAAAATCACACACACACACACACATATATATATATATATGATAATTAAATTGACCAAAATTGTGTTTTTAGTTTACCTGTATTTGGTGACAAAATGATGGATGAAAATTGCAATTTGAAGCTTAGCAAAGTCAGCTCCAACGCAAAGTCTCGTACCACTACCCCAAGCCATGAACGTCTTGGATCCAGAGTGCAAATCTTGCTCCTATTTAATCCGGCAAAATCCATAAGAATTGGAAATGGTACATTACTTTAATTGAAGAATAATTTGCGGAATTTTTCTAAAATAGTATCTATCAAGTTTGTCCTGAGAAAGCATTTTTAACATTTTTTTAGAAAATGTTTTTTAGTGATTTAAAAGTTTTAAAATCAAATATTGCACTATTTTATTACCTTCCAACGCCATGGATTGAATTCAAGAGGATTCTCATATTTCTCAGGATTCAAGTGAACAACGGCTGGCGCCACCAGAACTATCCAACCCTTTGGAATTGTATATCCTGCAACATTTATAGTTTCTTTAACGTTATGTATTTTATTAATTAATTTTTCTGCTTTAGTTACTGCTCAAGTGATTTACAACTTACCCTTCATCTCTGCTTCTTTCCCTACTTTCCTGAAAATCAAAGGAGCTATATTTGCCAATCTAACTGTTTCATTAATGACCTGCAGCACAGGAAAAAAAAAAAAAGTTTAGAAATCAATTGCAAAATCCATAAATTTACAATTTAGACCCACCATGTGCGTGAAGTTCATTGATTTATATTCTTGCCATGTAAGTCCAGACTCCTGATTTTTACGGCTTTTAAGAATGGCCTCGTGCTCTTTCTGCAAAAACGAAATAAAAATCTTTTACTCTTTGTCTTTCGTTTTCGTTTTTGACTTTCTTACGTAACGAGAAGGGAAATTCGGGGGAAAAAAAATTAATGGCCTATAGTTTTTTTCTAACCGTGAGTTCTTCCAGCACCTCAGGATGATCAAAAATAAACTTGGTAAGTAATGTGATGGCTTCAGAAGTACTTTCGAAAGCACCAAAAAGAAGAAGAAAGAGCATGTTTATTGCAACACCATCATCCATAAACGCATTTTCTTTCTCTTCTTCTTCAATTAAACGGTCTAAGAAATCATTGTGAGGAATTTTGGATGCTTTCCTCTCGTGGTAGATATCTGTAATTACCTTGATGGCGTTTTTACTTCCCTGGTAAAAAAATTCAACAAGTAAATTAGATTTCTGTCAGAGATAGAGAAAACGACTTGAAGACAGAAAAAATGACTAAATTAATAATAATATATATGAAATTCAAACTACCATGCAGATATATATTATACCTGCACACAGGCATGGAAAGCGGTTCCTGGAATGTTGACAGGAAGAGAGATAAGACCATTCATGAACGCTTTGTAATTATCTAACAGCTTCTTTCGATCCTTCTTTTCTTCATAACTTATTAACCTCTTTGCAAATGATTCAAATATCATCTGCCAATGCCAAGAAGATACCATTAATTATTATCAACATCATGAACATTTTTACATGGTTTTTTTCTACTAAGGACGTTTTGATATTAATTTTATCAGGACCTTGCTTTTACACCGTTTAATTTCATCTTAATGGCATGATACTAACAAATTATTTTAAAACGTCCTAACTAGAGAATACTATATAATATGATCAATTAATCATGCATGACTTACTTCTTCAATTGCATCTTTGACATTAACACTGCCAAGGGTAGCCCATGAACGTAGATGTCTGCTAGTTGCTTCATCCATTGGACGGAGAAGCTTTCCTTTCAGACTTTCAGGGCCAACAAGATGTAGAATTAAGTTCTTCATGTATCTATGAAAGGCTCCATGCTGTGTGAGCATGTTTCCTTCTCCCAGAAATACATTAAAACTGTCAGTTAACCAAATTGAGAAATTTGTACTTTCTCTTTGGAGGATTGTGTAGTTTATCTCCGGATCAGTTGATACAATTATCTTCTGACCAAATAAACTTGTTCGGAACAACGGTCCATATCTGAAAGAAAGAACAAAAATAGATCATGAGTATTACTTTGTGCCCAACTCGAATGTTTCTGACAAATTTCAAAACAAACTGAATCCACATTACCTTGCAATTCTCCTTTTGAGAAATGGAGCAACATCATGCGTTTTGTAGGGAGATAAGAATTGGAGAGTTTCTCCGATAATTGGCAACCCCATTGAACCAGGAGGTAATTTGCCTTCGCACTTGGGGTTCGACCATTTACAGAAACAGTGACTAATCCTAATAACAATAAAAGCTACCAAGCAAAGACAAATTTCACTCCACATTTTTGCTCACTCTGACTTGATTTCAATGATCAATAGAAAGGCACAATGTGGTTTGAGTTCTACTTATGATTAATGCCAGACAACAATGTGGTTTACATAGAGGCAATTGCTAACCGTATAAGATACTCTGTTCTTCTGATTTACTGAACATTCTTTGCTTTGTTTCCGTCATATCATTCATTAATTACTCTCGTCAACAGTCATAGAGAAGGACAAAGAGTAAATGTTAAAGAGGCAACATTGAAAATTCCTGTATGAAAAATGTTTGGCACCCGAATGGGTCAATATTGGAGAGTTGTGCCGCCTCAAGGCTTTAGTAACTTGCCGGATCAAGCTACTTCGTTAGCCGCTTAAGGCGGCAACTTCAACTAAGACGCACAAGTCTTATTCATAATATGTTCAGATATTTATTCCCTTCTTCCGATGAAAATTATGTCATATTTTTAGGGTACGCTTGGTTCGGGGTCATATAAGATTACATGGATAATTTTTATTTAATTTTCAAGTTTTTTTTGTAAGTAATAAAATATTATGGGTATCTTTTGTTGTAAATAGTAGTTATTGTTAGTAATATAAGGGGTAATCAGATTACCTTGAGGGTGTTATTAAAAGATTACCGAGGTAATCTGATCTAATTTTTATACATATATTGTCCTTAATTAAATATCATTTTAGACACAATTGCCCTCAAATGTCTACCAAATAACCTAATACAGACCCCCTACATTTGAGAATTTAGCTAAAACACCTCAGCTACAAAAAAAAATTAAAAGTTAACAAAAAACCCCCAGTCATCCAAGACCACCGTCAATCGAGACAGTAGCTGTAATGGCGTACGGCCAATCGGATCTGACCGATCATGCTCCAATAAGGCTGTTTCACTTATCTAAGAGACCCCCTAAAATTATACTAACCTCATCAATTATCAATTTACGGATAATTTATTCAGAAAAGACAAAAGTTTGAAAATACATTGAAAAGGAACAAAGCACGGTTTAAAACTTTAAATTTCTAACATTTAATCTATTGGGCTGAAATTAAATTCTCTATAACATATATGATCAATTCCTTAATTAATTTAAGGCTATTTTCCAATCTTTTTAACAAAAATAGATTAGTCCTTCAGTCAAAGGAAGTATATTCAGGACCTTATCTTGCTATATATAGCAGAAATCTATTTTGAACTATTCTTTTAGCATTATTTTTATTTTCAGAGTGTTTCTTATTCAAAGATTCGTTACAAAAATTTATATATGTTTCATGTTGCTCGACGGCAAGCATTACATACATGGAGGTTGCTCTTTGATATTTGAGTTCAATAATTTATGAAGTCTACAACGTCATCAAAATAGAAAAACAGATTACTATTTTGTATTCATAGAAGAAGAAATTTATGTGATACGTACTGAATCTGTTGAAGAGAGAAAATTGGGGAAACGTATGTGTATTTCATCAGTCGACAAATACAATTTGTACACTGCTTTTATACTTGCAAACTAACTTAGTAAGCTACTAAATTCAATTAACTAACTCTAGTTGATAACTAACCAAACTTGTAACTAACTCTCTTAACAATAACAGTAACTAACTTTACATTTAAACAAACAAACTCCCCCAAGTTGGAGGGTGGTAGAGGTCAAGCACACCCAACTTGCTTAACAATCTGGGATGCAGTGGACTAACAAGAACTTTAGTGAGCAAGTCTGCAAGCTGTTCAGATGATGGAATATAGGCAGTGGTAATGACTCCTAGTTTGAGCTATTCTCTCACAATGTGGCAATCAATGTCGATGTGTTTAATCCTCCCATGGAAGATGAGATTCAATGCAATGTAATTAGCAACCTGGTTGTCACAGTGAAGAGGTATGGGAAGCAAATCAGTAAATCCAAGTTCCTAAAAAAGTTAAATCAACCAAAGCAGCTCACATATAGTGGAGCCATAGCTCTATACCCTACCTCTGATGAAGATTTAGAGATAGTGGCCAGCGTTTTAGATTTCCATAAAATTAAAGACTTTCCAAGAAAAATGCAGTACCCTGTAATTGACTTTCTTGTCATGAGATAGGATCCCCAATCAGCGTCACAAAACGCTGATAAATTCATAAGATTGTTAGCTGGAAAAAATAGGCCTATACCAGGAGCAGACTTAAGATATTTCACCACTTTAATGGTTGTAGTCATATGTGATTGTTTGGGACTATGCATAAACTGACTTAAGAGATTGAAAAACTTAGAAAAACTTAAGTGCAGTCATGCATAAGTATAGCAACTTACCTACCAGCCTTTGATAAACACTCGGATCAAAAAGAAGGGGATCAGAACCAGCAGGGAAAAGGTCATCATAAGCAACTGATGTAAGTTAATTTCAAAGTAAAATCCATTGGAACTGCAAAAGGCTTGGAAGCAGACAAACCTAATTCAGATTTAAGCTCCAAAGCATACTTCTTTGACATAAGTGAATACCCCTGGAAGATTTGGCTACCTCTAAACCCAAGAAATATTTCAAAACACCAAAATCTTTGAGTTTAAAATGAGAATGCAATAGCTGTTTGGTGGAGTTGATCATGTCAATGTTGTCCCCTGTGAGAATAATGTCATCTACATAGACTAAAACCAGCACAATAAGAGAATCCATCCTCTTAATGAACAAAGAATAATCAGCTTTAGATTGAGTAAATCCTCCAACAAGTAAGGCTTGAGTGAGCTTGTAATTCCAGGCTCTAGATGCCTGTTTAAGTCCATATGGAAACTTGTGTAACTTGCAGACTATAAGTTGCCCCCCAAGCTACCCCCTTGCTTTGCAAAACCTTGAGGCAAAGTCATATAAATCTCTTCTTGCAAATCCCCTTGCAAAAATGCATTATCCTCATCCATTTGGTAAAGTGGCCAATACAAGTGATAAAATGGACCTAATGGTAACCATTTTAACAACAGTAGAAATTGTTTCTGCATAATCCACACCTGCCTTTTGAGTGTATCCCTTTGCCACCAATATTGCCTTATATCTTTCCAAGGAACCATCAGCAATATATTTGAGTTTATAAACCCACTTACAACCAATTGGAGTCTTACCTTGGGGTGAAAGGACCAAGGACCAGGTTTTATTTAATTCCAAAGCTTGTATCTCCTTTTGCATGGTAGCTACCTAATTAGGGTCTTGAGAAGCTTTATTGAAAGAAAAGGGTTCTACTAGAGTGAGATGGGATAAGAAGGCTTGGTAGCTTGGTGAAATATGACTATAAGATACAAAATTAGAAATAGGATATGGGATGCAATTGGCTAAAGTTGAAGTGGAAGGAGAAATAGATGGACAAACAAAATCTGATGTCTAGATAGGGGGCCTTTTGATTCTACTGGATTTCCTAAGAGGAATAATTAGGTTGAGGTGGAGAGGAATTAATTTATAAAGGGGAGGTCCTGTAGGTTATACATTCTGGACAACAGGCAATAAATCAACTGATAAAGGGACAGTAGGGGCTGTAGTTGTAGAAGGCAACTCAATATCCAAAAATTCAGGATCAAACGGAAAAGGTGATTATGGAGATGTAGACCAAGTAAAAGGAAATATGGTCTCATAAAAAAGAACATCTCTAGTGACAAAAACTTTATGAGAAGAAAGATCATAAAGAAAGTATCCCTTTTAAGTCAAAGAATAACCCAAAAAGACACAAGGGGTAGATCTAGGTGACAATGGTAGCATAAGCTAAACAACCAAAAACCTTGATGTGATCCAATGAAGGAGGGTGACCAAAAAATCTTTCAAAAGATGATATACCTTTGAGAACTGATGAAGGAAACCTATTTATAAGGTAAACTGTTGTTTGCACACAATATCCCCACAAATGGTTTGGTATATTGGACTGGAATTTCAAAGCCCTAGCTACTGCAATGATGTGTCTATGTTTCCTCTCAACAACTCCATTTTGTTGAGGGGGATAAGCACATGAGCTTTGATGGACAATGCATTTACTAAGAAACATATCATGACATTATTTATTAAAAAATTCAGGGTCATTGTCACTTCTAATGCATTTCAAAGTACAATGGTATTGAGTTTCTATCATTTTAATAAAATGTTTAATGATAATGAAATCTTCATATTTGTATTGCATGAGAAATGACCAGGTTACTCTTGAATAATCATCAACCAAAGTAAGGAAATACCTAGCATTTCCATGTGTTGGAATCTTATATGGACCCCAAACATCTACATGTAACAAATCAAAGATGCAAGTAGAAACTGAATTACTATCATTGAAGGGAACCCTAGTTTGCTTAGCTAGTGGACAAATAGTGCAGTGAGGAGGATTAGAAACATCAAAATCTTTATGCATATGTTGTAATATTGTATAAGGAACATGTCCTAACCGTTGGTGCGACAATTCGACACTATTAGAAACATTTGCAGCAAGAAAAGTACTAGGAAAATCAGACTCTTTATTCAACTGAAAATGACATGGTACATTATTATTTGAACAAAAAACCTTTTGAAATATTGCAAACAGCTTTATGCGAAGCATCTGCTGACATTATTGATTTTTGTGAAATTGGATCAAGGAAATATAGGCATTGCTTATTCTTACCAATCCCCTTCAATTTGCCACTGTAAAGGTCTTGGATTAGACAGAAATCAAGGTAAAAATTGATAATACAGTTATTAGAAACTGTAAATTTGGAGACTAAAAGCAAATTGTGTCTAAAAGTTGGTATATGCAAAACTTTTGAGAGATGCATGCCATTGTCCAAAATTGCAGAACCTACATGTGCAATATGAGTCTTAGTACCATCATGTAACCCTACAATGGATTTTGAAGATGGTTTTATGGCAAGGAGACTGCAGAATACTAAGGTTATAGGTCATGTGATCAGTGGCTCCTGTATCTATGATCCAAGCATTTTTATTTAAATTAGGCAATGTAATATCATGTGTACTATTAAAGATACTTGCAAGGTTTGCAGCTGAATGATTTGTGGAGGTTACATTCTCTTTTCCTAGCAGCTCCAGAATCTGATTGTACTGCTCCGATGTGAAAACAGGTCCAGCTGGATATTAGGAGACTTTGCATCTTTCATTTCTGCAACTGTATCCTATGATTGCACCTAATTAGCAGAGAATTTGGATTTTGAGTTACCTTTTCCTTTTGTAAACTAGTAATCTGTTGGATAACCATTCAACTTGTAACAATTGTCACGTTTGAGACCAGGTAGGTGACAATAATCACATTCAATATAAGGTTCCTTTCCCTTATATCTCTGCCCTAGATTTTGTTTTTTACCATTCTAAGCATAAAGTGTTGTAGTTACATCTGCATTAGTATTCAATCCAGCTAGAATCCTTTGGCTCTCATCTTGATCACTACTGAATATGCTTGTTTCACACTCAGCAGGGGATTCATCAACAGAATTTGGCTTCTGACCATAGAGTACGACTCATTCAAACCCATCAAAAATTGTAATAACTTTTTTTTATTAAGGTGTTCAAGATATGTCTTTGCAAAAGCACTATCTGGAGCAGGAAGGCTTACGAGAGAATCCAATTCATCCCATAACGACTTAAGCTTGGTAAAATAAATTGCCACAGTGTTGGTTCCCTGTGTAAGATTCACAATTTCTCTATGGATACCAAAAACCCTAGTGCCATTCACTTTGTGATATTACTCTCTCAGATCCTGCCAGACTTGTGAAGCATTGGTTAAATACACAATCCCTTTGAATATTTCTTTCGAGACTGAATTAAAGATCCAGGCAAGAACCAAGGAGTTGCACCTTTCCCACTGTGGAGCTAAACGAGCATGTACTGAAGATTTTGTGCAAGTTCCAGTAACAAAACCTAGCTTGTTTTTGGCACATAAGGAAACAGTCATAGCTCTGGTCCAAATACCGTAATTTACTGTTCCTATGAGCTATTCTGACACTAACATTGACCCTGGTGTATCAGATGGATGAACGTAGAGAGGCGAATTTGAGTCAATCGAAGGTAGAACTGATTCTTCTGTCATAGCTTACTGAGCTCAACTTCCAAAGTCTACAGCTCAAGGGGAAAAAATTAACGAGTCTTGAGCCTTTTTCGAGCTGAACCAAAAGAATATGGAGGTTCAATCGAACCAATTTTTAGAAAATTTGCAAGAAATCTCCTGCTCTGATACCATGTTGAAGAGAGAAAATTAGGGAAACATATGTGTATTTCATCAGTCGACAAATACAATTTGTGCACTGCTTTTATTCTTGCAAACTAACTCAATAAGCTACTAACTGCAGTTAACAAACTCTAGTTAATAACTAACCAAACTTGTACAATTACAATAACTAACTTTACATTTAAACTAACTAACTAAACTGTACAGTACTTAATAAATCAGCCACTGTTTACAGAATCCTCTTTGATATTTGAGTTCAATAATTGGTGCTACTTCTAATTAATATGCAGTATTAAACAAGCCCTTTAGATTCAGTATTCACAGTCAAAATTGTATTATTGATATTGTTTCTTTTCTTTTTTTTATGGCGATGTAGAGACGTCAGTGGTCCAAGCATGGCCTTATACAATAAATAAAATAATTAAAAAATAATATCTGCTTACTTCAATGAACCGTATTATATGTAATTTTCTGAACTACTTTTATTTCGTAATGTTATTTTTTTTTTTAGATTTTAAAGATTTTAATTTTTTTTATTTGAAAAAAAATGTATCACTACTGCTTCTGCATGATATTTTAATGTTTGACAATAACTGAGATTTAGAGTTAATTTTGTTTTTTTTTGTATATATATAGTTTTTGAGTACTGCCCTTTTACTTTGTAAAATAATATTGAATTTTAAAGTAATATGCAAATTTCTGAAAATGAATAAACAACTCATTCTCAAGAAATGGGTTATATATATATATATATATATATTGGTGTCAGCCACGAGGTGTCCCCACATGCCCCCGAAGGGGTACGGGACTAATCCCCAGTTTCAAGGTTGGTGCGATGCCCGTAGCCACATGTTGTTTCCAAAGTTCGTCTGAGAGTTCATTTACTATATATCTTATACAATAGGAACCAGATCACTATTCCAGAAATGCTTTATTACAAATAATCTCATATCTTAAATATATAACCTTTTGTGATTTTATTAGACATTTTCCATAGCCTGTAAAACGAGGCCTTAAGTTTTAGCTCCTCGGGCTGGCATGTGAAGCACAAAAATAACTCAACATGAAAATATATTTTAAAATTAATTAATAAGTGGAAATAAAAGATTCAATATATATATACATATACGGCAAACTAAATTGTTTCCCCACAACACTTGTCTTGTTTCCAATTTTGTTGCGTATAATGTAGGGGCCCCATGGGATGAATAGCATTGATAGTGTTAGAATGCTATAAGTTTTGGTAGGGTACGTACTCCGAAACGGCCAAACAAGTTAAGCTCATTGTAAAAATGAGTTTTGTCATTTTTTAGCGTTTTAGAATCATTTAAAGACAGGTTTTTGGACGTTATTATTATTTTTAGGGGGTTTTTTTACAAGTTTCTGAAATTTCTGGACTTTTAAATTTTTTGCGATAATTGTTTAATTTTCCTTTTTCTTTGATTTTCAGATTAGGTTTTTTTAGAGGAACTATTTAAAGATTGGTTCAACGGTAACAAAAGTAGTTATTATTATTAGTATATTGAATGAAATATTAAGAACTTGTGTGTTTCCTTTTATCCAGTCCAATATTCAAATCTTGATACAATTTGGTAATGGTTAATCATATCACTTGTTGATTTTCGGGTTTCAGTCATCTCTGTTATTGTCTACACATCAACACATTTACAAAACTCATTACTTTACTTCCTCATTTTACACAGTGTGGATCAGACCAATCTGCAAGTGAAATATTGAGATGAAGAAAATTGTGACAATAATGGCAACTATATGGAGGTACCCATCATCACAAATTAGTTAAAAATTTAGAAAAATCTTGATGTGATCGAGACCCCACTTCCAATATTAATTTCTTTATTTACTACCAAGATATACAGATTTCATTATAGAGATAGCATCTCTACACAGATTAATCTAAGAAGAATAAAATTGCAGAAGGCATATGCATTAAGATTATGGTTTGTATTGATTGATTCCTGAATCTTCAGTTTCCTTCTGTTGGGTACAATATACAATATACAAACACAATATTATAAAATCTCAACGTTATCAAGAGATAACTCTAATTCTTATATACTCTATTAATTTTTATTGCCTTGATTTATCTTCTACATAATTATAATTAACTTGCGATCACTTTTGCTTTTCTGCAATACTGATGTGAAGTCCGTTTGGAAATATTAAACTCGGCCTTCGAATGAAGTCTCCTCCTTTGGTCACCCTCCACCTGATCATAATATCATAATTATCGATATATAAAAATTTATTAAAATTAAAGTTATGTATATTTTTGTTTTCAAAGATTTACGTCATGTTCATTCTATATTTCTATTCTTTATATTATTTTGATTACCTGTAATTAATAACGAGGTGATGGAGAAATATTGCGATTTGGAGCTTTGCAAAATCAGCTCCAACGCAAAGTCTTGTACCACTGCCCCAGGCCATGAAAGTCTTCGATCCAGAGTGTAAGTCTTGTCCCTATTTAGTCCATGAAAATAAATTTTCAGAGCTTTCTAAGAGAGGATTTTATAACATACTAAAAGTTAATTTAAAATTAGCTAGAATCAAATTTTGCATTATACATGTAATTCAAATCAATTAATTTACCTTCCAACGCCATGGATTGAATTCAAGAGGATTCTCATATTTCTCAGGATTCAAGTGAGCTACTGCTGGCGCCACCATAACTATCCAACCTTTGGGGATAGTATATCCTGCAAGATTTGTAAAAATTGTGCTATTATAAGTGTTTTTCAAGTTTTAAAAAGACTAATCTGTTTCTTCAGTCAATTAATTATTTGAAACTTACCCCTAATCTCTGCATCTTTCCCGACTTTCCTAAAAATCACTGGTGCTATATTTGCCAATCGGACAGTTTCATTGATGACCTGCAGTATAGGGAAAAAAAAGTTTAAAAAAAAAAAAAAAATGGATTCAAAATAAATTAAAAGATAAATTATTATAGAAAATAATTAAAATTTTAAAGTCTAACTACAACTTACCATATGGGTGAAAGTCATTGATTTATATTCTTCCCATGTAAGTCCAGAATTCTCATGATTTTCTCTCCTTTCAAGAATTGCCTCATGCTCTTTCTGCATATGTGAAATAACCAATACTTAGTTTATTTTTGATGTTGATAAAAAAAATTAATCAAGTATTGTTAAATCTACTAACCGTTAATTCTTCAAGCACTTGAGGATGGTCAGAAATAAATTTGGTGAGCAACGTAATGGCTTCAGAAGTGCTTTCGAAGGCACCGAAGAGAAGCAGAAATAACATGTTTATTGCAACACCATCATCCAAAAAGGCATTCTCCTTCTCTACTTCTTCAATTACACGGTCCAAGAAATCATTCTGAGCAATTTTTGTTGCTTTCCTCTCGCGGTAGATATCTGTAATCACCTTAATTGCGTTTTTACTTCCCTGATTAAGAATTCAAAGCAAAAAACATCCTGTCAGAGATACAGGAGACCGGGTAAAATATATATATATTTGATAGTATAAAATTCAAACTCAAATAGTTATATACCTGTACACATGCATGAAATGCAGTTCCCGGGATGTTGACAGGAAGGGAGATGAGACCATTCATGAAGGCTTTGTAATTATCTAATAGCTTCTTTCCATCCTTCTTTTCCTCATAACTTATCAGCCTCTTTGCAAATGATTCAAATATCATCTGCCAATAGCCAATTAGGAGTAATGTATTAGACACATTAACATAAATAACTATATAATTGAATCATACACATAAGAATTATTAAGCTTATTACTTCTGCGATTCCTTCTTTGACATTGACATTGCCTTGGCTAGCCCACGAACGTAGATGTCTGCTAGTTGCTTCGTCCATTTGATGGAGAAGCCTTCCCCTTAGACTTTCAGGGCCAACAAGATGTAAAATTAAGTTCTTCATGTATCTATGAAAGCTTCCATGCTGTGTAAGCATGTTTTCTTCTCCCAAAAATTCACTAAAACTATCAGTCAACCAAATTGAGAAATTTGTACTTTCTCTTTGGAGGATTGTGTAGTTTATCTCAGGATCAGTCGACACGATCATCTTCTTGCCAAATAGACTTGTTCGAAACAGCGGTCCATATCTGAAAGGAAAAACAAAAATGATTATGTATTAAGATAAAATCCTTTTGTTCACTAATTAACATACTTTTTTACCAATGATAGTATGATATACATTACCTAGCCAATCTCCTTTTGAGAAATGGAGCAACATCATGAACCTTATAGGGAGATAAGAACTGGAGAGTTTCTCCAATAATTGGCAATCCCATTGAACCAGGAGGCAATTTGCCATCGCACTTGGGGTTGGACCAAGTATAGAACCAATGGGTAATCCTAATAACAAGAAAAGCTACAATGCAAACACCAATTTCACACCACATCTTAATGATTGGTGAGAAGGAATGGTTTTAATTTGCTCAATGCTGGATGGAAAGGAATTGAAGAAGTGTGCTACTTACGATAAATATTTTAGGCCACAAACAGTTTATATAGAGGCAGATTCTAAGCCTTGCCTTGCTTACTCAGCTCGCTTTATTTGATTATCCTAAGCATCACTGTCAACTGTTCTTATCAGTTTTCCAGGAAAATGTTTGGTCAACAGTCATTATTGGAGACTGTTGCACCAATGCACCTCAAGCAAACTATTCTACTAAGGCGGCGGCACTCTCGTACCAAAGTTACAATTTATTCTACTAACTATAGGAATTGAATTTCTATACGACCGAATTATATTTCCTGTACAATATATATAATATAAATTTTCGAGTATTTTCTCATTCAATGTTTTCATCCCTCCGACTTAATTCATTATTAATATATTTTTCTCAGTTATACCTTTGCCGCTAACAGATTGTTAGACTATGGTAGTGCGTTTGAGGAATCAGTGGAGGTCCTGTTTACAAGGGAATGTTAAGATATGGGTTTAGTTTTTAATGTTTTAATACCTGAGGGATAAAACTGTAATTTCAGTTAGATTAACCAGTTGACTTGATGACTGGGGTCAGTTATATTTGAATTAGTTACATAGTTTGGTAAAATACAAACTGACCCCAGTCAACAAGTCAACTGGTTAATCTAACTGAAATTACAGTTTTATCCCTCAGGTATTAAAACATTAAAAACTAAACTCATATCTTAACATTCCCTTGTAAACAGGACCTCCACCGATTCCTCAAACGCACTACCATATTCTAACATTCCCTTGTAAATAGGACCTCCACTGAACACTTTGCCAGTCACAATGA
Organism: Pistacia integerrima; assembly: GCA_026225825.1. NCBI lineage: Eukaryota > Viridiplantae > Streptophyta > Magnoliopsida > Sapindales > Anacardiaceae > Pistacia > Pistacia integerrima. The sequence goes on from CM047748.1 coordinate 8,813,970, forward strand.
CCAACAACTCAAATTAAAATTGATTTAACCAGCAAACCAAAGCAACCAGCAACTCGACTCGGCAATATTCACACACGAACAATAGCAAGCTGCTCAAGAACATTCATTCTCGTAGTTTATCCAGAACACCAGCAACTGCATTCAACAGTTTTCTCAAGATCTTAAAAAAAAATCCAGCTCTTAAAAAAAAATCCAGCTCATGTTTCGCTCATGCTACAGCACCATATTCATCCAAAACAGAACATATGCATAATATCATCAGTTATCAGCTTCTCAATTTCAGAACAACTACAACCATACACAAAATCAGGTCTTGTTGCAGCACCATATTCTTCCACAAATAGAACCTTTACATAATAGCACCAGTCATACTGCTGCTTCTCAACCTCAGGACAACAACAAACATACCAAAAATTCAGCACATGTTGCAGTACCATAATCATCCAAAACAGAACCAGTTATGCAGCAGCTTCTCTACTCAGAACAACAACAATCATATTCATAAAAAAAAAAAATTCATCCTCCATTATGACACCAGTAGGCAGCTACTCAAACTAAACACAATCTACTCAACCAGAAACACATCAACTCATCTCTCCAGTCAAAACACAAACACCACCAGTATACATTTTCCAGTAAAAAAAAATCAACCTCATCTCTCCAGTCAAAACACAAACACCATCAGTCAATCAAAAACACATCAATTCATCTCTCCAGTCAAAACACAAACATCATCAGCCAACCAAAAACACATCAACTCATCTCTCCGGTCAAACCACAAACACCAACAATCAACCAGAAACACATCAACTCATCTCTCCAGTCAAAACACAAACATCTTCAGTATACTTTTTCCAGTAAAAAAAAACTCAAACTCATCTCTCCAGTCAAAACACAAACACCACCAGTATACATTTTTCAGTAAAAAGAATTCAACCATAAACATATCAACAACAGTGAATCAGTAAAGAAATTCAACTCAAAGAAATTCAGCTCATTTAGCAAATATATCAGCAAGTGACTTTGAAACATCAGCAGATGATTTTGAAAGAGAGACAAGAGTAGCTCGAATGGTGAGATTATCCCTTAAAATTTCAAACCTGAAACTGGGAAGTGCCTTAGTAAATATATCAGCCTTCTGATATTCAGTAGACACATACTGAACTTTAAGTTTATTGGTTGTAACTTGTTCTCGCACATAGTGAGCATCCAACTCAATGTGTTTAGTTCTTCCATGAAAAACAGGATTTGAAGCTAATGATCCTGCACTTTGATTGTCACACCATATAACAAGAACTTCATTAAGGGGTAGACCAATTTCAGTAAAAAGGCTACAGAACCAAGTTATTTCAGTAGCTCATTGAGCCAATGCTCTATACTCAGCTTCAGTGGAGGATAAAGAGACCACTTTACATTTTCGTGAAGTCCTTGTAGTAGATTATTGCCCAGAAAAACACAACCCAGGGCTAATACGACCTCCTGTCATGAAGGATGCTGGCCCAATCAGCATCCGTAAAACATTCTAGATTAAATCTCTGTGTTTTGCTAAAAAAGAGACCAAAATTCGAGGTGCCTTTAATGTACCGGAGTAGTCTCTTGCAGGCTTGCCAATGCAATTGGGTGGGAGCCTTTAAAAATTGGCTCAACTTGTTCAACTGCTTAGGATATATCTGGTCTGGACAAAGTGAGATATTGGAAAGCACCAATAGTGCTCTTGTATAGGGCTGGATTTTCATAGGACTCACTATCATCCAATGAGAGTTTAGCACCAACTGACATAGGTGTAGAACATGGATTGCAATCTATCATATTGGTCTTAACTAAGAGATCCTTAGCATACTTTGCTTGACTCATATGGAGACCCATTTCATCCTGAGAAACTTCAAAACCAAGAAAGTATTTTAAAGATCCTAACGTTTTCAAAGCAAATTAACTGAGTATTCAGGTGTTGAACTGTTTCTTGAACCAATTGAGGATCACTCCCAGTAAGTAGTATGTCATCCACATAGACTAACACGTACATAATGGTGTTCTTATTTTGGTAAATAAACAAACTAGGATCAGCAATGGAATGAACAAAACCCCATTCAATAAAAGCCTTTTTCAACTTATCAAACCAGGCCCTAGGGGCCTGTTTAAGACCATATAAAGCCTTGGTCAAACGACATACATGATGTGGAAACTTTGAGCTAGCAAACCCTTCAGGCTGAACCATATACACTTGCTCCGTAAGATCACCATTTAGGAATGCATTATTGACATCGACTTGCTGAATATCCCAACCGTAACTCACAGCCAAACTCAAGATTACTCTAATGGTAGGAGATTTTACAACAGGACTAAAGGTTTCTAGATAATCAATCCCAGGTGTTTGCTGAAACCCTTTAGCTACCAACCTTGCTTTAAACCTATGAATAGTGCCATCAGGGTTATGTTTAACCTTAAACACCCACTTACAACCGATAGTATGCATATCTGAAGTGGCTGGAATTAATTCCCAAGTATGATTAGCCATCAAGGCATCAAATTCGGCTTGCATTGCAGCTTTCCAAGATGGGTGGGAAAGAGCCTCTGTAACTATAGTTGGTTCCCTAGAATCTAGACAAGAGGAGGTGACTAAAGCTGTGTTATGTGCCCTAGCTTTGGATCTAGTGACCATGGGGTGAATGTTTTCTGCTGAGGATAACTGTTGAGGATAAGGCAACTCAACTATTAGTGGAACAGTATCAAATGAAGTATTTGATGGGAGGGAGACTGGTGAAGAGATGGGAGAAAATACTGAAGGTATGGTCTATAGTTGGGGCTGTGTTTTCTGCACTGTTTTGAATGCAGGGGAAGTTAAAATCTGTTGTGTTTGAGGTTGTGTTTGGTGTTTTGTTTTGGATGCATTAGAAGGTAAGATCTGTGATGTGGATTCAGGTGAGAGTGTTGAGAGTTAGACTGACATTGTGTGGCAGGACAACCAGAGGACATAGAGTTAGTGGGCTGTTTGTGAGACGAATTTGAGGGTGGAAGAGGTACATGCCAAGCATTATAAATAGGGGAATTTGATGAGTTATTAGGAGAAGTAGGAAAAATAACAAGGCTGGAATGTTTAAAAGGAAAATCAAGTTCATCAAATTTAGCACTTTTGCAAATGTAAATCCTGCTAGAAACATCTAAGCATTTGTATCCTTTATGATGCAAACTATAGCCCATGAAAGTGCATTTGGAAGTATGGAAATTGAATTTGTGTGAGCTATATGGCCTAAGAAAAGGATATACAGCACAACCAAACACTTTAATATCAGAATAATTGGGATTCTTATGAAACAATATCTGAAAAGGTGATTGATTAGACAGCACTGGTGAAGGCAGCCTATTTGTGAGATATGTGGCAGTTTGGAAAGCATGCCACCAAAATTTGAGAGGCATACTAGCTTGGGCAAGTAGAGTCAAGCCTTGTTCTATAATTTGTCTATGTTTCCTCTCAACCGTTCCATTTTGTTAGTGAGTGTGAGGGCAGGGATGCCTAAAATGAATTCTATGAGTTTTAAAGTAAGGTACTAGACTTCTATATTCCCCACCCCAATCAGTTTGAACACATTTGAGAGTAGTGTCAAATTGTCGTTCAACTAACTTATGAAACTGTGTAAACACTGTATAGGTTTCAGATTTAGCTTTTAATGGAAAAATCCATGTAAACCTACTGTGATCATCTAAGAATTGTATGTAGTATTTGAAACCTTCAGGTGTAGGTACTGGAGAAGGTCCCCAAAGGTCAGAATACACTATATCAAGTGGCTTAAGGGCCTGAAAAGTAGACCTAGGATACACTGACTGGTGTAATTTACCATATTGGCAGTCGGAGAAGAAGAAATGAATTTGTGACTGAATAAGGTAGATTCAAGTCTTTAAGGATTTTAGTGAGGACTGAAATGTTAGGATGTCCTAATCTATTGTGCCACAACATAATATCAGTTTTTTGAACAGGAAATGATTCAAAAACATGAACTTTATTGAGTATAGTTACAGCATCAGAATTGGATACATTGCTAGTCATTAATGTTTCATTGCAAGCATTATTCAAATGAGTAAACTGAGTATTACAATCGAATTCGAACATATTCAAATAGGAACTAAAACACATTGATTATTTGAAGTAATACTATTAGACTTAGTAAGCTGAGTAGACAAAGAAACATCAGGCTTATTAGCAAGCTTGGAATTAAAAGATGCAGCCAAACTTGGAATTAAAAAAGGCAACAAGCTTGGAATTAAAAGAGGCAGCCAAGCTTGGAGAGGAGTGAAAAGATGGATCGAGCCTGGAACAAGTTGATACTGCACCTGCACCTTGTACCCCTTGAAGCACCTTGTCGGAGGTTGTGTCCTTAACCACACAACAGTTAGTATAAAACTCAACAAACACAAGATTATCCCTAGTCAACTTGGACACACTAAGCAAGTTTTTGGTAATAGTAGGTACACATAACTGATTCCTAAGATGTAAAGGCTGGAAATCAGATAAAACAGTTGAGCCAATATGGGAAATAGATAATAACTCACCATTACCCACTTGGAGTTGCTCACCACCAGTGTAGCTAGAGCTTGCTGTCAACTGTGCAAAGTCAGAGGTCACATGGTCTGTAGCTCCAGAATCCATGTACCACGCAAGATCCCGACAGTGAGGGTGTAGCTATATAATTGATTGCTGCGAGGGTAGACAAATACGGCTGTGATTGTGTTATGAAGGCCTGGTTCTACCCTCCTGTAGGACCTGTACTAGAACCAATATTAGGAGTGGGTGTATGTGACACTATGTTGTGTTGAGGAAATGGATTCCTGGAGGATTGTACTGAAGGTCCAAGATTAGCATTCTGTGAGTAAGTATGATGTGCTGCGGGTGAGTAGTTGTTTTGGTTAAACTCATGAGATCTGGAGAAACCAGCAGTATTAGCAAGACCAGTGTTATGTATGAAGTTAGGTGAATTATTTGTAAAACCAGGAGAGGGAGAATGTTGTCCTATAAAGTGAATATCAAACCTATGGTAACAGTTTAGTGCAAGATGCCCAGTTTTCCCACAAACTTGGCAAATAAATCTGTTTCTTCCTCCAGTCCTACCTCTACCTCTACCACCAAAATAACCATTATGAAACTGTTGACTATAATATGAGTTCTGAGCATATCCAGGTGTAGACATGGTTTGATTTTGAGTAGGTGGGGCATATGGTAAAGGAAAACTATGAAGCTGATCACTCTGAGGTAGGGTATTATAATGAAGTTTTCCAACAAGGTTTTGAGTATCCTGAGCTAATTGAGGTTTCTTATTATTGGTGTCTATAGCAAGATTGGCAATATTAGCTGAGACTCCATGGAACTCATTATGGATAACTGAATTCAGGGCAGAATTTGCCTTTTCCAATCTTAGCTCAAATTTTTGCAGGATAATTTGAGCTTCTTGAATAGAGATTGGTTCTAGTCTAGACTCTAACCTAGAGGTTATATTGACTACAGCAGCGTCATAATCTGAGTCAAGACCATCTAATATATAATTCAGTAGTTCCTCATCCGTAACACCAACCCCACTAGCAGTTAGATTCTCAGCAAATCCTTTCATCTTAAGAAAATAGACATGCATGCTAAGACTATCCTTCTTAGTATTCTGTAACAAACTTTTAACATGTAATGTTTTGACTCTAGATTCAGTTAGGAATTCCTTTTCTAGTGTCATCCAGATTTCAGTAGCATGTTGACATTTAGCAATTACAGTAAACATTGATTCTGAAATCGAAGATAGCAACCAACTAACTAGAAGTTTATCAGTTTTCTTCCACAAAGCATACTCAGAATTAGGTTTCTTGATTACCTCAGTTTTTGATTGAACTCTAACGAAAGGAGCTGGGCAAGAAACTAAACCAGTGAGATGTTCCTCAAGATTGTGCGAGCCAACAGCGAAGATTATTTGAGACTTCCAGAACCTGTGATTATCTCTCGTCAGCTTGGGTGAGATAACTGGAAGTGTTGATGACGAAAAACCAGAGGAATTGCTGGGATTTGTTGAGCTAGTGGAAGGTTTTGGGTTTGGGTTACTTTCAGATCTGTCAAAAGAAGACGTAAAAGAAGTTTGATCGGCCATTGTTGACGTTTGTCGATGGCTCTGATACCACTTGTTGGAGTTGGGCCTAACTCCTCACCCAAAAGGCCTTATTGAGTGGGAGGATTGCCCACTCTTATAAATCCATTGGCTTGAGTGTGCCTAGTCGATATAGGGATCTCCAACACTCCCCCTCACGGTCAAGCCCATATGGTCCACTTGCCTATGAATGGAGGTAGTTTGGCAGCCCACCGCTGGTCAATAGTATTACTTCAAATAATACACAAAGATATAATACTATTCTTTTTAAAACATGTATATTATGAAGATTTAAAAAAATGCGCTAATGCAAGCCAACTATACATAAAATACAAAACCTAGACTTTAAATTTGTTGAAAAAATAAATTCTATAATTGTGTTTATTTCTTAAAATTAATACAAAATGGAGAAGCTTGTTTATCTTTTTCTTTCTCCGACTCACTTATGTTTGAAACATGGAGAGGGGACATGTACATGTATATATATACTAATTTAAATTACTTACGGACCACATAATATTATTAGCCTATTAACCATTACCATTCACCTATTAGTATTTTTTTAATAGATAATAATTAAACTAATTATAACCAATAGAACAAAACAAATTTAATTATGATTTTGTCAATACCCTCTCTTAAACTTGTTTTGTGACATTAAGCCAACTTCTTATCCTTGCAAAGTCCTCGTAGTACTTGAGTGGCTTGGTAAGAAAATCGATAACTTGATCATGTGTTTTCACATACTCCACTCATATTTCTTTTCTTTCAATAAATTCTCTTCTGTAGTGATAGCAAGTATTGATGTGCTTGCTTCAGTCATGAAAAATTGGATTCTTCAATAAAGCAATTGCAAACTTGTTGTCAACGTAAATGGATGTTGGCTCTTCTTGTGATATATTCAACTCTTTTAGTAAGCTTCGTAACCAAATTACTAAGGGTGATCGATTCTTGGTACCCTGCATTTTTTTAAGGAACCGAAACTAGAACTGGCCGGCTTCAATTCCTAGAAGCCTGAAATTAGAACTTGAAACATAAGTTCCAATTCCGATTCCGGATATCTTGGTTAATTTTAATTACCCCCTACTTTTAAAAAATGATAAATGTACCCCCAATAGTTTACAAAACTTATAGTTCAATCCCGGTTCCTACCTGGGTACCCAGACCTCAATTCAGGTTCCAATTCCGATTCCAGCACTGCAAGAATCGAAATCAAACCCGAAAATTCCCCATTCCAATTTTCCATAAACAGAACCGGACACTAATGGGGCCGGTTCTGATTCTACCCTTTACCCATGCTCACCCCTACAAATTACATGACAAGTGCATGTGATGGCAACAACATACTTGACTTCACATGTTGAAAGCGTGACAATTGGCTGCTTCTTTGACATCTAAGTAGAAGCATCGTCTCCCATGAAAAATATGAATCCAGTGGTGCTCTTTCTATCATCAATGTCTCCAACTCAATCTCTATCACTATATCCAATGAACTTATACTCCTTTGAAGATGAATAGAGTAAGCCAACGTTGATTGTACCTTCAAGCAATGTTCTAAAACCTGGACCAGACTAGCCAGTTTAATCGATTCGCCTAGGAACCGGTCACAACACCTGTCCGGTTATATAATAAACCCATTAATAGACTAAAAACCGTTTTGGACCATGGTCGGACAGGCAAAACAGTGAAGAACCACCAATCCGTCACCCAAACCGAGTCCCTAATTATTTGCAAATCTAAACCCTAGAAAAAAAAGTTAAAAAACCCATTCCCAAATTTACATTCGCATCTTCATTTCAATCGGGATATTTTCTTCCTTCACTGTGCAGAAACTTCGAATCGCATACATTCTCATCTTCAATCTTTAATCTCCCTACATTTGCATCCTTCAAATTACATCTCCAATCACGTTCACATCTTCAATCGCATTCAAACCTAGTTGAACTTCACCGGAAAACCTGTAGTCTTGTACTTCTTCACTCCTAAACTGTACTTTGCCAGTTTGCAAATGTACTTCTTCAATCAGTTGATTCATTTTTCCTTTTCTAGTTTTGTAGTTGTAATAATGTTGTATATGATGAAGAATAATGTGGGATTAATTTAATAGTATTCTATTTGATGCTTTGTGGAATGTGAAGATTGAGGAAAGAAAAACAAGAATGGGGTTTTGGTGAAAAAGCATGTTGTGGCTCGGCCAAAAGTGAAGAAAAGTAAGGAGGAGGGGAAGGAGAAAAGAAAGAAAAGGATGAAGTGAAGAAGTGAAGAAGTTAGAGACGAAGAAGAAAGAGAAAAGTTACAGAAGAGAGAGAGGAAACTGGAAAGTAATAAAAGAAAGAAGAAAATGATGAAGAGAAAGAGGAAAAAAATAAAAGTATAGAAGTGTAGGGGTGTTTATGCTGGATTTCAAACCTGTAGGGACTGATTATTTTTCTAGGGTGCATTTACTGGATTTAAATCTGCAAAGTCTGATGGTAATCACTGGTCAGATCGACCGGTCCAACCGATCAGATCGATCAGCTCGGGACCTAACCACTTGACCGAGGCATTGGCCAAGTCGGGTTTCAGAAGATTGCCTTCAAGATAACAAAGGATTCTTTTTTCCACCTTGAAATGAGTTGTTATTGGGGTTTCCAAATAGCAACTAACTAACCTAATGGCATAAAGAATGTCAAGTCTAGTAAACGTCAAATAGCATAAGCTTCCAACTAGGCTCTTGAAGACAGTTAGATCTACTCTTTCTCCTTTATTGTGTTTGGATAGTTTGACTCTACACTCTACTGGTATGCTTGTAGGATTGCAATCATGCATCTTGAATTATCATTGATGTACCATGTATAATTTTTTTTATTTATATAAATAAAATATTAAATTGAATATATAACTAAATGAATGTATTGGTCTTACCGTAACAGTATATTCTTTCTTCTTTTCCACAATAATATTACGCTGACAAACCCTTCTCACTAACTTTCTCTCACAAACGCAACGTGTCAGCTCGCAATAGTTCTTATCTGTCCAACAATGTGTCCCGCCTGATCAAATGCAAGCTGACTAATTACAAATTATCACATCGCATTTGTGAGAGAAAGTTTCTGGAAAGAGTTTGTCAACATACTTTTATGTATTGGCTTTTCCATGGTGGATGACAATAAAGCTTTCTTCACAAGCAGTAATTGTTAGTGTATACCCTAGGAACCAATCGTGTTGTCGGTTTCAGAACATTATATCTTGTAAATGTATTATGAATAAAAGAAAGTGTTCTTATTTCACATGTTGATTTTCTGCTCCATTTATATTATATTATATTTAATATTGCATGTGAAATATCCGGATGACATGAATCTTTAGAAGATCAAATCATCAAAGAATTCCCTACGCAAGTAATGTTAATTGGGCAATAACATTGCATAGTAGGCATGCTGAATGTCTCCATTGAATATCATGTGATGGTATTAGTGTGGGTGATTATAAGAGGTATGTCACTAAGGCATTAGCATGGATAAACAGTTAGTGAAATATTTATCGAACATGACCGATTACGATGAATCACATGGATATGGTCAATGATGCATCGTAGGATCGTGTTAGTGTACCACTGATCCTTAGACCTGAGACATCACGGTTGGATTCAATATAGGATGCATATGGTTTATATAGTGTATAGGCATGAGACTAGTCATGTCTTGTATAATAAGTCAGTTTGGTCATATGTTATTCATGTGCGAGGACAAGTGATGGTCAAGAAAGGATCCGTTAACTCAAAATAGTCCAATCTCGAGTTCCCAGGCGAATGTCAATAAACATTGGAAAAGAGAAATCTCTGGCCAAAGTATAATGAATGTCAGATGAAAAGTAGTTTCATGTTGATGAGCTCCATTGTATCGATTGACAATTCGATTAAAGATTACGTTAAATGTTTTGATATACCATGAACCATTCTTAATCGGGATTAGATAACGGAGGGATTTGACTATTGTACGTACAATCAGAATATGTTCATTGGAGTTTAGACTTTATTGTGGTTTAGGGGTTATGAAACATTGCTAGACGTATACCATAATCAGTGGGAGTTTCGATTATAAAGAATTATAATGAAACATATCAAAATCAGATATTGGGCCCACAGCTAGATCACAGTGAACCAAAATGGTTACACATAAAACCAAGCTCAAGAAGAGAGAATAATACATATCATTAATCAGATTAATGATGTTCGGACGTAAATGGTTGCATCTGAATTAATGTATTGGTGAGAAATGATTATCCATGGATAGCTAGCACTAACCAAGGGTAATAAGGATTTATTAAATATTATTATTGAATTGGATTCAATGATGGGGGCAAAAGTGCATTGGTTTTATTCTAAAGGGTTAGAATATTTAATAGAATTAAAATTTGGTCTAATTATGAATTAACCATAAATTACACTTTGTGCCCATGGTATATAAATTAAGTTTTATACCATTTTAATTAAATTGAATCAATTGAAACAAAAAGCAATCTCTCACTTTCTCTCACACTCTCTCGGCTCTCTCACTTTCTCTCACACTCTCTCAGCTCTCTCATCTTTGGCTTGGGTGGACTTTATTTTGAGTTTCTTCATTCTCTTTTGAAGAATCTAGACTCCAAGTTTCAACATCAAGCTTTTAATAGTAAAAGGAGTTGGTAATTTTCTATCTTTTTCTTACATTAATATGTTAATGTTATAATGGTTTGTTTTCTACCTTATGTCCATCATTTTCTCTCCATTTCCATGTCCAAAATGCATGAATCCCAACAGTAATTTCCATGGAAATTTTACTTGTGACTAGAGGTGGGCATTTGGGACTGGGTCCAAAAACCCGGTCCTATGAGGCCTGAGGAGGGCCCGGTCCCTCCACTGGGCCCTCCTCCTAGGCCTGGGCCCAAATTTTTTTACATTTTTTCCTTTTAGTCTTATGTAAAATTGCGTAAAATTCCCTATAAATTTTAAATAAACATAAATTATAGAGGTTCAAATGATATTTTACAAAATTTATTAAAAAAACAAATTTTACTTTTTTTATAACCGTTGGCAGCAACCAACGGTTATATAATGTAACAATACTGTCATTTTTTTTCAACAACCCCCCTCTTTTTTACATTATAATAACCCTAAAATCTTTCATTTTTTTCACACAACTCAATCTATCATTCTCTCAATCTCTCTACTCCAAATCTCCAATCAAATTCTCATTCAATTTATATTTATATTTATAATTTATTCATATTATTTATTTATATTATTCAATATCATCTATTATTCATATTATTATTTAATTTCTTTTCATTTTAATTATTTATTATTTTATCATAAATTCATAATGGATTCTCGAAATGATGCATTCGGAGGATCATCCCTAAATAAGTTTTACGTTCCATCCACCAAAGAAATGGAAGGGTTCAATCCATTTTCACCCTTTCCTCCACAGGCAGCAACTGCAATTCCACAATCACATTCGGTCAGGATGAGGTGTAGCCAAACATATGCAAGCTGCGAGTCAACGGGCACGGGCATAACCCAACCCCCCCGAATGTCAAAGAGGGTCATGTCCGATGTATGGCGACACTTCACCAAATCAAAAACGGCCGAGGACAAATGGGGAGGGAAAAGAATCGTGTGGGATATGTAATTTAATTTCTGTGGAACCATTATTGGCGCTGAGAAGGGGACTTCGACGATGCGACGACACGTGGAGAAGAAGCACCCCCAAATAATGCAGTTGCCCGTTACATCTTCAACCGGATCAGGTAGTCAAATTCAAACTCAACTTAATTTTAATCCACAATCCTCAACTCTCTCAACATGACAATACAATGCACATGTTGCACAAGAAGAAATAGCAAGATTCATAGTTGCTACGAACTCTCCTATTTATTTATCTGAAAATCCTTATTTTATTCACATAATTAAAACTGCATTTTGTCCAGCATATACCCCTGTTAGTAGAAGTACAAGTAGAAGAGATATACTAAAACTTTATAACAAAATAAATAATAAACTTAAAAACGAATTTCAAAATTTTAGGAATATATCTATTGCACTTACATCAGACATATGGGCTTGTAAATCAAAAACCGATTTTTTAACTGTCATAGTACATTTCTTAGATCATAATTGGGGTTTACAACAAAAATTGATGGGTTTTAAACCATTATATGAAAAACATAGTGCTAAAACTATATATTTTACAATTCTTGAAGTTTTGCAAGAATATTTATTAACTGATAGAGTTGTAGCGCTAACGCTTGATAATGCAGCTGCTAACACCGCGACAATCTCTTTATTTGAAAAGAGATTGGATCCACGTGGTGAAGGCAAATTTTTTCACCAGAGATGTGCTTGCCACATCATTAATTTGATAGTTAAAGCGGATTTAGATGCTATACATTTGAAGATGGAGAGGGTGTGCGTGACTATCGGATTTATCGTCGGCGGTAGCAATAAAAGATGGCAAGAGTACGTCAAATATTGTAAGTAAGAGGACCCACCGGTTCGACCTTTGAAGTTATGTACGAATATGTCTATCCGTTGGAACTCCACCTACTTGATGTTGGAAAAAGCTTTGCCAACCGCGAAACAAATTACAGATTTCGTCAACTGGAAGCACTATCCAGAGGAAGTTGTCAGCTATGATGATTGGGCGGTTTGTGAACCTTTTTTATTCATTTCTTAAAAATTTTTTATGATGCTACTAATACATTAAGTGGTATTTATTATCTGACTACTAATTTAATGTTAGATATTTTACTTCAAATTGCTAAAACTTTTGCTAAATATAGATATAATAATGTTTTAAGAGAAATTGTTTTAAAGATGGAAGAAAAATATGAGAAATAATGGTTAGATATTCCATTCTTATATGGATTAGGCCTTGTTCTAGATCCTAGGTTTAAATTACACGTAGTTAACTGTATAATTATTGAGATAGGCCAGCATTTAGGACATGATTATACGTCTTATTTGATTGACTTTAAACAAAAATTGGATAACTTTTTTTCTTTATATGAGAACAGGTACAATGGAAGTGGAAGTGGAAGTGAAACGTTCAGGAGAGAGGATCAGGACCTTGATGTAGCCCTCCGTCAAGGATTGAGCAAGTGGACGTATGTGGAACGTGGCGGAAGTAGCAGCTCCAACTCGTACATACATGGACCAAATGAGCTTAATCGCTACCTGCAAGTGGACATATCCTTTATGACAATGAAAAGAGCAACTTGACATGGATATTCTTCAATGGTGGAACCAACATGAAAATCGATTCCCCATTCTAGCCCAAATGGCACGTGACATTTTATCTGTGTCGGTTTCTACAATTGCATCCGAGTTAACATTTTCAATGAGTGGTCGGATTGTTGAAGATAGAAGATGTTCTTTAACCGATGAGATGATTGAAGTGATAACGTGTTTACGAGATTAGACTCATGCAGAAAGAAGACTATAACAGCACCCTGAAGATCCCGAACTACTCAAACTTTTTAGGAATACATATTTGAATGATGTAAATATTGTTGACGATGAAGATGAATAATTTAATAAAAAAAATTATTTAATTGTTTATTTATGAAGCGTGAATGTGTGATTAAAAATTAAAATTAACTATTAATTAATTTTTTTTATTATTTTTTCTAATTAATTTATTTTTTTATTATTTTTTTAAATTAATTAAATTTTTAAAAACTTACTAATTTATCCTTAAAAAATACTAAAAATCCCATATAAAATTTTATTTCACCCCTAAAATATAAAAAATGATCCGAGGGGGAGGAGGAAAGAAATTATTCGGGCCCATGACCATTTGGGACCAGCTTTACTTGTGACTGACTGGCACATGGAGTCAAAGTCTTGCAAACGGTAATCAACTTTGAAAAGTGAGCTTCTTTTATTCCATGAATCAAAAATATAATATTTGACTTCAAAGAATTATTTTTCCTCAAAACAATTATTTTGGACATAAATAATAATACCAAATACAGTGTTTATAGTCAACCAAGTTAGAATATTAAAAAATTTACTGGTTATAGTCGAAGTTTGTTGAATGTTTTGCTTTCAAAACTAAAAAGTCTTGATATGGATATTGATTTTTCTTCGGAAATTAGGGTCGATTTTTCGTGGAATATTGATGGAGTGATGACCACCGCGAACTAATTTTATCAACACCAATAATATCCAAAAACTATTCAAAAACCCTTTCTCTTATTAGCATATATTAACAATTTGTTTAATTAATGAAAAAGTTTATTTAATTATCATTATAACATAATATACAATATTTGGAAATACAAAATTCATGCTCTGAAAACTTATTGTTAAACCTTAAAATAAAATAAATAAATAAGTTTTTTGAAACGATTCTATCAGTGACAAACCTCCAAATTTGAAAATATAAAAAGAACAAATTAAAAAAAAAAAAAAAAAAGTAGTTTGTCTACACTTAACGAGTTGTATATAGTTGAATTTTGAGTATGAGTTTTGGATTAAGATTTGATAATTAATACTGTTCTCATTGGCTGCTTTGGTTCGTGGAATCAGCTATAAAAACATATTGAAGCATGCGAATCATGCACTAATTGAAAAACTCAACACAGTTTTTACTAAAAAATTTATGAGATGAATTAAAATATTCAATTAAGAATTACGATGGCTCTGGGGAAAGGTTTAAACCATTAATTAGATAAAGACTAACGTCAATAACCTAATCTCTTCCAATCAAATCTGGTATCAGTACCTTTCAGTTTGCAACAGTTACTCATGTATCTAAAATTTGGTAGGGGCACGTCATAAAATAATAAAATCAGAGTTTTACTATATGTAAATAATATGTAATACTGTTGATAATGCGAAAGACACTACGAAATTAAGCATTGAGTGCAATGAAGACTGACGACTTCAATTGCTTGGAAAAAAAAATAAGTCTTTGGTTATATGATTTCAATTGACTAAGGTCTTGAAAATTAAATCAAACTTTATCATGTACTAGCAAAATTTATCAAACACATGTATCACATATATTGTCCGTAAAATTCACAACGCCTTTTTCGGTTCATTGGCCGTTTTTTCGGTCATTTCTTATTTTTTGAATGTTCCTACAACCCAAGGCATAAAAAAAATTATAAAAGAAAAAAAATTTGTTCGGTGCCTTGGGCTTTTAGCATTGCGTGTGAAGTCTTTGACTTTTTTGGTTCAATTGGAGGTGGTTGTTGGGTTTTTGTCGCCCATTTGGGCAATGTTTTTTGGTTTTCTTTGGTTTTGTTGCTAACCTAGGACATGCCTCGAGGTACGAAGAGTGTTTTATGTGTATACATAGTCTTATATTTGTATAGACTATTTTTTTGGTCTTAATCTGGGGGATTATCCTAAGATAGGCTAACCGCCTTTTACAGGCATATTGTACACTCTTTGTTTTTATATATATTGTTTTGGAATATTTAAAATAAGATAACTGACTTTTATAGTATATGAAGATATAGTTGACAAGGCCAAACAATCCTAATCTTACCCTTTTGGCATGTCAATCTAATATAATAAATTTATACGGATAAATTAGAATATTCAAACAGTAGAAAAAGACTGAAGAGTATAATTAAATGATCAATCTATTTAAATATTATATGAACTGGCACACTGGACGTAATCAAGCTGGCTCACTTTGAATTCTTCAATCTATAAAACAACAAATATGTGCGTTGAATGAAATGACTGCCAAACTCTTGCATTAATCTGTATATCGTGACATGAGCAAAGGAAAACAAAAAATATATATAGAATAATTTTTAATTAATTATATTGATCCGTGATTTTGATACCAACGAATTATACACATGCAAACTACTGTTATTTTGTTGTTCTTTGATTGTTTTTCTGATATCACATGTCAAATGTACAAAGATAAAATAATGTTTTGTTTACAGAGAAAAACAATGGTTTAATCTCGAATGTATGCCTAACCTTTTTTTTTATGAAGAATGTTGCTCATATATCTAGCTAAGTCCAATGTAATAATTACTTAGCAAGCTGTCTACTTATGTGGGGAATTCTCTTTAACCCTGATCCAAGAATTTAATAGAGGTGGTACATGTGTGGATGCTTGGATTAAGTTGATGATAGCTCACTCCTTCTAGACTTTTAATTGATGATTGATGACTGATGCCTTGTTGTAATTGGTGCATCAAATTATATGACGACATTAATATGGGGATTCGACTATATATATATTATAATAACGAGAGGTAACTTAGTAAAAAAATTAATCATTGTATTGCATTAATTTGATCCTTGTCCAGACTCGTGAAAATAAATGAACTTTTTATTTATCATACACAATTATATCTTAACCTTAACACAAGGAAAGGAAATGGAGCAGATAATCGAAGCCGTATAATATTAAATTTGTTAAGGTTATCAGGAGATAACTTCTGGTACAGTACACTACTCATTTTTATTGAATCGATTTGTTTCATCTTCTTCTAGACTTAAAATCACTTTTGCTTTTCTTCAACTTTGATGTGCAATCCGTTCGGAAATATAAGACTAGGCCTTCGAATGAAGTCTCCTCCTTTGGTCACTGACCACCTGAAAACATAAGTACCAAAATTATTTTATTGTTTTCTCAAGGTTTCAAAATTACACATATTAATTTGTGTACCGACAAAATTATGTTGGTAAAACCACCACTAGGTAATCCAACGGTCAACTAGGATTTTTGGGTGTATTATTCAATAGATTTTGAGTTCGATCTATCTAGGTTGCTAGTAAGGATGGCCACTGGAGAGATTTATCTGATTATCAACTTCAGGGTCACAAGGGATTAGTTAAAGGTACATGCAAGCTGGCCCAAACACCCTCCGTCACAAAAAAAAAAAAAAAATAATGTTGTTAATTACCTGTATTTGGTGACAAAATGATGGAGAAAAATTGCAATTTGAAGCTTTGCAAAGTCAGCTCCAACGCAAAGTCTGGTGCCACTACCCCAAGCCATAAAATTTTTTGATCCAGAATGCAAGTCTTGTCCCTTCAATTCATAAAAATTTTAAAAAAATTATTAGAAAAATGAGTTGCAATAAGAAGACATAGTACCAAAGTTTTAATTCGATTAATTATTGAAAATTACCTTCCAGCGCCATGGATTGAATGCAAGGGGATCCTCATATTTGTCTGCACTCAAGTGAGCAACAGAAGGTGCCACCAAAACTATCCAACCTTTTGGTATTTTATATCCTGAAAGATTAATTTATAATTAATTAAAAATGATAATTAAGTAATGCAATTCGCATATTTAAACAAATACTGGCAAATTAAGGGATTTAGAACTTACCCTTTATCTCTGCATCTTTCCCAACTTTCCTAAAAATCACAGGTGCTATATTTGCCAATCTAACTGTTTCATTAATGACCTACAACACAAAATAAGAATTAGCTAGAAATTAATTATACATCAATCAGTATCAGCAATAAGATTTTTTTTAATTTTTTTTTTTAAAGTAAAATTCTTTTATAGAGAATTTTTCTAACCATCCTTGTGTGACCGGGTGGGGTGATAAAGACTATTTGGTATATTACTCAAGAGGTTTTGAAGTTTAATTCCCTTCGGTTGCTAATAAAGGTGGCCATTGGAAGATTTATCCAATCGTTAACTTCAAAGTCTCGGGCGATTAGTCGAGATGCACGCAAGGTAGCCTAGACAATCCGTTCACTAAAAATATATATATATTAATGTTTCTCATATTAGTCATATAGAACTCACCATATGTGTGAAAGTCATGGATTTGTATTCTTCCCAAGTAAGTCCTGAATTCTCATTTTCTCTCCTTTCAAGAATTGCTTCATGCTCTTTCTGCATATGTGAAATAACCAATACTTGATTAAAAATTTTAACTATATTTTATACAATCCAACATAAGAAATAACCAAGTATTGTTATTATATCTACTAACCGTTAATTCTTCAAGAACTTGAGGGTGGTCAGAAATAAACTTGGTAAGCAACGTAATGGCTTCAGAAGTGCTTTCGAAAGCACCAAAAAGAAGCAGAAACAGCATGTTAATTGCAACACCATCATCCAAAAACGCATTCTCTTTCTCTACTTCTTCAATTACACGATCCAAGAAATCATTGTGAGCAATTTTCGTTGCTTTCCTCTCATAGTAGATATCTCTAATCACCTTGATGGCGTTTTTACTTCCCTGTTAAAAAAATAGGAATCATATTAATTACGAGATAAAGAAAGATGGCTTGATACTCAAATAGTTCCATGCACGAGTGGTTTGAACAATAAAAGTTCGTTTGAGTGAACATATATTAAGTATTCAAACTTTACCTGTACACATGCATGGAAAGCGGTTCCCGGAATGTTGACAGGAAGGGAAATGAGACCGTTCATGAAGGCTTTGTAATTATCTAATAGTTTCTTTCCATCCTTCTTTTCCTCATAACTGATTAGTCTTTTTGCAAATGATTCAAATATCATCTGCAAATACCCAAGGAGTTATATTTTAGACTCATTAACATTCGTAAATATAAATCGACTATATAATATAATAAGATAAAATTCTTACTTCTGCAATTCCTTCTTTGATATTGACAGTTCCTTGGATAGCCCATGAATGTATATGTCTGCTCGTTGCTTCATCCATTTGATGGAGAAGCTTTCCTTTTAGGCTTTCAGGGCCAATAAGATGTAAAATCAAGTTCTTCATGTATCTATGAAAGCTTCCATGCTGCGTGAGCATGTTTTCTTCTCCCAAAAATTTACTAAAACTGTCAGTCAACCAAATTGAGAAATTTGTACTTTCTCTTTGGAGGATGGTATAGTTTATCTCCGGATCAGTTGATACGATCATCTTCTTCCCAAATAGACTCGTCCGAAATAGCGGTCCATATCTGAAAAATAAAAAAAACACAAAAAATGTTTATGTATTAAGATAAAACTCATCTGTTAATTAATTAATATACTAATTTTTTGCAAATAATTTAATTAACATACCTTGTTATTCTCTTTTTGAGAAATGGAGCAACGTCATGAGCTTTATAGGGAGACAAGAATTGAAGTGTTTCTCCAATAATTGGCAAACCCATTGAACCAGGAGGCAGTTTGCCATCGCACTTAGGATTCGACCAAGTGTAGAACCAATGGCTAATTCCTAATAACAAGAAAAGCTACGAGGCAAAGGCCAATTTCACTCCACATTTTAATGGTTGATGAGAAAGACACACTCTAAATAGTTTGAGCTCAATGCTTGATGAGAAGGAATACTAACGCTAGTATTTATGATAAAATTGGTAGAAGTATGGAGGGTTTATATAGAGGGACGTCCGAAACATTCAGTAGTGAACAATATCTTTTTCTTATCAACATTTGAAAAATTCTTTGTTTTGGGTCTGTCGTGATTCCTTATTAATTTTCTATTCGTTCCAGTCAAAAGTCGTAGAGAATGAATAAGACTCTAAGAGTGACAGCATATTAGCCAATATTATTGACATTTCCCATACAATGCTTTTGTACGTTAATGGGTCAGTGCTTGCAGGGTAATTAAAGCCGCCCGAGCCGTTAAGGAAAATTGTCAATTAGCTGCCTAAGGGAAAGCTGAACTTCAGTACTACTACGCACAATTTTTAAATAAATATATATTTCCTTTACAATATAATGAACAATTCTTAGTAAACTGTCTATTTATTGCATTTTACTAGCTTGGATAACTTCTCTTACTACCATTAAACTGTAATGAGTAAATGAACTATAAATAAGGGTCGAGCTCTATCAACCATTAATCCATTTCAATTAAATGCTTGTGAGTTGTGAGGCAGAATTTAAAAGTGATTATTGGCTATTGCCTTGAAGATTCGAAGAAAACAACAGTACTAACACCAGTACTGCAATAATTATAAATAAACTGTAGATAAAATTTATTATGTCTTATCTTTATAGCTACAATTAATTTTTAGGCTTTAGTATTAATTATTTTCTTTTGTTTTTCTGAATTCACTATGTTTAGTATTTTTTATTTTAAGTTAATAAATTAATGTTACTAGTCCTAAAGTATAAGTCATCAAGATATTAAACTTAAACAAACAAAAAACATATATATATATATGACTTAAGGTGTCCGAATCAGTTTAAATACACCTCAACTGATCCCCCAAACCCTGAAACTACCGACCAGATAAAAGTTTCAGTAGCCACCCCTATTAGTAAACGGGGAGGGACTTGAACTAATGACCTTTTGAGTAATACACTCAAGAATTTTTATCAAACCACTCAGTGATTGGTTAGACTTAAATAATTATTGAGTGGTCAAGAAATGATCTAGTGATTGAAAACAGATCAAACACATTAATTAGAAAATATATATCATTTTTATAAATGGTTAAACCAATAACATGAAGCTGACTAGTAACATGAAGCAGCCACCGAACTTTACTATTCAATCTTGTATATGCCTTCAGATTCGGCGAAATTTCTAAGTTTCGTTGCAAAAGCATCCAAAATGAAAATAATTCTTACGTTCCATTATAAACTCTTGGTAATTAATCCCAGGAAATAATACTTGCTAGCCACCCTTTAAAGTCAAGTCTACCAACGTAATCAACTTTTGAAAACTCTGCTTTTGTATTCATGGAAGACGACACATACATAATAATTCTTTCTTTGATATTTCTGTATAATGATAGCGGTGAATAAAAACAAGATGATCTTCTTAATTTAATGTTTTATATCACAGACAGTATTATTAGTTTATCATAATAAATTCGATAAATATCACTCTTGTTGTTTATAGTTAGTGTCAAATCATACTTTTTTTTATTTTATAATTCTGTCTTTGATACTCTTGAAATTCTTTTACCATCTTATTATCATATTTGCGAACCTTCAAAGTTCGCTATTAAGGATTTGAGTTAATTTTTAGGTTTCTTAAAACAATATTTTTGTAAACTATTAAGATGATGGAAGAACTGAAAGAACTCGAATTTCACATAAGAAAATATATAAAGTATACAATGATTTTTTATTAATATAGAGTAATACTACTTATCTCAAAAACTTATCTCATTTTCATATCTTAAATGGTGTGTTATTATAAATGATATCTACATATCATGCAATATATCATCATTTTATTTACACATTAATGACATATATAATAACTTATTACTAAGTATATGAAATTTGGAATAACTTTTGAAAAGAATAGTATTATTTATTGTATAAATGCTGTGTAAAACATTGTAATTAAGATATGAATAGGTGGAACTAATTAGCACTAACACACAGGACAATGTGAGGAAGGAGCTGGGTGACTTTGATTTGTTCAAAATGTCTTCAAATGAGTAGGACAACACATCAAAACAAGACAGTCCTCCGGACCATTGACTGAAATGGTTTACCAAGACGCAAGGTTGTTTACAAATTTAGAGTTGAATGGAAAAATATTATTTCGACCGGGGCCAAGTTCGGCGCTCATTCTGGGAAAGTTAGAAATAATAATAATAAACCCACAGCATTTACGAGGATGAGCTGACTTGGAGTCGTCGATCTCATACTGGCATGCATGGTTGGTTTGTTAAAGTGCCATTACATAAAGCTTAGCCAAAGCCAATGCCAATATCTTCAATAATTAACGGAAAGATTTGGAAATTTTGCGTGTGGAATTCCACGTCTCTTTTATAGAGACTTGCATGGTTGTTTCATACTGCTTTTGGTGTTTCTGGTTTCAAAATTGAGTTTAATTCGAAAATAAAATTAACAATTTTTGTTTTTGTTTTTGTATTCTAAAAATTTGAAAATATGTGTATTATTTAATGAAATAAAAATAAGTGTATTCTTTTATGTTTGGAATAAACATCATCTTAAAACATCATCTTAAAAGCTACCTTTACTCCATCATATATACATTTGTTAAGCCTAAAAAATCAAAATTAACATAGGCTTACGTTAGCAAAGACCAATCAGAATTTAAAAAGACATTGTGTCGTTCAGGCGCTACCACATCGTCCAAGGACATAAGGAATAAGGTTGTCATCCGCTTGGCAGGTGAAGGCATGTCGAGTAAGTGGCTTGGAGTCACCCACTTGCCCAAGCCCTGCACGATTTAAGAATATCTTCCGTGCAATCGGCCAATGAGGAGCAGGATAGGAATTTCATGGCACCTACCCACTGACAGACCAATAATCATTACCTAGAAATCTCTTATTATAAATAGAGAGCTCCTCTCTCCTTTTTGGGGATGCTAGTTCTGATAACATAAACACTCTCTCTCCCTCTCTATATTTTTGCTCTCTTAGATCGTTGCATAAGACTTGATTGCACTCTTTCATAAATAAAAAGACAGTGGACCTAGGATTCGCTTTGAGCATCCGAACCACTTTAAAAATTGTCTCCCCTTTATTTGTTTCATTTTCCAGTTCACGTGTAATTTCTAAGTCCGCTTAACATTTTGCACGTGTGAATAGTTAGTGTTAAAATCCAGCATCAACAATATTATACAAACATAAATATTTTTGACCAATGTCAATCGAGTTGTATACCAATTCAAATGTATATATTTCCTTTTTATATGTAATTTATAAAGTATGGTCGAAATAGACAAAATTGCATTTGAAATTATAAAACTATTTGGATTGTTTCAATGAAAAATTAAGTGCCTCTTCATAAAACGCTTTGATGTAGTTTCGTGAGAAAACAAATTTGGAGTGTGTATTTAAAATTACTCATATTAATTTTATAAATAGTATCAGGTTAAAAATATAGATTTTTTTTTTTTTTTTTTTTTTTTGTATATAGCCACATTGATAACATATAATCCTAAGAAGATTAGAACACTATTAGAAAGACATTGTCAAAAAATAAAAATAAAAAGCTTGTAGCATATAGCAAGGTTTTAAAACCCTGCTCGGGGTGAAATCTAGAAATGTGGCTAGGTCTTAGGTTGACCGATTGAACCGGTTTGACTGACTAGTCAAACCGATGACATCAACATGCTTGAAATCTGACATCTAAACTTTGAAATCTGACAAACACACCCCTAAAAATTACATATTAGTCCCTATAATTTTAAAATCCAGCAAACACACCATTAAATGCAATTAGCGACGTCAACAACCTAGGCCAAATAGGGCTATTTTCAACATCAACAATACTCCCCATCATCACAAAAACACTTCCCTCAGTCTTCTAACCAAAACTCATCTCACCCAACCTCCATTCACCTCGCCAATCGCCAGCAACATCCCGTTTGTTGCTGTCACGTGATTTTTGCGATTTCAAGTCGTTTCACTCACCAAAAATTACCTCCATCACTACCTTTCGACTCACCAGTCATTCCTCTTTAAAAGCCCCAACATCCCAACCACCAATTGCTCGCTGATCGCCATCCATAAATCTAAGGTTTGCTTTGATAAGTTGTAAATAGTTGAAATTGGGAACCCAACCCAACCAAGGCCCCAGGTGTCCTGATTAGACTGGTTTAACCGGCTGGGCCGGACTAGGTTTTAAGACCTTGGCATATAGTATATTGGTTTAAAATTATTAAATTAAAGTTATAATTGACTCAATAAAAATATACCAAATAATCTAAATAGTAAAATCAAGATTAAATTAATATGGATGTGTACAAACAAGAAAAAGAAAAAACAATGCATAATTTAAAAAAAAAAAAAAAAAATTGGAATCTGATCCGATTTCCTAGCAAATTAAAGAATAGGTGGAGTCTCAATCCTAAGTTTATGTTTGATAGAAAATTTAATCAATCAATTGACGTGGGAAACGTTGATTTGGAGTTGTGTCCACAAAATCAAGCATATGGAATAAGTCAGGTCAACAATGTAATTGATGAGTTGAAGTTAAATCAAATAGAGCCAAACAAATTAAAGTTTTTGGATACCCGCATCTTTTGTGTAGTCAATTTCGATTTGATATTTAGATTTAGACCCCATAGACTTGATTAGCAAAAATTATTGAGTGATGCCTTAATGCAATTTATTTTTGAGAACCGATTTTTTCCCACCCAAGGTTTTCATTAATGACACTTTTCGACTCAAAAAGTTTTAAAATATCACTTTCTTACCCTAAAATTAATATTCCGTTATTACCCTCAAAACTGATTTTGACAGCAAAAATTTTCTCAGTCACTACCATTTAAACATTTGCTCTCCTCTCTACAAAACATTTTTTACTCCAACACCTGATTTTTCGACAATTGTAGGACACCATAAAGCTAGGGTTTCTAGTTTCTAGCTAATTTCTGTCGATAAATATTCAATCAATCACCACTATTCGATCCACCAGACTCCACTCTAAAAAAACCCTCTTACCATGGCTCCTAGTAACTCACTGAATATTGGTTGAGAAAGTGAATTGCATTTTGAATATTAACAGAATATAAGCATTGGGTAGGAAAGTTGTATTTTGAAACTTTTTGGGTGGAAAATGTCATTAAGGCAAATCTTTGGTGGGAAAAAGTCGTTTACTCTATTTTTTTCTCAAACTAATTATTTGGTGAAAAAAGGTTTGTTTAATACACAATATAAGATCCATAAAAGTATGATTTATATTTAGTATTTTAATTTTGTTGAGACATATTTTGAAAAGATTTTATTGGTCGAAACATGATGATATAATTAATATTAAAAATGGTCAAATCAGCCCAACGCCGTGCCGCCATGCCCATGGTGAAAATATATTTTTCTTGATTTGAACGAGCTATACGACTTGACTTTATCTATTAATTTCGAAAATTTAATTTTTAAATTTTTCTTCCGAAATATGTCACTTAATAGCTATACATGGTCAATGGGATGTATTAGACTCTTACATAAGCATCAACAATTTTAAGTAGAGTAACACTACATTTCCTAAGTGAAATCCCAAAATTTTCATTCTAGCTTACGTATCAGTTTATGTGACGTTGGCATATAATTATCATAATAACTCTTTATTTTTAAGTTAATGACATATTATTTAAGATGAGAAATTTGGGATTTTATTTGTGCATGATACTGGCTTCACCAAATAAGGAATCGGAATTAGAACTGGAATCAAAACCCTGAGTACTCTGTCCTCGCCAGTTCCGGTTCTACCCTAAATTCATGCACACCCCTAATTTTAAACATTGTTTCATCCTTATGTACCTAGAGATCATCCCATTTAGTTCCCCATGAGTTCTTCATGATCTAATATTTCTAACTATCTTCTTTACAATAACCAACCACTGTTATTATCTTTTTCACTATAACCAACTACTATGATTACATGGCTGAGATTAAATCCACAATACATCATGAAAATATATTTTGTATACATGTGATCATAAGAATAGATAAATTTGCAATCTTCCATTAAATGAAATTACAAAGTAAAGTTCAATTAAATAAAATATAGACAACAAACATTAGAAAAGAAAACAAAAACAAATTGCATCAATTTATTCACTTAAAACATTGTCCAAATCTTAATAGGATAGCAAGCCCTCATGGCAATGCACATATGCCTCTCTTGTCTTTGAAATCATGTTTCATCCTTGTGTACCCAGACTCACCCAACTCAGTTCGCCATTATGTTTTCAAGATCCAATATGTAATCCTAAAGTGGCAACATCGCAATTGGTCAGCTTGCAATTAATTAGTGGGATCCATGTAGGACCCATGTGAAACCCGTTGTGAACTGACCAATTACGAACCGCCACGTCAGGATTATGAGAGAGGGTTGTTGGTGTAGTATTATTCATAAGTAAAGGGGATAGAATTTTTAATTTAATTTTTTTGCACAAATTTTCAGTCATAAATATAATACAATCCAATAGTGTAGAAATACTGAGGTGACAAACAAAATTATTACCTACAACCTAAAAATTTGTGTCTTAATTTAAGTTGAAAATCTGTGAATATTATAAAGAGTAAACGATTTTTTTCCCACCCAAGGTTTGGCCTAATGACACTTTCCCATCCGCCAAGTTTCAAAATGACACTTTTCCCACCGATCAAGGTGAGCTAGGGGTCGGGAGCTTCAAATTGTCGTTGAAATCGATTGCTCGTGCAATGTGCAAATCAAAGAGGGCGGTGTGGTAGCTCTTCAAGCGACATTGTGGCTAGTTTTGGGTGGGGTTGTTGCGGGAAGATGAAAGGTAGTAGAAGGGAACTTCAAAAGTCATTGGCGGCAACGAGAGTGGCGAAGGAAGTGCGATGTTGGGGTGGGGAAGAAATAAAAGGGTTTTTAAGTTTATATATAGGGGTTAAAATGACATAATTATCCCTTGACTGTTTTTTTAATTTACTATTATATCCTTCTTTGGTTAAACTTGATGGATGGATCTTCATATGGGTAATAAAGTTATATTTTGAAACTTTTTGGGTGGAAAAGTAACATTAGGCCAAACCTTGGGTGGGAAAAAGTCGTTTACTCTATTAATAAAGTAAAGATGTTTGAAGTTTCTTTAGCTTACAAGCGGCGAATAATGGGAATGCCCCAACTCAAGAAAAGTTTAAGGATTATAGGGCCAGCAACCACTCCAGGCCCAACAACAAAACAATATGTTTTTTGTTTTCACTTTTGTTAATTACAATCAAACTATTAATTTGAATTAATTAAGATTAAACTATAATTAGAATTTTGGTCTAAATAAAGCATAAATTTTAATTAATTGATGAAGCTTCGTGACGAGAGATGAAAACAAAAAATTAGCCAAACCATCACAATTAATCCCCATAATTAAGGCCCTTAAACTTGCGTGATTATCACTTGATTTTGACAAGTCAAGCTTTCACCTACTTTGATCTTCAATTAAAACAATAATGATCGTGATTTGTGATCTGAGTTTATGAACACGTTTGACCCATCTTCATCTTTTTTAGCCTCAAGTAATTTACTTAATTCGGATTAATTTTTGTGATTAATACAACTAACCATAGTCATTAATTAATCAATTAATGGGTTGATTAAGAGCTAATTCTTGTGACGTGCCAATCTACTTCCTTTTTTTTTTTTTTTTTTGATTTTTTGGACTCCTTGATTATGCACTTACAACTTTTTAATTACAATTTTAATTGATTTAATTAAATTAATCAGGTTCAGTTTAACGTGTCTATCTCAAAAATCAATTTATGTCTTGTCATATTTATATATATTTAATTTATACTATGTAAAAATAGGTACTTGCATATTATTTTCAATAAAAATTATTTGGGTAATTAAGAGTTAAAGACTTTTTCCCATTCAAATAATGGTTTAACGACACTTTTTTATCTACAAACTTTTAAAATATCACTTTATTATTCAAATTTATATTCTGACGGGAAGCAGAAACCAAACTCGATCTAATCTGTTGGGGTTTTTGAAGAGGGGAGACCAATGAGTCTTTTGGTGGTAGAAGATTCGATTTTGGTGGTTAAGATTGATCGGAATTTGACTTGGAATGGATGACTGTACAAACCAGAATCAATTGATTGTCAACGATTAACGGGTTGACAAGAGTAGAGTTTGAAAGCTTTTGGTAAGTAATGAATTGAGAAAGAGAATAATGATGATGTAAGGTCACAACGATGCCAAAATCAAAAAGCGAGAATATAAACCCGAAATTTGGGACGGTAGAGGGGTCCCCAAATATTTAAAAGTATGTGAATGAAAATGTATCATTAAACCATAATTTGGGTGAGAAAATATGTTTACTCGGTAATTAAAGTGGGTTAAGAATAAAAAGAATTGAAAAGAACATATTGGGAATTTGGGTCTACTAGGATATAAATATTCATTTTGGGCATTGATTAAGATTAATGTTAATGATGTTTAACAAGAGGGATTAATTAGTGTCCCATGGTATAATTACGGCGTAATTAATTATTTGTTTGATTCCTTTTCTAGATGGTACATTTAACATCATTATTAAAATGTGGATTAAGTCAAATGCCAGAATGATTTATATTATTAATTTGCACTATGTACCTCCTAATTAATTGGAATAATTCTGAAAAAAATTAAAAAAAAGGAAATTTGGACAGTCAAAGATGGGCTCACAACCCAATCTCACAAACTTTCTCTCATAACCTTGACATGACAGCTCACAATTGAGAAGACGAAACCCATTTGCGAGCATACCAATTATGAGCTACCACATCGAAGTTGTGAAAGAAAGTTTCTGAGATTAAATTGTAAGTGTAATATTGCCCAATTTGGACGTCAAACATTTGAACTCATTATTTCTAATACAAATGAATATTAAATATTGTTGAATCAACATCAATAGAATTAATATGAATTATTGTAAACCACTATTGGATGGTCTGATAGTAAAAGAGTAAATGAGGATTTAAGTTTACATAGTCTCCTAAGTTCGAGTTGCTGTAGCTCTTAATAAGGGTGACCATTTGAGCTTGTACTCAGTCAATAGTTCTAGGATCCCAAAAGATTAGTTAAGGTACGCGCAAGGTGGTACAGACAACCCTCAATCATCAAAAAAAAAAAAATTATTGTAAAATGTTGACATTACTAGTGTTATACAATTATTTAACTCAAAAACTTGAGTGGATCCAATTTTAAGATTCGATCAAGAGAATCTTGCTATTGACACTTGACCCAAAATCTTGAGTTATTAAGTGAAGTTTTGTCGTTAATATAGCTATAACGTCCCTTGAGAATGGTTTATAAACATGAGAAATGAAATAACAACCATGAAATGCTGCTATGTCGCAGTTAGGATCTCATATTAGGGTAATTACTATGAAGTTTGCATATTTTATAATACATATCTCAATTAGCAACACTATTTAATGATCAACCGTCGTCTATTAACACTAAAAGATAAATTTTTGTACGAATTATTTGTATTAGAAAATGCAAAATCTTAGTATTTATTACTAGTACTAACAATTAACCATCTCTATCTAAGAATTTTAGTTATACGATAATTAACTAATAAGGTAATACTACACTTACAACTCAATCTCATAAATTTTTTCTCACAATCTCGATATGGTAGCTTGTAATAAGTCTCGTCTGCCCAACAATGGATCCAATTTGTTTAATTGCGAGTTGACTAATCGTGAATTACCATGTCAGAATTATGAGAGAAAATTTATAAGATTGGGTATGAAGAATTTCTAACCTACAAACAAAGAATAAGGCCCTTCTAACCTAAAATGTTTGAGATGAAACTTGAAGCTAAAATGGGTTCCTACTTCCTATCAACTATATAAAATTTCTTCTTGGAGAAATGATGTTAATGTAGACACGTTAATTGTGATGTTTAAAAGCCTTAATCAAACCTAACACATCCATTAATTATTACTAATCACGTTAATAAATAAATAAATTAACCTTGATTAGTGGTAATGCCAGGAGTTTGAATACAAGCACTAAAATACAAATTTCCAAAAGTCAATTGATTTATATTTATTTTGGTAGCAAAGTGGAAAGTTTTTGCCTGATTTCAATAAAGTTGTTGGCTTTAAACCTAAAAAAGTCTAATTGAGTTTTGAAGATGAAAAGATAAATTATAATAATCGTTAAAGCTAAGGTTTGATCCATATCTATCACCACCTATTCTGAAAAGGATTACAATTAATTAATTAAAGTTTAATACTTAATTGTTTACAGATAGATTAGGTTCTGAAGGTTTACTGCCTCCCTCTACCCAAAATCAACCCCTAAAAGTTGATTTCATATTAGATCCCATATATATATATATATATATATATATATATATATATATATATATATATATATATATATAGATTAGGTTCTGCAGGTTTACTGCCTCCCTCTACCCAAAATCAACCCCTAAAAGATGATTTCATATTAGATATATGGGATCTAATATGAAACTCCAGGTCCAGGAGATTAGTATGGTCAGTGAGGTTTACTCCATTCTTTAAGTTTTAGGGTTTAAATCTTGGAGTCATCTATCATAATAATATTGTGTTTACTTGGTCCTTTGAGTTTATAAGGTGTTTAATTAACCCCAGGGATTAGTTGATGTTTCTTTAGACTTGTAAAGTGTTTAATAGACCCAAAAGATTAATTGAGGTTCCTTTGGACTTGTATAATGTTTAATGAACCCCAAAGATTAGTTAAGGTTCCTTTTAACTTGTAGGATGTTTAATGAACCACAGAGATTGGCTGAAATATACACAAACCTGATCCGGACGCCCTGATTACCAATATATATATATATATATATATGAGAAACAACATGAAACCACTTTGAGGTTTTAAAAAAGAAGATGTGCATGCATGGGCATGGCCCCTTACTTTCTGTTTGTCTCCCTCCCTACAACCACCACCATTTTTTCACTTTGCTTTAATCTAAAATCTTTGCCGCC
Organism: Pistacia integerrima; assembly: GCA_026225825.1. Taxonomy (NCBI): domain Eukaryota; kingdom Viridiplantae; phylum Streptophyta; class Magnoliopsida; order Sapindales; family Anacardiaceae; genus Pistacia; species Pistacia integerrima. Next base: position 8,844,405 of record CM047748.1, read on the forward strand.
AATTGCTCCTTCGTTTAATTTCCATTTCTAAGGTCAGAGATTTCATTCAGGTCACGTTTTGGTCCCCCCATCCCCATAAATCAAATTTACATACAAATATTTCCTAAATTTAAGATCCAAAAATTCAAAAGAAAGTGGGAGGCAAATTTCTCTAAAGCAATAGTTGAATGTTTTTGACCTTTTTGAAGCATATACATGCATTGGAATATGGGATTGTTCAAAATCAAAAAGACTGAACAAAACAAAAGTTGCATTTATTATTTTTATTTTGAATCAATGGATTGGGGACCTCTTAATCCCAACCAACTCCCCCCCATTGTTTTTTCATATTTTTATTCTAAGCAAAAGAATCTTCTTAACGACATCCCCAAAGCTGACCTTGGTCTTCTCTTCTACGTGTGAACCACACAGAATTATTTTACTTTATAATAAATAAATTAAAGAACCAATTTTATTTTAAAATACACCAAACATGGGTGTTAAATATAATCACATGATGTAGTTAGATATTAATTGCAAATTTTCTTTTCTTTTGTAAACATAAAACATTCTCATTAACTAAGGTTAAAGGTTCTCGTGAATCTTCCTCCAAAAGTTTTGTACAAGAAAACTGCAATTATGTTCACGGACATTTCACATTACCCATTTTATGTTCTTCAATTTTCATAGGTTAATTCTCGATGACATTTTCCTATCCAAATAATGACTTAAATGACATTTTTCCATCTACTGATTTTTAAAATACAATTTTACTACTCAAATTTATATTTTTGTGACGAATAGAGAGCAAACCCAATTCAGGTTATTGGGGCTTTTGAAGAGAGAAGACCGATAAGTCTTTTCGTGGTTGGGATTGATTAAAATTTGATTTAGAAAATACGGCTGTACAAACCCTAATCACTCGATTTCTAGCAATTGATGAGTGTAGGGTTTGCGAGGTTTTGGTGAGTGATGATCAAGAAAAAGAATGGTGATGGTGTGAGATTGCAACAATGTCAGAATAGAAAACATAATATAAATCTGAGTAGTAAAGTGGTAATTTAAAAGTTTGTAAGTCGTAAAGTGTTATTAAGTCATTATTTAGCAAGAAAAAGTCATTTACTCCCTCCAAACTTGCCAAACCTGCACAAGTTAGTTGTTTACTCAAAGGAACCTAAAATCTCCGTTAGAAAACCTCCATTGACCCCTCTTTCATCTCTCAATTTTATGTCTGGTTTTACGGATACCAGAGACAGAGAATTAACATGGGTCAGCTTTGGCATACATAAGCTTTGACTGTATTACTTTGAGGGAGTGAATGGAGGCTTTTCTTTCTTCCTTTTTTATATGGCATGCAACTAGGCCTGAAAATTTGATCAGAAACAGAATGTTTTTTTCTGCTTATATCTTAACATTTTTACAGTTAAAAGGAGACTCAGTTTATGAATGGCCTGGAGAAATTGAAGGCAGTGAGTAATGGTGACAAGTATCGGTCTGATTGTGACCAGAGTAAAAATTAAAGAAGAATTTAATTGCTTTGAATTGAATGTAAATGAAATAAATTGTTTGTCATAAAGGTTAAAGGTCTCAGACTATAACGACCTTTTTATTTAATGCTTCCACCCTTTTAATTTCATCTCATTCCATTCACGCTTTACACTTTACTTTTTTAACGTAACACAAGGTCTGATTCAATTAATTAATTATATATTACAAATATATAAAATATAAAATAAATACTCATATTTAAGATACGTAGACAAGTGAGTTCTATTCATACGAACATAATATATTTTTGTTAATGGATTCTATTGTAATAAGATACATACACACATATTATTCTAGGATGGTCGAGTGGTTGAATAAGGACTATTGAATGCATTTCTTAATATGTCTTAAGTTCGAGTCTTTTCTCGTTTACTAATAAGGATAGTTATGAAGCTCTTACCCAATCAGTGGTTTTAAGGTTTCGAGAGATTAATTAAGAACTTAACCCAGACACTCTAAGTCATCAAAATAAAAATAAAAATAAGATGCACATGAAACATTCTCAAATTTAAGATGTTTGTTATTATTTAAACGTTTTATGGGCATAATTATAAGTGATTGATTAATGTTTGTACTGAAATTCACCCTGAATCCCACATTAATTGATTGGAGTTATAACCCAACACACAAAATTGATTAGTGTAATTTATGGAGGCATTGAATGAGAAGAGGTTTCTAAAATGAAAGCACACACCTTCTCACATTTAATATCACCACCTATTCAAAAATATTTCCCTCACACAACAACACTTTGACATTTGAATTCAAAAATCTACCACTTTTCTCAAATTGATTTCAAAATTTATAACCAAACCAAGTTGTGCATGAATATATGCGAAGTCATGGGTACCACCACCTCTTAATATTATTTCCACAATTACTACCATATATTAAACTAAACTACTATGTGCCCTACATGTTCACTACCCAATTTTAAACTAACTACTCTTTCATCATTATCATTTCCCCTTAATCATGGTTCCCTAATTCAAACATTACACTTGATAACCAACCCCTGAGTGATCGAGTGATCGAATAGAGACTTTTTGGTATATTACTCAAGAGGTATTGAGTTCGATTCCTTTTGATTGTTAATAGAGATGACCATTGGAGGATTATCCGACCCTTAACTTCAAGGCCCAAGAGGATTAGTTGAGGTACATGCAAGTTGACACAAACACACCGATTATCAAAAACAAAAAAGAACATTACCCTTGATTCTCTTTTGAGTCTTTATTAAATTAAAAAAAAGGACAAAAACTCAATAAATATAAATTATCATTAGGTAGGTACTTTAAGGTTTTTACTAAAATTTAAAAAATTTCATGGGTTTTGTCAAAATTTGTGAAAAAAGAAAAAGAACCTTCTGTCACTAATCTTGTTAAATTTGATGTAAAAAAGACTTATACATATAGTAATTAGTAAGTGAAAACAAGTGATTTGACAAAAGAAGAATATCTTTAGGAAGAATCTCCGACAAGTCGTCCTCTAAAGGGATGAGGTCACTCGCGTCTGAACAAAAAAAATGAAAAAGAAGAAGATAAATCCACCGACAAGATTCGAACTGCGGACTTGAAGATTTCGGCTCAGAAACGACATCCACCACCGTCACGTCGGCCCCTTCTTTTAGACTTTTAACGCATTTTCAAGTTTGACCGCCACCGTCATCTAACGCCATCACAACTTCCACTAACTATATAAAGATAAAATTAAAGCTCATGATTTAAAATAAAATTCAAGAATTTAATTTAAAAATTTTAAACATATTAAAAAGAAACGTTGTGTATATTAAACTTATTTTTAAAATTATGATTCATCATTTTATTTGAAAATATTCATAAATTCTATAATAAATTTTTTATTAAATACTTAAAAACAATACTGCAATTATATAAATTAGAAGTTAAAACGTATACGGCGATATTATCTTAGTACACAAATATAATGAAGTCAACAAAATTGATTATGACATTTTCCTTTTTGATTTAATTGTTTTATTATAATTTTTCTGATAATTAAAAAATATTTAGGAAAGATTAAAGCGTAATTTTTCTGTGTTAACGGTGCTTTTTCTGATAATTGGGGGTAATTAAAAATATTTATTAAAGAGAATGAGTGTAACCAGAAATTGGATAAAGTGTAAATAAAATTCCAGTAAATAAAAATAGATACTTACAAATTGAATAATTCTATGATGCTTATTAAAATATAATTTTAAGGAAATTAACACCATCGGATAAAACATTCATCTTCATCCCAACGGTTTAAATATAATATTAGAATGTAGAATTAAAAATTACGTTAAAAAGAGAAAAATAGGGAAAAAAGGTCACCGTTAAAACTGAAAAAACTGTCCTATAAGTAAGCAACAACGCAACATTAAAAAATGAAAATAAATTAATTAATTAAAAAAAAAAAAGCTTGGATTTAGAAAAGGGTGAAGTTTATATTAGCTAAAGAGAAGGAAAATCATACAAATATTTCGTTTTTAGACAACACTCACAACAGAAAACAAAAACACAACACAACTCAAACTCAGAGAGGTAGATAAAAGAGAGAGAAACAGAGATCTGTGTTGAGGTTCAAGATCTTGTCAGATCGACCACAACCAACTGTAAGAATTCTCACACATTCTTCCTCTACTTCCTCTTCCTCTTCCTCCTTCTTATTCATCACTTTTTCAGTTACATTTTTGTTTGAACAAGTCTTTTATTTGATCTAAAAAAAAAAACGCTCTCTGTTTGATCTTCTTCTTGTTCTTCTCTCTTTTCAAACCTTTTCTCTTATGGGGTTCCTTGTTTTTTGTTCGTTATCATTTCTCCACTTGGGTTTCAAGATTTGTTTTTGTTTTTGTTGTACATGTTGCATGCATTTTCTGGTCTTCTTCTTTAAATTTTTGTTTCAGCTTGAGATGATTCTTCTTGTTATTATTTTTTTTTCAAGTATTATAAATCTTTCTTTTTTTGAATTTAATAAATGGATATGTTTTGTTTCAGTCTTTCCCTCATGCTATGTTATTTAATGTAACCATATAAATAGAAAGTTTATATGTGAAAAAAAAAAAAAAAAAAAACCTGTTTTCTTTCCTTACTATTACCTTGTTTGATCTATATATTTCCTTTTTGATATCTCTTCTCAAGCTCAGTTTTTCCGAAATTTGCTTTAAAATTTTGTGGGAATAATTAATACCCTTATAGATTTTTTGTTTAAGTGCCAAAAAGCACAGTGAAAAGTATAGGGATAAAAGAGTATAGCAAAATAAGTTGAGATATGTGATTTACTTCACTTTTTGCACATGTGGTTGTTGTTGTTTGAAGGCTTTCACATTAAGGAGACATGAATTTATGAAACTTGATTGAAATTGAAGTAACCTTAGATTATGAATTTATTTTTTCAAAAAATGGAAAGTTTAAATCCTAAGATGAAAATTTTAGTGCATAATTTCTCCAGATCTATATTGCAATACGCGTTGTGTAGAACATGGAGTTCTCTGTAGCCTTGGTTTTGGTTATACTTTTTATGCTTTTGCAATATTTTTGGGGCTGTTATTAAAAGTATATCTGTATTTTTTATTATGGAAATTAGAACAATTTATTTTCTATTTGTTATGAAAGCAGTATTGATCAGCCCTTTTTTTCTTTTTTTTTTATTTTATTTTATTATGTGAGCTTTTGTTGTATGATTTGGAGTGTGGATATGGGAATTTTAGTTCTGATGGAATTGTGTACATAGAAATTTAATAAAATTCGAAAATTTAGAGATGTAAGGGAAATAATAGGTGAGAAAGACAAATAGTTACATGCTCTCACTATCTTGAAGTCTTTCATGTTGTATATTTTCAAATAAATCGTTTCCTCGAAATATTGAAATCAATAATTTGACAACCTTTCAACTTGTTCTTGAACTTATGTGAGCAATTCAAAGTTTTGAATATTTCTCTGAACTCATGAATCTCAAAGCAACCATGAAAACTTCTTACTTATACTGCATTAAATTATTTGCTTATCTAGGTTGTGCTTTTTTGTATCTTTCTGTTTCTGATATATTTTCTAAGATTTAGTCAGATTGGGGATCGCCTTCTTCAATGAGTTCACATGGAGATGTGTATCAGGGACTGGGACATGGTTAAAATAGACTTTCATGGTTGTTTTGGCTGTGGTGGTTAATTGACATGTTTAGCATTTGTTGTTCTGTATGAAAGAACATACAAATAATATAAGTATGCTGCAAACAATCTTTTTATGGATAAATTTTGTTGTAGGCTCTTTATCAGCACCGAGGGGGTGTTTATTTGCTTTTAATGAGCTGCAAATGTCAATTTTACGAAGCATAATGGACTTCATTGTTTCAATTTTCATACAGGGTGATGGGGAGGGAACTCATGGATGTACACATGGATAAGAAGCCAAACGGCGTTCTGAAGTCAAATGGTGCATCTCACGATAATGTCCATGTTGCCCCCAAAATTTCAGAGGACCACATTGAAGCAAAGGACTATGATGTGAAAGAATGCACTGAAGAAAACTCTGTTGATAATTGTCATGACAAACAAGATGTGGTAGTTGTCAAAAGCAAAAACTTTGATACTGATGAGGCTAAGGATCAACATGAGAGTCCTGGATCTCAGAAGTCAAGCTCTCCTACATCTAAACCTCGTGGTCCTGCTAATGTGCGTACAAGTAAAACTGTCTCGCAGCCTTTTGCTCTGTCAACTGAAAAGCGTGCATTGGGCGCAACTCGGCATGTTGGGTTTGAAACTGCAGCTGATGTTAACAATGTCCAAACCCCTGTTCCTAAGAAAACTTCACAGGTAATGGAAACCCTCATTGGTGTATATTGGTATATGTCATGCCCTGTTATTTATTCTTCAAGTGAGGAAATCAATGAACACAATGAAAAGGCAACTGTGGTCAATCTCTACTTAGATTGGGTTAACGTTACGTATAATCAACTTTTAGTAAAGAGTTTTGGACTGAGAAAGATGCCCAAAAAATAAATGTACTGTGTGTTAAGGTAGAGGTTATCTCACCATGTATGTGCATTAGAAGACTTGTCAAAGGAAAAATTTAAAACAATTTCTTAAAAGTTTTATTGTACTTTCCACTTTTCTGTTGTAATTAATTCTGTTTTGCAGTTAACTTAAATTTCTTTTTTTCTAGAGTATTGATATTTTCTGGCTTTCGTTCCTGCATGTTTACTATCTTATAGTTCTTTTTTTCCAATTAGAAGTGGACAACCTTTTTTCTTTATTTCGTTTGTGACTGCTTCTGAGGCTTTAGATTAATTGATTTACTTGCTTTGATCCATCAGCTACTTAGAGGATTGTGCCAGTTGATTTTCTACCCAATTGATGTAAACTTAATTATTCAGGGGATCATGCTTAGGATCTTTGCCCATATTATGGCTTCTTGATTTAGGTTTAGGAAATGTTTCAAATCTTTTTTGTTTTAATCAGAATTTAACTAGATCATAACCTTTGTTTTCTTGCAACTGTTATGGCTTTCCTGGTGCACCTTAGGAAAATTTGTAAACTACATGTTTTTGGTCTTCTCATCTGACTTCTTTTCAGTTGAAAGGAATGTTTATGAGAATTATCAATTTCTTTGGTGTGAAGGGAAATGCCGATGGAAATTATGAAGTGTTATTGAACTTGTTTGGGATTATCAATGTTTCAATTGTAAATGTTAAGTTTTAAGATGTTGCTAGTCTTTAAACTCTTTCCCTTTTTTCCAGCCGAGCTCGCCCCTGACATCAAAGAAGCTATCTCAACTTGATAACAAGAAGCTCCCAGATGAAGAAGATACTTGGTCTGTTGCTTCCTCGTATCCTATGGTTTATGTTTTGTGCTTTATGTTGTAGTCTTTTTTTTTAACTATATTTTTGTACATTAGTTTGGTTTATGTATTGGATTATCCTTAGCTATAAATAGTACTGCTACATCTGTCCGAAAGGTAACCATTGGAACAGCTCCTAAATTTCGATCTTATGAACGTGCTGAGAAACGGAAGGAGGTATACTCTGAATCAAACATTAAATGTATAGTTTCTTTACTGTGTTTGAATTACATTTATTAGTCTATTTATGTTTGTCGTAATTCCCCTCATCCAGTTCTACTCAAAATTAGAGCAAAAACAACGAGCATTAGAGGCAGAGAGAAGCCAGTGTGAAGCAAGACAAAAGGTGGACTTTTATAAATGTCTTTCACATAATGTATCTGTTCACACGGTTTTTTTTTTTTTTGTCACATATGTGAAGATGCTATTATTGAAGAAACCACCCTTAAAAATTTCTTGTATCTATTTCCAGGAAGACCAAGAAGCTGCCATCAAGCAACTTAGGAAGAACATGTTTGTCAAAGCAAATCCAGTTCCTAGTTTTTACTACGAGCCGCCCCCACCGAAGGCTGAACTTAAGAAGGTATTTCTTTTAATGGTTAGAATTCCATAAACTTTATTAATGTGTATGGAGATGGTGTGAATCCTTTAATTAAAGACATAAATATCAACCAGAGAATGAAAATATTTGGACTTATTTGAATCCTATTTTTATGGTCTAGGATTTACCTACAAACTAGAGCAATGTGTTTTAGTCCAGAGTAGCTTAAATCAAGGACTCAAATTTCCCAGTTTCTTATCAAAACATAGAAAATGAAAAATATTAATATGAAATAAACCTTAGGGTCTTAATTAATGAAACGGGGCGGGATGTTATCGTAATAAATAATAAATATTAGCAAACATATTCACTGGACATGTTATTACTGGAATGAGAACTGGCATATGTTATACCTGCAGCTTTTGATGGAACACAAAATATTAATTTTCTTATTTGTCTTTGATGCCAGCTGCCATTGACAAGACCCAAATCTCCAAAACTAAACAGTTTGAGCCGGAGAAAGAGCTGCAGTGATGCAGTTAACACCTCTTCCCCTGATGACAAGGGAAGAATTTGTGCTCGGGCACAGCGCCGCAGCCTCGGTTGCTTCAAAGAAGAATCCCCTGCTTCCACTACAAAAACTAAGGTGCGAGGACAGAATACTAATGGCGCTTGCAAGGTGAAAAACCAACTGAAGCAGTCAGAGAAAGCACAAACCTCTCCTCAGAAGATCACAGAGCAAGCGATTGCAGATATCAGTGTTGAGTCCTGAACTGCTGGTTTTTGACTAACTATTTAAGTTGGAGAAATAGTCTTCAATTTCCATAACACTACCATATGGATGTTCCAAAAGAAATAGCCTGTTTCTTTTCATCTGCAATGACTTCTTTTAAGTTGTTTGTGTTGATGTGAATTGTATATTTTTTGTAAGTTATCTTGGTACATATCATGTTATATATAAAAATTTATCAATTTTAACATGGACCAAAAGTGTTGTTTCATCTAATATTTTTCTTAGCAAATGGAACTTAGTGTTCCAGTTTTCTAATTTCACTTTCTTTTTGATTGAATATGTTTTCAGGGTTTTACTTTGGATTATAACAGTTTTTCTTCATTTTTGGTACATGGTGATCTGAGTTGTGGCAGGTTTCACATCTGGATTTCTTTTATTGCTGAGGTGGGAGCCAAATTTAAGCGGAATCAAGGAATGCGTAGTACGTTCTAGTTGAAAGAATATACATATAATGGAATATGTTCTATATCGGATTATTGAGTTATTAGAATTTTTGTCTTTTTTTTTAATTACCGGGAGTGTTCGGCTAAGTTTGTGTGTACTTTAACTAATCTCTCAGAGTCTTAGAATTATTGATCGAATAAGAGTCTTAATGATTTACCTCTATTAGTGCTTGAGAAAACTTAAATTTTAGAGTTCATGAAACCTTTTTTTGTTTTTTTAATATCAGATTATTCCTTAATGGTTTATGGAGTTAGTAGTTAATCCTTATGATATGTAAAGACGAGTGATGAATATGTTTGAGACAATGTGAATTCTCTATATCCAAACCAACAGTTTTTTCCCCAAACATAAAAACATAGAGCTAAAACAAATTATAATTATCTGGTTTAACTTCCAAAATGTGGATAAGAATGTCAGGGAAGGGAAAATAATTTAGACCTCTGAAGTTCTAAGAATATTATTCTTCTCCACAGTTTTAAAAATATGACATTGAGCACCAAATGATACCTCCATAAGGCCAATAAACAAACTATAGCAAGCGTCCAATTCATCTAAGAAAACCATCACATGAACGCCTCATCAAATCCACTTGATAAATACAATTTTTTTTTTTTTTTTGTTAAAGTTTTTAAAAGATAAAGTATTTAAAAAACATATCATTTATATCACGTCAAATTTGAAGGTATCATATTATCCTGAATTATTTTAAAAATAATATCTTCTCATCATAAAAAATTACAAATACCTTTGATTTGTTATAGTTTTAAGTGTACATTTGATTTAGAGTCACAAAAGATAATATCGATAATCTATCTTATAATCTAGTAATTACCACGTTTGGGTGTCAAGTAATGAAATATTATAATAATTGACCAATATTAATAGTGATTACTGTAGATAATATAAGGGCTAATTCGATTATTGTCTGAAAGTGTGTTAGTTTTTTATTACCGGGGTAATCCACTGTTTATATCAATTTTACCCTTAATTAATAAATATTTTGGACATAAATGCTCTCATATTTCTACTAAATAACAACTAGTTCAAATGTGTGAAATTACTTCAGTAACCTCATAAATTATTATTTTTGGATAGAAATACCCTCACTATTTACTTAAATAATACCCAAAATACCTCAGCTACCCAAGATGATTGCCAGTCGTCGGCCACCACAGTTGATAGTCGCAGCACACGACCAGTCAGATCTGGCCTGCGTGTGCCAATCTAGTCATTTTCGACCAGATAGAAGGCTAGAAACGGCGAGATGACTGTAGATCTAGCCGGAAATGGGATAATCTATCTCAATGGTAATCCTATTTTTTCAATAATGAAAAATTCTCCGAACCAAACTCTACCTAAAAGTCAAAACCACAAGAGTAAAAGTTTGGGATAAATTTGATAGTATAATAAATTATGGAGGATTTTGTAACTTCTCTAAAACTTTATGTCTTGAAAAATTGCAATAAATCATAGGGGCCTATCGTTTAGCCGATAAAAAATCTCTAACAAAACAATACAACCATCTCAAGAATCTAGTTATGAAGTTGCGTCCAAAACCATGACCACCTTAATTTCATCTTCATCTTCTTCTTTCATCCTTCAACCCCTTAAACCCTCAAAACCCTCCATACTCTCCAACTCAGACTTCCTAACTTTGACCATTATGTCAACTTCTCAACCAAAAAGACCCACCAAAAATGCTCAAAAACCCACTTCCAGCTCTCGCAAAAGGTCCTCATATGGCACCTCAAGAAGGTCCATTCTCAAGAAAACCTTTTCTCAAGAGCAAGTCACGTTCTCTGCTCCGGTCTCTGGTGACCCCCACGTTGGGATTATCGGTGGAGGCATGGCGGGTCTCGCTTGTGCTTTGAGTTTGGACCAGAAAGGTGTCAAGTCCACTGTTTTTGATACGGTTAGCTAGTTGTTTTGTTTTGTTTTGTCTTTTTCTTAAATATTTGTTTTTTGAGGTGTGAAATGTGGTATTTAAGTGGGTTTTTATATTTAGTAATTAGTATTGCAGCTTTACTCATTGAATGAGAAATTCTACAATTGAGACACTAGCATTAAGATACATATTGCTTGTAATGACTAATGTGAAACCTTAAAAAAATTATAAATGTGATGTTTGGTAATGTGGCATGCCACTTTGTGAATGCACCTGTGATTTGATTAAGTGTGTGCATCAATCTCACCATTGTCTATGAAGTTCTGGAATCCTGTCTCTAGGTTAGGACTCAAATGAGTGGAGCCAAGTTGAGCTTTGAGTTATTTGAACTTGGTTCACTCACATGTGATGTTCATGTGTAGAGCTGTGATTTATGCGACCATATCAAAATTACAATTATTGGGGTTTCTGATTCTACTATGCTTTGTGTATTAGGGGATTCATGGTTTGGGAGGAAGAATGGGAACAAGAATAATTGATCCTCAACCACTGATATTTGATCATGCTGCTCAGTTCTTTACTGTGAGTGATTCTCGGTTTGGTCAGTTGGTTGATGGTTGGTTGGAGAGAGGTCTGGTGCGGCGGTGGGAAGGTATGATTGGGGAGCTTGAAGTGGGTGGCCGGTTTGTTCCATTTCCTTCTTCCCCTCCAAGATATGTTGGCATTAATGGGATGCGTCCTCTTGCTGACTCTTTATTGACCCAGGTAAATAATCTCTCTCCGCTGGTATATGTCAAGTCATATTATGACTATAATTCCTTAAAAGAGTATCCTACTCTTTTATGCACTGCCTAATCGGTAATATTACCAATTTGGTTAAGCTATATATAAGGCAACGTATTATATTGGTATGCCATTAAGATTGAAATAGGTAAATCAAATTCCTTTTTTCTGCTTGTCATGACTGAATTTATTTTGATGCTTGGTGCAGACATCTCTGGTTAATGTTGTGAGACCTTGCTGGATAAGTAAACTTGAGCCATTTAACGGGATGTGGCACTTGAGCGAGAATGGGAAACCTCGTGGGCAGTTTGATATAATTATTATTGCTCATAATGGTGATTTAGTGCTGCCATCCTTGCTTTTTCCAATGAACTTAGTTTAATGTTATACTATTCCTGTTTTGTGTTAAGAAAATGTTGTTTATGACATCGAAATTAATGTTATAATGGCCTCCTTTTTGGAAAAATGAATCATATCTGATTCTGCCTTCCCATCATTACAAGGGAGCAGGAGTGGCAAACTGGCCGTTTGGTGCAGAAAACCTACCCATAATGCTTTAATGCTTGTGCTTGAAGTATGCAGAATGTGCTCATTCAAAATGAAAAATTCTCAGAATTGATACCAGTATGAATTACTTTTAGAGATCTCAATACGTTCATATCAGTAATTTCCTGCTGAATTCATTGAAATTTGTGTCCATTGTAATGTTTTGGATTTATTGAAGATTTTATATTTTGTATAATGTAGTAATTTAGAGTAAGTTTCTGGATCAGGAAGACAAGGTGATAGAAGTCGCCTTTTTGTTCATTAATTAATTATATAGCTGCTAATCCGCATTTTTTTAGAAACATTTTTTGGTTTTCCTTATAGTAATGATTCCTCTATTTAATTTATAGGAAAATGTGCAAATCGCTTACTTGGTTCATCAGGCTTACCTCTCATTGCTAGACAAATGAAGGTAGACTTTAAAATATTAAATTTGTTGAATGCAATCTAGACTCTGCTCTATCTTTAGTCACTATCTGCCTTGCCAAATTGTTTTGGATAATTCACATTTTTTTTTGTCTGTAGAGGCTGGAACTGAGTTCCATATGGGCTCTCCTTGCAGCATTTGAGGACCCCCTTCCCATAGGTGGGGAATTCACATTTGAAGGAGCCTTTGTTAAAGGAGTTGATTCTCTCTCATGGATGGCAAATAACTCAATGAAACTTTTGGGTTCTCAAAGTAATGGTCCTCAATGTTGGACCTTTTTCAGCACTGCAGCTTATGGAAAGCAAAACAAGGTTCCACAGGTTAGTTACATTTTCACACATGGTTATATGCAAGCTATCGCATAGTTTTGACCAATTGATTTTATGGAGAGTTGAATTCGTATATGTGAATCTTGAAGCTCCATTTTTTCTCCCAGGCATTGGAATAATGGCATTAGATTGAGTAGAAAGCCAGGGCAGGATTTTTCTTTGATGACTCTAAACTATTGAAATAAGGAAAAGTGTTCAGTTTTATATGCGTATTTAAGTAAATTTTGTTAAAAGATTAGCAGTGAATGTTCCATTTTATGAGTGAAGAAATATGATCAGTTTAAGGGCATTCTTTGGTGTAGTAAAGGTGGTTGTAGTTATGCATTGCAATAAGGTTTTTCTGCAAGACATTGATATTATTCCAATCATGTTATCAGGAAAACATCCCAACTGCCACTGCAGAGAAGGTGAAAACAGGTATGCTTCACGGTGTTGAAACTGCAGTTGGACTACCAAAGTCTTCACTTCAGAAGCCCCTTTACACTCGAGTCCAATTATGGTAAGACATTGCTTCTCCTTGACATACCTTTGTGAGTGCATTACTATGTTCAATTTTCAATCCTTTAGCAATTTTCAAAAGGCTTACGACACATTTGAGCACAAAGGTCTCTTAGGACTCGAGTGTAAAGCGCAGTACTTCCTCAAAGTTTAGGAGTTCTTTCAAAACTAGAAGAAATATTATATTTTGCAAGAGTCATAAAATAAAACATAAAAGAAGGAAACAAAAAATGTGGTTCTAGTATTCACCATGCAAAATTTGAAAAGTTAAGGAGCTTTACCTGTCGTCTAGAATTTACTGGAATTTTTATTATGATCCTCCCTTAAATAGTTTGAGATCTGTTGGCTAGGCGCTTTATTGATTATCACAACAGTGGATAAAAACAAGGTTCTTTCTTGTTAGACGTAGATTAATCCTAGGATGGTGTAGACACACAAAATGTAAACACTTGAAAATGATCTTTATTGCCTCCTGCATTTCATCATAACTTGTGGCTTTTTCATCAAACTTGCACTTCACCAGTCGTGCTGTGTTTTAGGCGTAAACACACACTTTTTCCTCTTACTGCTGCTTTTTCTTTGAATAGTTTATGTTTTCTACTTGTTAATGGGTTTTGAGTACCAAGGAAATTTATGAAAACGTTGGGTTACTCTGCATTCATTTTGGTTGATTTTCTTTTTTGGGATGTGTAGGGGTGCGGCCCTTCCCACTAACACTCCAAGTATCCCATGCATCTTTGACCCTCATGGAAGGGCTGGTATCTGTGGCGATTGGTTGCTGGGTTCAAGTTTAGAGTGTGCAGCCTTAAGTGGCATGGCTCTTGCCAATCATGTGAGGATATGCTATTCTTTTTCACTTAATTGGTACTATTTGTGCATAGAAACGTATGTATCTCTCAATTTACCTATAATGTCAAATAACATTAACCTGTAACTTAACTCCTTTATAACACTGAGGTTATATATATACACATAAACATGAAATCTTGATTATTCATTTATAAAGCTTGATTACTTGTATATAAATAATTTATTGGGGTTTGCAATTCAGATGGTAGATTACTTACAAAGTGGTGGAGTTTGTCCCGAGGAGTTTGCTGTTGGTTTGCACAATGAGTTTCGACCCCTTGAAGGACATGATATTGGGCAATTTCCAGGTTTGGAGTCCACGGAGAAGGAGGAGTTTCAATCATATCAACTTACCCCTTGAATCCGTAATCAGGCTATGAAGATTTTAGGTATATTGTGTTGATGCAATGTCCTTTCCTTCATATGCTTGGTCGATACTTGATTGTCATGTTCATCATCTTGTTTGTTTTTCTAGGATGATTAGGTGGCAGAACTACTGCACGAAGGTAGTTATTGGAAAAGTTGGTAAGCTAGATAGTCGAGTTCATTCT
This sequence comes from Pistacia integerrima, assembly GCA_026225825.1. Lineage (NCBI taxonomy): Eukaryota > Viridiplantae > Streptophyta > Magnoliopsida > Sapindales > Anacardiaceae > Pistacia > Pistacia integerrima. Next base: position 8,859,412 of record CM047748.1, read on the forward strand.
GCTACATCGTCCATTTATGAAACCAGATGACAAATGTACGTTTAAAGGGGATTTTTGGGGGAATTAATCTTTATAGAAAGCTGTCGTTCTCAGTTGCAGGTGACACGAAACATGATAGTTCCCCTGTAAGGTTGAACACGAAGCCAAATAGCAGATTCCGGTATACCAAGCTTAACAGATATCACCGCGTTCTGCAGTAGCATGGGATGAGACAATGTAAATTTTGCAGCTTTGATTAATGGAACTTACTAGTTAGTGAACCACATCACACTTATCATCTAATCAGGTTTAGTAGGTGGAGCTTCATCCACGATGAGCTCATACCAAACCGTGTGAACATGTTGAAACTGAAAGTTGTAAAAAAGTTCTCTGAAGTTATAAATTTCAGTTGTAATGGCGACGATGCTTCTTGAATTTTGAAGTCTCCTCCATTTGCAAAAACAAAGCTGGAAAATAATTACAGCCTCAGGCTTCATTAATTACAATCCTTTTGTAACATACCATACTAATACGTTGTTTCTCAAAAAAAAAAAAAAAAAAATTACTGCATTCGAATAAAGATATTGAACTTATTATAAATACAACGCATAAGAAAGAAGAAAGAGATGCTGGAACAAGAGATGAGACGCATGAAAAGAAAGAGGGTGTTGATGTGTTGGGTTGTGATAGTTACAGTTGGCGCATGTTGGACAGCAGGAGCTGATGGCGGTTGTCAAAGTGAATGTGAAAATGTCATTGGTTGCTTAAGCTCGATGGAATGCAGCTTAGCCTGTGTTGTTGCATGTACCCTCAGCTTCCCGGGTCCTTGTGATCTTACCCGTATTTTTCTAACTCTTCTCTAGTCTCTACTATTTTCTTCATAGTTTTCTATTTCATGCAATATCTTCAAAGAACCTTACATTTACAAAGTTAAGATTATCGCATTCCCATTGCAAATGAAATGATAGACATTCGATAGTAAATGTACAACTTTTATTAATTCATGTGAATATTGTTTTGTAGTTGTTTGCTGATGATACTGTTTTTGTTTTCAAAAACAGGTTACTTCCAAGATTACAGAAACAGGAAAGACAAAATATGTGGTCATCTGGGATTGTTATGATAATGTTATTGGCATTGTAGACTCAGATTAGTTAAGAGGCAATCACTGTAACTGCTGCTGCTCGTTCATTTGATCGGTTATTCAACTAATGTATATGTTTTATTAGTTTAATAAATGTAAACAATATGTAATGTGTGTTTAAGACAAGTTACTTGAATATGCATTTATGATTTGCTTGAAGTTGAACACCAGCATGGCAGCACCACATGGACAGTACAATCTAGAATGGCACAAAAGGTAATGTTAAACCTATATTGATTTTCAATTTTATTTAAAAATATTATATAAATAATGCCATCTTATATTTCTGTGATTCTGTTTCAAAGGGAGAGTACAAAATTCTCTTCGGTCCAATCACTTGCTGTTATTTTTGCCCTGTCTACCAAAGCTTCAAGTTCTCAAACAAAAAAAGCCCTCGTCAAGGACATGCAAAAGGTCCTCGTATGGCGCAGCAAAAAGGTCCATGCTCCAGGAAACCTTATCTGATGAGCAATTCACGTTCACTGCACCTTTCTCTGACGACCCCGGCGTGGGGATTCTCGGCGAGGCATGGCGGGTCTAGTTTGTGCGTTCAGTTTGGACAAGAAGGGTGTCAAGTCCACGGTTTTTGATACGGTTAGTTAGTCATTTCGTTAAATTTGTGTTTTTTTGAGTTGGGAAATGTGTGTATTTACGTGGGGTGTTTGTATTTAAGAGTGTAGCTTAACTCTTTTGGATGATTGTAGTTTAACGCTGCTAATTGCCGAGTATTTCATTATATATTTTCAATGGGGAATCAGCCGATTAATACAGGCAAAACAGATCGAAACTTGAAATGGAATACGTATTACGTGTAATTATTGATGTGAAACTTGTAATATTGAAGTAAAATCTCTGTATCAACGTCAATTTAGCATGGAATATTGACTTGTAACGAGGTTAATTGTAATATACGATGTGAAGAGTTGTACAATGTTAAATATTTGATGTTTGGTAATATCTACTGGTATTGCAGAATGACACTTTTTTACTGCATTTTTTATATGATTAAGAATGGGTGTAATTATATCATTGTTAAAGAGGTTCTGGAGTTCTGTCTCTGGTTTAGGATTCAAATGTGAGTGGAGCCAAGTTGAGATTTGAGTTATTTGAACTTGGTTCAATTTCATATAAATGTTGCAATTGTTTGGGGTTTCTGATTCATACCATGCTTGATATATTAGGGGATACATGGTTTGGGAGGAAGAATGGGAACAAGAATTATTGATCCTCAGCCCTTGATATTTGATCATGCTGCTCAGTTCTTTACTGTAACTGATTCTTGGTTTGGTGAATTGGAGAGAGGTCTGGTGCGGCGGTAGGAAGGCATGATCGGAGAGCTTGAAGTGGGTGGGTGATTTGTTCCATTTCCTTCTTCCCCTCCAAGATATATTGCTGCTAATGGGATGCACCGTCTTGCGACTCATTATTGGTTCAGGTAACTGATCTTTTCTAACACTGGCCTACCTGTAATATTACCGGTTCGATTAAGGATTAAGGTTTATGCTACATCTTATAATAGTATGCTGTTAATTTTGTATGAGGTAAGTCAAACTCCTTTGTTCTTCCTGTCATGTCTGAAAATTTCTTGATACCTGTTGCGGACATCTTTGGTTAACATTGTGAGGACCTTGCTGGATAAGTAAACTTGAGCCTTCTAACGGGATGTGGTACTTGAGTGAGAAAGGAAAACTTCGTGGGTAGTTTGATATAACTATTATCGCTCATCATGGTGATTTAGTGCTGCCGTCGCTTTTACAAATGAATTTAGTTTAATGTTATTGTATTTCTGTTTTGTGTTAAGAATATGTTCTTTTTTTATTTGTTATATTGACTTAAATGTTACAATTGGCTTCATTTTGGGGAAAAAAAATCATATCTTGAATCTGTAAGATTTTGGTGTTATTCAAGAGTTGAAGATTTCTGTATAAATTTTAGTAATTAAGAGTAGGTATCTGGATCTGGAAGACCAGGTGGTGCAAGTACCCTTTTTGTTTCATTACTTAATTATACAACTTCTAATCTGTCTTTGCATGTGTGTGTGTTTACTTTTTGGCTTCTTCTGATAGCAATAATTCCTCCATGTACTGATAGGAAAATGTGCGAACTGCTTGCTTGGTTCATCAGGCATACCTCTCAGTGCTTGACAAGTGAAGGTAATCCATGAAATATTAAGTTGTTTACTGTAATCTAGACTATGCTTTATATTTAGTCCTTTAGGTCCTGCCTAAAATGTTTTTGAATAATTCATGCTTCCATCATCCTTGTTTGTAGAGGTCATCCTTGTTTGTAGAGGCTGAAACTGAATTCCATATGGGTTCTCCTCGCAGCCTTTGAGGACCCCCTTCCAATAGGTGGGGAGTTCACAAGGAGCCCTTGTTAAAGGAGTTGATTCTCTCAATGAAACTTTTGGGTTCTTGAGCTAATGGTCCTCAATGTTGGACCTTTTTCAGGACTGCAGCTTTTGGAAAGCAAAACAAGGTTCCAGAGGTTACTTACATGTTTACACATGGTTATGTGCAATTATCACACAGTATTTGCTGATTGATTTAACCCATAGTTGAATTCAATATATGTGAATACTGAAGCTCCATGTTTTCTCTCACGCATTGGAATAATGGCATTAGATTGAAAACTAGGAGAGGATTTTCCTTGGATGACTCCAAACTATTTAAATAAGACAATGAATTCAATTTTATGTGCACATTCATTTAAATTGGATGCCCATGTAATATGATGTTGCAGTTTAAGGACATCCTTTTGGTGTAATAAAGATGACTTTAGTTACGATTGCAATAAGGTTTTCTGCAAAGATATTGAAATTGTTCTAATCATGTTATTAGGAAAACATCCCGACTGCCACAGCAGAGAAGGTGAAGACAGATATGCTTGAAGGTGTTGAAGCTGCACTCGGACTACAAAAGTGTTCGCTTCAGAAGCCCTTTTACACTCGAGTCAATTATGGTAAAACACTGCCTCTTTTTGACATGCCTTTAATAAGTGCATTAGTATGTTCAATTTCTGATCTTTAGCAACTCTTAAAAGGCTCAAGACACATTTGAGCACAAAGGTCTCATAGGGCCTAGATGTTAATACTTCCTCCAATGATGTAGAATGGAAACAAAGAGCATGGTGTTTCTATTATTCACTATGGGGATATTGAAAAGTTAAGGAGCTCTACCTGTGGGCTAGAATTTACCGGAATTTCCGTTTGGATTCTTAAAAAGTTTGAGATATATCGGCTAGGCTTTTTATTTATTATAGGAAAAATGAATAAATATGGTTATTAAATGTTAGACATAGATCTATCCTTGGATCGTGTAGACACAAGATGTAAACCTAGAAAATGATACTTATTGGACTCTGTTTCATCACAACATGCGGCTTTTTCATCAACTTGCTCTTCACCAAATATGCTGTGGTTTAACTAAACATACACTTTTTCCTTTTAAGTGCTCTTTTTTCTTTGAATAGTTTATGCTTTCTATTCTGCAATCATTTGATTGATTTCTCTACTTTGAGCTGTGTAGGGGTGCAGCCCTTTTGACTAACACTCCAGGTATCCCATGTATCTTTGACCCTCATGGAAGGGCTGGTTTCTGCGGTGATTGGTTTCTGGGTTCAAGTTTAGAGTGTGCAGCCTTAAGCATGGCTCTTGCCGATAATGTAAGCTCAAATATAAGTCTCTTTTTGTCTTCTTGAGGTCTTCTTTGTGCATAGATATGTATTTTGTTATTCATTTATAAATCTATAATTCAACTCTTTTTATATAGGATGTACATATGGAGACTTATATGGTAAATCTATGATGCTGGCTTTAATCATGTTTGAAATATAAACATGGAATCTTGATTGCTTGTGTATAAAATAATTTACTGGGGTTTTCAATTCAGATCGTAGATTATTTACAAAGTGGCAGAGTTTGTCCTGAGGAGTTTGCTGTTGGTTTACACAATGAGTTTCGGCCTCTTGAAGGATATGATATCGGACAATTCCCAGGTTTGGAGTCAATGGAAAAGTAGAAGTTTCAAACATATCAACCTACCATTTTTGACAACAAAGTATGAAAATTTCTAGATTTCTGCTAGGTATACTCTGTATATCCACTGCTTGCTTTTTCTTTCATATGCTTGCATGATTTCCATGTTTGTTCTCTATGTTTGTTTTGCTAGGATTATTAGGTGGAAGAATTTTTGTGCAAGGGTAGTTCTTGGACTTGTCAGTAAGCAAGATAATGTTCTTCATTCTGCAACATCATCAATTATGTAACCAAATGACAAATGCACTTTAAGGGGATTGTTGGGCAGCTAAGCTTCACGGTCGGCTATCATTCTCAGCAACAGGTGACAAGAGAAATTTTTGTCAAAAAGAAAAATTCTAACATCTGAACCCCTGCAGGTTCCCCTGTAATGTTGAATACCAAGCCAATAAGCAGATGCATGCAAATTTAAGGTGTTCTTTCCCGGCACAAAGTTTAAGAGAAAACTGTCTTACGCAGCAGCATTGGATGGACAATGTAAGTTTTGTTGCTTCCATTAATGGAACTTATTACTGGTCTGTTAACATCTTCAAACTTCTTATCTAATCAGGTTTATTAGGTGGAGCTTCGTCCACTAGAAGCACATATGAAACCATATGAAATTGTCAAAACTTAAAAAAGTTATAAAACATTCTCAGGTTATATTTACAAACAACTGTCACAGACATTCTTGAATCTTGAAATCATCACATACCACTTCCCCTTTTCATTTTTTAAATTCCTTTTCCGAACACATGTTGGAAATATTTGAAATTTATGGGTATATTTGAATTTTATTTTGTCGATTTCACACATGTAATAGAGCTAAAAAGCACTTTTCTTCAAGATAAATTTCATATTTTCATGGTGTAAAACAGATATAGAAACATGATGATCTAGCATTTAAGATACAATGACTTGTTTATAGAGATAAATTCTTAAATATAAAACCTTAAAACTGCTGTAGAACATTTTTTTTTGGTAATATATTACAGAACGTAATATTCTTTACTCTTCCGGAAATTTTTACATATAGTTAATGTGAGATATAGTTAATGTGAGAGTACTACTACTTATACAAAATCATCTAACAAAAATTTATATACAAAGGGAATGTGTCAGAAAATAAATAGAAGTGTGAATAAAAAAAGTCAAAATTCATTATATTCACTCTTCTATTCATATTTTACCACATTACTTTGTATACCTATCTTTGTATATGTAGTATTATTATTAATGTAATGTTAACACATCATTAGAGATCCCAACTTTATATAAGTAGCATTACTCTTCTTCATAGTTCATACATACAAAAGTGTTCTTTCTCTTAATTGCAGAATGCAGAGTCTTCAATGACATGCTAATTAATGACCTTATAAATACAAATTAGAAGAAAGAGAGAAAGGAAGAGTTAGAGCGAGAACAAGAAGAGAGAGATGTAGAGATCACAAACATGAAAAGATATAGGGTGTTAGGTTATTGGGTTCTTTTAGTTTTGGTTGGTGTAATTTGGACAAAGGGAGTGATGAAAGAGGGAGAAAAGGGGGCGATGAAAGGGCTGATGCTAATCTTGAGGGGCTTGTCAACTGTAGACAAGAATGTGAAACTTTTCTTCATTGCTTAGGCTCAACAGACTGTGGCTTAGCATGTACTGTTTCATGTAGTCCTACCTATTTCCCCCAACTCTGTAATCTTAAATCTTAATAGTACTTTTCTAACTCTTCTTTATCTAGTAGTATCATGTAATTCTCGTAGTGTAATAGTACACTTACAAAGTTGAGATTGATACTAATTTTATATTAAAACTTTTGTAGTGTTGCCAAATTAACTATCACAAATAGATTCGTACTGGACTCTCTGTTTCTTATGCCTCTTTTTCATTTTTTGTACATGTTTGGATTTAATTCTAGTGTTTATCATGACAAGGTTTGCTTCTGATTTTGTTTTTTGTTTTGTAAAACAGATTAGTGGTTACTTCAATAATTACAAAAACAGGAGTGAAGAATTACGTAAGCGGCTGGGGAGACCATCCATGAAAAGGGTTTATGTAAATGTGATCACATCGGCATTGCGGAGAATAAAAATTAAGGGCAACCATTTAAACGGTCAGCTGTTGATTTGAGTTCTAATTTACGTTGTAATGCTATATTTTAGGATGTTTTAGCAATTGTTAGCTTCACTTAAAGGGTATTAAATGTGTTTTTGAATGTATTTTTTTGAAAAACATTCTTGAAAAAAAAAAATGTTTCTGTAGAGTAACTTGAATCAGTGTTTTGAACCCTCACCTGGCTTGAGCGGTTCAACCAAAACTTGAGGCCTTCATTGGGTCGAGTTACCAATTTCACTGTTCATGACAAACCCTAGAAATTAAGACAATGATCGATGAACAATTAGTGGTTGGGATGTTGGGGCTTTTGAAGAAGAAGGGTCGGTGAGTAAAAAGGTGACGACAGAGGTGATTTTCGGTGAGTAAAACGACCGAAAATTGCACAAATAAATTGGCGGCAACAACCCGATTAGTGAGGCAAACTAGGGTGGGGTGAGATGTGTTTTGGTCAAGAACCTAAGGGGAGACTTTTCGTGGTGATGGGGTGTGTTTTTGACACCAGAATATGCCCTATTTGGCTTCGGTTGTCAACACTGACAATATAATTTGGGGTATTTTTGCAGGATTTCAAACCTGTAAAAACTTATGATAATTTTTAAAGGTATATTTGCTGAATTTTAAACCTTTTTATATGCTGACATCACCGATTTGACCTGTTGGTCAAACTGGTTCAACCGGTCAACCCGAACCTAGCCACTTTGCTGGGTCTCACCCCAAGCTCGGTTTTAAAACCTTGACTTGAATATGCTTTATATCTATAATATTAGAATAAACCAAATAAGCGTTCTACTCTAATAGGCGTTGCTTCTATAAGCTCTATTTGAAGAAGCTGTATCTGACCAACTCAAATGATATTATTAAAAATAAAAAATAAAGAAGAAGAAGAAGAAGAAAGAAGAAAGAAGAAACTATATAAAACATGCATTATAAAACTGAAATTCACTCAAAAAACCTATGGAGTTAAAACAAAAAACTTGCAAACAAGAGCAACATAATTAAGCTTTTACAGCCAATCCCCAACATATATAAGAGCCTTTTAGCCTTGTTTCTTCTGTGGCTCCACTTGCAGAGACACAGAAAGCCAAAAAGCAAATAGAGAAGTACTAGTAATTAGCTCCAGCATTTGTAGTCACAACTTGAACTACAAATTATATACACCAGAAATTCACAATTACAGATTAACTAATTTTGGTTGGTTTGGATAGTTGTAAGCTGGCGATGTTGGCGGTACAGCTTCATGTATGGGCGGATTGCGATGACTGTAACCTGGAATGGCTGTGCTCGCCTTCATAGGTTACAATTAGCATCGAAGGGTCATCAGGGCATCTCTCGACATGCTTCCTTGCTGGGCACCCTCTCATACTGCTACATTTGTAGTATCCCCTGCATTTTAAAAGCTTATTAGTAAGTTATGTGCTAAAATTTCATATCACAAGTATCACATACATTAATTAATACACAAATAGACAACATATATGAGTGAATAAGACAGTAGTGATGTTACACTTCTTATAATTTATTAGAAGATGAACAAGACTGATTGACCTCTAGTGCTTGACTTGTTCATAGTTCAATCTAAAGAAGCAGGGCTCAATCTGGGCCTCACTTGAGCCTATACTGGCATGATTTACTTTGTCCAAGGCTCAGTACACTCTTGAACACAAAGCACAACATGGGCCTGCACATCCCAGAGTGCAAAAAAATTGTTTGTTTTCTTGTGTGTGTTTTTTGGTTCTTCATTTGGGTCAATATGTCAAAATTGGTGGCAATATTGTTACTAGTAGATGTTATCCATTCTTATTAAGTTTAAGATTCATTAAATATAGCATTCTATGTTTACTCTAATGTCTCATCCTACCTACCCTTCTCCTTTAGGGACATGAAATGCAAGACTTGTTATGGGAATCTAGACATGATCTAAAACCAGTTGCTATAAATTGGACGCTTGTCATCAATTGAAAAAAAAAAAAAAACACTATTTCTAATTCTTTCATATATTGGATACTGACACTAAATAGTTAATTTGGACTTGTAAAGTTTCTTCAGCCTACGGAATCCTAATTTGGACATGTAAACAAAAACATAAGCCAAAAGAAGATCTTCTCTACCTCGGATGTGGAGATCCCTTAATAGGTTTCTGTCCATATTTCCTCCATGAATACTCATCAGGAGGAATATCTGCAACCTTGTTACTGATGGCAGGCACCTTGATTGACCTCTTTATCCTGTGTTTCCTGTAAAAACACACAAAACAAGTTAATAGTCTCAACTCAAACACAACAAACAACACTGAAATTACAGCACAAATAAGGAAAAAAAAAAAAAAAAATTAAAATCTAACCTCCTCTTTGAGCAATGACATTTACCAACAGTACTACATTTCATACTCCCATCTTCTCCCCTACCAGAACACCTAGTCCTTTTGGACTGTTGAGAGATCTGACTTGAATGCTGTGGCACACCAATCAATTGAAAAGAATTCCCATCAAAGTTAGCCACACTTCCATCCAAGCTCAAAGATGATATTAGTGACTTTGTTGAGGACATGGTCGGTGTGCAACTAGAGCCATCAAATTTGAGGTTTATGCCACTGTTTGTACTCCTGCTAGAGTACATCATATTCATATCGGCTTGATATTTCTGCTGTTGCTGTTGAAACCTCAACCTTTGCATCTGTTGCTGATGATGCATAAACTGAAAGTGTGGTGATGGTATTGGTTGGAGACGGAACTTTGGAGATGAGTTTTGTGGCAACTGCATAGGATCAGCTGGGATTATTTGGAGAGGTTTTGGTGAATAAACTGGTGTGTAATTAGGACTGTCTAAGAAAATATTTTGAGGCAAAGACGATGAAAGTTTCTTCCTCGACTTTCTGACTCTTCCATGACCAAAACTTGAGCTTAAAAGAGACACAACTCTTTTAAATCTAAACACAGCTTCATCAGTTTCACCTGGCCAAGTTCCTGTACTGAACTTGATGATGATCTTTTTGTTTAGACAACAAACCAAGAACTCTGTAGCAGCTCTCAACAGCTGCCTTGTTTGCTTCTTCAACGTCCTCCATGTTCAACAAACACTAAAGATCAAACCCAAAGGAAAACCATCATAAAAACAAACACTTTAAGACCAAGATGAGACAAACATGAAAAAGAGAGCCAAAACTATCTTCATTAAAGAAACTAACCCAAACCCATTTTGCAAACTAAGAAAAACTGAGATGGGAATTCAAAATCTTTTCAAACAAAAGCTGAATGTGATGATGATATCATATTGAAATCATCAAAAGTAAAAGACAAGTACCCAAATGAAAATTAACCAATTTTTTTCTCTTGTTATGGGAAAATCATTCTAAGTAAAGTGAAGAGGAAAAAGAATATATGACAAGAAGACAAAAATTAAGAAAAGCTTAGTGAAGTTAGAGCTGAGGAATACCAAATAAATAATCCCATAGTTTGAATAAAAAGATGTGAAAGAAAACTTTGATCACTTTATGGAACTTGTTGAAATGACACAAAGAAAACAAACAGTCTCTTTTAATTAAAATTTCACTTGTTCAAAACTTAAAAAATTAAAATAAAAATCAAAGAGAAAACTGAAAAGAGAGATAAATAGAGAAAGCGAAAGAGTGCTCTGTCCAATGCAAACAGACAACAGAGACCAGAAAGAAACTGAAGTCTCTGCTCAAGATCCTCATGCGGGTCTCACACCAAAGCACTCTTATTTTTTTCTTCTTTTTGTTTAAAAAAAATTATCCTATTTTTAAAATAAAATAAATTTATTTAATTATTCTAAATTTATAATATATTTTAAAGTTTATTTTTTTTTTTGAGGGTAACTTTCATATTTTCCATGAGGAATTGAATGAATTCAAAATTGATGTTTAATGTTAAAAAATTAATATTTATGTTATTAATCACGTGTATTTAATGATTTATATTAAAAATAAAACATTGAAATTTCAACAATTAGGCATAATAAAAAGTAATTGACAAATATAAATTATTAATAAAATAAAAAACAAAAGTGGTTAATTAATTAGGTTACTTTAGTTTTAGGGTGGCTTTTTGTAAGAAGGTCCGCCACCAAGAGTAGGGCCTAAAGCTCCAATCTAACATCCCCAGTTAACCGTTAGAATGAACGGACGGTAGAGATCGTGACACGTGGAGGAGTATGAAAGTATTTTTGTCTGTATGTGTAGGTGGGACCAGCAGCCAAGTCAAGACAACAGTTGACCTGACAGAGATTCTGTCTGCCCATCCCTCTCTTCCATTCTATTCATGTATTTATTTTTTTAACCAATTTACTCTTTTACCCCTTTCGAATTTACTATTTTACCCATGGATCGAAGAAGGATGGTTATAAAAAAAATTAGAATACTTTTAAACATTGTTCTCCATAAAAGATTTGAATTTACTTTCTTAGCTTTTACGGATGAATTGATGTTCATTGTAATCTTATTTTAAGCCTTTCAATTTGAGTTAACACATGAATAAAGATTAATTCACAATTCCAATCTTATAAATTTTCTTTTATAATCTCGATGTGACAACTTTGTAATTGATCAATTCATTAATAGGTAGACGAGACTCATAACAAGTCGACATGATCCATTTACGAACTGATTAATTATAAGTTGTCTCATCGAGATTATGAGATTAAATTGTAAGTGTAGTATTATCTTTGGGAGACCTTTAAAATTTAATTTAATAACAAATTGTTGTCTGAATTTATGTTTAAGAGTATACGTTTAGATAATTCATAAACAAAATATTTATTTATTTTATAAACTTTATACCGTAAAATATTTATATAGTGATACCCTATATGAAAATAACTTCTATAAAGTCACAAAAAATTGTAGTCCCAACTTAGGCTAGTTATAAGTCTAGTTAGTAAATTTACGAATTATTCACGAATTATACGCCCACCCATATAATTCGCGTATTATTTGCGAATAGCCGTATTTTATAAGCATAACCATATTATTAGCGAATTATATGCCTCGGCCGTATTATTCGCGAATTATTCCCGTATCCGATTTTTTTTCAAATTTTTATAAAACGTATTTTTTACCATTTTCCGTATCATACCCGTAAAATTCCCATACCATTTTTTTGCCGTACCCGTATATTTGAAATGTTATATAAATTTTAACCAAGTGGCCTATGAAAAGTGCTAAAACCAGGAGTGATATTGCCATATTTTTCAAAACGTATTACCGACAATGTGTCGTATTAAACCCGTATATACTCGTATTGTATTTTTTCTGTATCCGAATTTTATGGCCGAATTTTTACAAACGTATTTTTCACCATTTGCCATATCATACCCGTAAAATTCACATACCCTTTTTTTGCCATACTCATATTTACTAATTAGGGCTATAAGTAAGAATAAACTCTATATTATAATAAATTATAATTTTTCTAGTTCCAATTTTAAGAAACTTATTTTCATATAGTAATAATTATTTGTATATTACAAAAAATATATATACTAATTTTTTGAAACTGTGTCTATTTTCTTTTATCAATGTCTATACCTTAGATTTGATATTCTTCATTTATTAATTATTAATGCATTGCATATTTTACCTCTATACCATTTATACTTAAGGATAACTAGGGGGTTTGTTTAAGCTTATAAACTGGTCAAACTAGTTTATAAACTTTAAAATTAAGCTGACTTGTTTTTTTTATTTTTTTTAAACTTATAAACTAAAAAAAAAAAAAAAAGGGGAAATGTAATTTTTTTTTTTTTTTTTTTTTGGCTTATAAGTTATTTTGACCAAATATATTATCACATTATCCCTTTTTAATTTTAAAATTTTATTATATACCCTTATTTTTAATAACGTAGTACCCTTTTTAGTTATTTTAATAATAAAATATACTTATAAGTCATATTTTATTCAAACGTTTCAACTTCTTATCAGTCACTTATAAATACTTTAACCAAATACGTAATTACTTAAATTTTAAATGTTTATAAGCTCAAATTAACTTATAAGTACTAATTACTTATAAACTAATTTTCATAAGCTCAATCAAATAGGTTCTAAGTTAAAATAATAATTTTTTTTAACAACATTTTTATTAAATTATAATATTTTTTAATAGTAATAAAATTAACGTGGCCCATAAAGGTTTATATATAAAAACATATGTTTTGTAATATTCCAACCAAAATAAGGGTGACGACATATTATGCGAAGAAGGTTGGAAGCATTTATTATGGTAATTGGTGAACAAATTGATGATTATAATATATTGGTTTAGGGCGTTTCATGATTTGTACCAAAACGAGGTTGAATATATTTGATGTAAGTAGAAATCAAAATAGACAACACCCCGTGACCCTTCTTCTTCTTATACAAATTAAAGACAAAACATCCTGTATTCTTGGCCAACTTTCAAGTAGCCAGTCAAAGGGAACATTCATTTTCTTGTCCCCTTTGGACCCCCTCTCCCTCTTCCATTATGTTCAAATTTTGATGCCTCTAATTGCTCTAATTCATTACTTTTTAACTATATATTAAGTCACTTGGTTAGTGAACAAGAGTCTGATTGTAACTACCTGATATGTATGTATTAATTTGTAGTATCACGTCAATAATTAGTATTATATAATTTTTAATTATTGGGTAGCTCATAAATTATACAATTACCTAAATTTACTTTTTTTTTTTTAAGTAAACGACATGTTCCCATTTAAAGATTAATAAAATAACAAGTTTTCATCTTTGGTTTCATTTATTCTAGATTCTCACCATTAAATTAACACTGTTAATAATTTTTTATGTCTGACATGTTATAGAAAGTGTTATTATCAAACTGCCCTTAACAAATAAATTAATAAATTACCTTTTAACCCCTAAATTAGTAGAATTAGAAAAATAATCATCCTATTTTTAAATTTATTTCAATAACACCATCTTCTTCAACCTTCCTCTTTTTTAGTAGCCAGATTTGACCTCTGGGATCTTCTCCGCCTCTTTCTCTCTTCTCCAAAAAGACAACCAAAACAACCAATCACTCCAAAAAGACAACCAAAACAACCAAATCAACTCTAAAACTACTCCAATTGAAACCTAAACTCAAAGAAACCCTAGGGTTGGCTAGCAGTGATCGGTGAGCAAGCTCGGTTCGAGTTATTAGGGCTCTAGAAGTAGAGAGATTGATGAGTCTTTTGATGGTGATAGGTTGAATTTTGGAGATCGGAGGTGGCCAAAATTTGGCTTGGAAGTGGCAATTGTGTGAAGAAAAAAAAGATGCAAATTCCGACGAAATAGAGAGTAATGACGACAAAAGAAGATATGAGTTTTAAAGAGAAGGTGATGAGGGTTCAATAGGTGATCTTAGAAGTGATTTTGGATGTCAGAATTGGCTAGAAAATGGTTGGGAACGAAGGTGGTGACACTTGCTAACGTGCATTGCCTTCTACTAATGTGTGCCTACAACAATAAATTTGCCTTGTTAAGAGTGCTTATAAAAGAAATTTGAAATATAGAGAGTTATTTTAAAATTTTTATTTTTATTTTAAATTTAATGTAATACAAATGATCAATTTAACCTTTTATGGTTATATTAAATAATTTTCTGTTAAATAGAAAAAGTGGAATAACTTAAATGTGAAAAGTTGCCATTTCGCTGATATTTAGGTGGGAACATGTAGTTTACTTTTTGCACATCTAACCTACCCTACCCTTTACGCAATTAAATTGATTTGTAAGAAAGAATAAATAATGATAAATGAAACAGCTTTTTCTCCACTATTAGCTAGAGATATGAAACCAATTTGAGGATATATATTATTAATTATATTATATTAATTGAAAGAATGAACTGGCAACCATGTCTTAATTAGTGTGAATATGTGATTATAATATTTAATTAATTAATGGGCATGATTAAGTTTGACAGCAGCATATGCCAATGCCACTATATTAATTTTCTACTTTTCTTGGTTTCAGCTTTTTACATACTACTAATTAATTAATTAATTAATATACCACTATCCAGCAATTAATTATTTAATTATAGAGATTGACTTAAACACAAATAAAGAAGAAAAAGTTGGCTATCGCTACTAAAAAGGTCACGCTGAACAGTAGGGTTTTCCTTGGAAGGAAGATCGTATTCACCTTTATTCTTCTCCATTTCTTTATGTTTTGTATTGCCAAAATTTGGTACGTGTGTATATATTATTATGGGTTTGGAATAAATTACTCCTTTTTATTGTTTAGAATTTAAGCATATGAAATAAAAATTCTAACGAAATACTGACAACCATATACTCCCTCTGTTTTTTTAAAAATCTCGTTCTGAGGGTATTAACTTTTTTTTAAAATAAATAACGTTGTCTTTTCTCTGACCCACATCTCCATTCTCTACTTTGTCCCTCGTCTCGTCTCTCCACTTTTTTCTATGGCCCACAACTCTTCTCTCTCTCTTTATCTATCTTTTCCATCGCCCACATCTCCTTCTCTACTCTCCCCTCATCTCCTCTCTTTACTTTTTTCTATGGTCCACATCTCCTCTCTCTCTTTCAATATTTCACACACGTGTGAACAAAATTTTCCCACTTGCAATATAAGAGGAAAAAGTCAATTTAAGGAGAGATAAAATGATTCATTAAAAACTGTGTAGAGGCTTAAAACGTCAGTTATATAGAAATGAAGGAAGTATAATAATTCTCTAGTTAAGAAGTCTTGATATAAATTTATCAGGACCATATATATACATAACTGGATCCGAGTTGTAAAATATCATTTTAATCTAATGTAATGAATCCAACTATGAATATGTATGGTGTTAGGGCCTAAAAAAGTCCTCGACCCAAGTAGGCCAAAAAACGAAGACACCTTTAACAAAGCTGAATGCTCAGGCCTAATTTCGATGGGGCCCATAACTTAGTCCCTGCAGATGAGACCAGTTCGGTATGCTTTTCCAGTTCCTCACCATCCAGACCCAGGTCTTTGGATCCTAGAACACCTCTTGGACTTACTATCAACTTGAAGCCCACAGCTGCTTACGAACTACAGTACTACTTGAACTCTACTAAGGAAGTCAATCACTATCCTAATTCGTCTAAGGCCCGTATCCTAGGCACACTGAGACTCCCTTTCCTATTGAGATGAAGGAGCCGAAGGCTCCACTCTTGGAGAAAACCATCGCTGCAAGGACTCCCAGTCCTACCAGGATTTGAAGACCCTTCAGTCACTATTTAAACAAAGGTCAGCTCTCTCACAAAGGACAGAGACATTGCACCTTAAAACCTTGGAGTTCCCACCCTTGAGAACTTCGCATTACAGCCGTAGTCACAGTTCCCGACTAGATTTTCGGTAAAACTTATTCTTCTCCCTAACCCTCACTAAACTAGCCCACTCAACCTTCTTGCCGATCCGAGCGCCGTGCCTACGCAAACACCACCCGCCTGTTTTCCGCTCGCTTCACGCTTGTTTTCTTAACCTCACAGGATCAATCCCCCTTTTCGTAAAGGTAGATTTTTGCATCTACAGTTTACACCTTCAATCGCCCAGACCGATCCATAAGTTTACACCTTCAATCGGCTCAGACCGATTCATAAGTTACACATTCAATCGGCCCATACTCGATTCATAAGTCACACCTTCAATCGACCCAGACCGATTCATAAGTCATACCTTTAATCGGCCCAGACCGATCCATAAGTTTACACTTTCAATCGGCCTAGACCGATTCATAAGTTACACCTTCAATTGGCCTAGACCGATTCATAAGTTACACCTTCAATCGGCCTGACCGATTCATAAGTCACATCTTCAATCGGCTTAGACCGATTTATCGATTACCTAGATTGACCTATAAATTTACATCTTCAGTTGACCCAAACCGATTGAAGGACTTGCACCTCCAATCGACAAGTCATAAACCCAACCCACTAGACAGTCCAGACGACTCAGCCGCTTGGCCTCGTCAAAATCACAAAGCACAAGCAGTCAGTTCAACCCCTAATACATCTACAAACAATCAAGCAACCAACTCATCCATCCACAAGGAAAACAGCAAAACAAAAACACAAGTTAAAATACAAAAGCCACTGACGACTATGTATAAGATAAAAGAGCCTCAAACGGCTAAGTGTCAAGTACAAAAGAAGGCACACACGCCATGGAAGGGCATCGCAGGCCTCAAAATACATGAGTAAAAATAAACCTAAGGGGCATCATAGCCCACATCATCAGTGCGAGTTGTCTCACCCATCTTCGACTCGATCACCTTATCACCGACCCCAACGCTCTTCCCCGCAGCCTGGTCGCCTACATCCTTTGTGATCAATTGCCCCGACTGGTTAGCAAGGTCTAGAATCTGATCATCAACCCGTTCTTCCATGCGAGCAGCAGCCTCTTCCTCCTCCATCTCCCACAGAAGCTGGATGTCCTCATCCGGGTTCTAATGGTAGGTGTTCCCGGTCTTGTACTCGAGCATGAGCTCTCCTCTAGCCCTGATGATGGCGTCATTAGTGATGCTAAGGTACTGCTCCCTTACGGACTAGACCTCTACATTCTTCTCGGCCAGCTCTCTCCTTAATCGATCCAGCTTGGCCTCGACCTCCCTCAGACGCTGCTGGCTCTCCCGCTCAGCTTTTTGGGCTGCCGTTTCTCTCTGTCGTAGATTGGCATTGGATTTGGATACATCTTGTATCCTCTTCTTCTGCGACACGATGGATTTTCTCAGATGCAGGCTGTTAGTGAATGCTTGCATGACAAAACAACTCGATCAGCATACGACCACAATAAACACAATAAGGTAAAACTCCGGTTCATACCTGAAAACACAGGAAACCCCCCAGTCAACAACTGTAATTGAGCCTATTTGGTTTAAACAGTTCTTCGTCACGCCGAGAACGAGGAATGAGCTCGGCCAAGGCTGGCTCATAAGGCTGTGTTAGTAGGTTGCTGCGCCAGATGCTAAATGTGATCATCTCAGTCTCCTTATCCAAGACCACGGTCTTGGATAACCCAGCTCCGACCGTAGGTGACGACTTGGTGGAGTCGCCACCACATCCTCTGTTCTTCTCTCCTCTCTAGTCGAGGATTCCCTCTTTTGTTTCTTGCGACGTGTCGCAATAGATTCACTCGCACTTGGGACGATCAACTTCTTCATTTGTTTTTTTGCAATCATAAACTCTTCAACAGTTAGTGGGTTCAGCCTCGACTTACCATACAAGATATGATTGCAGTAGCGAGTTAGCAGCACACTCTAGGTTTGCTCCAACAAAGGGAAGGGGATACCTTGCTGGATCACTCCTACTTCGGCCTAAAGATGACTCGTCCTGAGGTTAGCTTCTTCCAACACCACTCGCCAATCCCTCTGCGCTTTTGGAATGGCTAGAATCTTCTAGGTCTACACCTCCAAGCCATCCCCACTTTGCCCAGCTCGGTTGAATTCAAGATCTGCAAAGAAGAAACACAATAAGATTTTAGTAATCAAAATCCAAGGTAAAGACAAAGTTTCTCACCAATGGCTTGCCAAGTGCACAGAATCTCGCCTTAGCCTTTCCCCTCGAAGACCGCATCAACCCTCATAAAAAAGTATCGATTCTTCTAATTCTTCTCACTAGCCCGGAGGTCGGTCACGAGGTAAGCCCGATCATGCCTAAGGTTGATCAGGTATCGACCTTTGTCCTTGTCGTTCTCTTTCAGGAAATACGAATACAACAACTCGTACAGCCCAAACATCACCTAGTTCCACACACAAAGGTCATCCATAGCCATTAGTAAGCTCCATTCGTTTGGCATAATCTGGGACGGGGCGATCATGAAATGGTTCAAGACCTCCTATACAAGGCAAGGGATGAGAAGCCTCAGCCCATCGTGAAACCATTTCTTATAGGCGCTCACCCAACATTTCACCTCCCAATCGACCCGTTCATACGACCGCGACGCCCTGATCTCGACAGAATCTGAAATATGATACATTGTCCGGATCTGCCACACATCGTTGTCCTTCAGCAATAGCAGGTAATCCCGACTCAAGATCCCACTGCCTAGCTGACTCAGCTCGTCCTCGGAGCCACTACTGGCGGAGGGTGAACTCTCAAAATCACCAACTCTATCGGAGTCTTCCCTACCCCCTTGCCTATCCGACTCATCATCACTCGGGGTGGCGCCACTCGGTCCAGAGGCAACCACGTTCACCCCAGTCGGTATATCGACCGGAGCGCCCCCTTCGGGCATCATCACCATGGTTGGGGCATTCTCGTACTTGTCCCCAACTCTTGCCTTAGCCTCACTCGAGCTGCTCAACCTTGACCGTGACATCAAACACTCTATCCACTCGCCCCGACCGATCGACCGACCTCTTTCAATTCCGAGCCTACTCCGTTCTAAAGCCTTACTCACCCTGAACCACCGATCGACTCCCTATCCAAGAACACACGCCGCCTGATTCCTACTCGCCCTGAGTCACCGATCGACTCCTTGTCCGAAAGCCAACACCGCCTAACTCCTACTCGCCCTGAACCACCGACCACTTTGATCCTCGAACACCAAATTCTCCAACTCCTATTCGACCTTTGACTCGGTCCAGACGATGACTACCAACTTAGCTTAAAACCACCAACCAGTCGGTTGGAAAGACCGATTGACCCAAGAAGACTACCAAACTTCAAACCCCAGCCGAACACCACACTTGACTCGGTCAGGCAGGCCGAGACGAGTCGAATGGGAAACTTGTATAAATCGACTTCATCTTTTAAAAACCCAAACAAAACCCAGAAAAACTATCGTAAACCCATAATCCTCGATCACCGACAAATGTTTTTACCTTCTCCGTTCGACCCAAAATTCAAACCTATTCAAAATAGAACACAACTCCTCCCAAAACTTTCCAAAACCTTTCAAAAACCCACCAAACCCTCCAAAAACTTCCCAAACTTGGTTCAATTTCTCCAAAAACGTCACATAAATGAAGAAAACAAAAAAAGGAACAGAAAAAAGTATAAGGGAACAAGTGTTTACTGTAGAAGTGGCCAAAAATCCCAAAATCCTTCAAAGCTGCAAAGAAAACCCAAAGAACAGAGGAAAACGTGAAATAAAGAAAATAGAAATGGGAAGATGAAACAAACGGTCGCCCCCACATATTTATCGATGAAATAGTGTCAGAGCTAACATGTGGCGGCCTATGATTGGTCATCGAGAACCGCGTGATTTTGATTTTCCTACCCAAATTCAGAAGGTGTTCGATCGTACACGTGTCGGGAGATGGATTATCCATCCGTGCCTCGTTCCCGAACAATAACCACTCGCCCAGTTCACCCGACCGAGCGGGGTTACCATTGGACGCATTGACTGTCCAGCCTTGGTTCCCAAGCCTCATAACGAATAGTGCTTTAGCGAAGCACGAACTCTTATCACTCGGTCATCCCGACTGAGTGAACTAGCTTTCTTGAGGGGAAGAACACATACACCCATTCGCTCAGAGTCAACCAATCAGCCTAAGACACCACCACCAAGTTAAGCTTGACGTATCTCGCTCGGTGGGAAGTACCGAGCAAGCACACCTTCAAGGATAGCTCGTGCCACCCGCTTATCCAGTCAGTTATACTGAGTGACGACATCATCATGAGACAACTCGCACACCCACTCCTCGGCTCGATACACGGTCTGGCGTATCGAATGATGCACCGACAACAAAATCAGTACTGTTCGCTCCCGAGAGCGGGGAAGCAATACGTTCATAAGCTCAGCCGGTCGGTCACGAAGGTCGACCAGATACACTTCCACGCAATGCCTACTCTCTAAGCTAAGCACTTCTTAACTCAGAGAGTGGAGGGAAAACTATTAGGGCCAAAAAATATCCTCAGCCAAGTAGGCCCAATAACAAAGACACCTTCAACAAAGCTGAATGCTCAGGCCCAATTCCGATGGGGCCCATAACTTAGTCTTGCAGATGAGGCTCGTTCTGTATGCTTTCTCAGTTTCTCACAATCCAAACCTAGGCCTTTAGATCCTAGAACACCTCCTGGACTTACGATCAACTTGGAGCCCACAGTCGCCTACGAACTACAATACTACTTGAACTCTACTAAGAAAGTCAATCACTATCCTAATTCGTCTAAGGCACGTATCCTAGGCACACTGGGACTCCCTTTCCCATTGAGATGAGGGAGCCGAAGGCTCCACTCTTGGAGAAAACCACCACTGCAAGGACTCCCAGTCCCACCAGGATTTGAAGTCCCTACAGTCACTATTTAAACAGAGGCCAACCCTCTCACAAAGGACAAAGACATTACACCTTAAAACCTTGGAGTTCCCACCCTTGAGAACTTCACATTATAGCCGTAGTTGACTAGACTTCCGGTAAACCTTCTTCTCCCTAACCCTCACTAAACTAGTCTCACTCAGCCTTGCTGACTTGAGTGTTAGAGTGCCTACGGCAAACACCACCCTGGTGTTTTTCATCCGTTTCACGCTTGTTTTCTTATGTGTGCAGGTGCAACAGATCGCTAGTGGCCTCAACCTCATGGGATCAGTCCCCCTTCACGGGATATGTAACTGTGAATATGTATGGTATGATCTGAATTTATATCGGTACGTCTTAATTAGAGAATGACTCTCTCTCTCTCTCTCTCTCTCTCTCTCTCTCTATATATATATATATATATATATATATATATATATATATATATATATATATATATATATATATATATATATATATATATATATATATATATATATACACACTTAAATATGTGAAAATATATTATTAGGATTTTGCACACAAAAAAAAAAAAAAAGAACATACGGATTAACATGTGGGAATATAAAATTACACAAAATAAACCAAAGACACATGATAATTAGCATGGTCTAACAGAAAAATCTACACAAGAGAGAAATCCACTGCAATAACGTTAACACAAATATAAAAAAGGATTTAACACAATAAACCTAAGCTGAAACGATCCTACTTTTTATATGCATTTTACCCAAAGCACACAACACACAACACTACCAAGTATCAACCTGAACAACACCATCAACCCAAACAACACAACACCACCCGAAGTACACAACACCATAAACCCGAGGGAAAACATAAAACAATCCCTTATATATTGTTTTTCTTTCACAACCTTATATTGGTTCTTACTCTATGTTAGTAATACATAAAAATAAAATATTGTATTTCTAATAGGATTTATGGGCCTGTTTGGTAGATTATTTGAAAAAAAATATTATTCTGAAAAACTACCTGAACAGGATAGGAAATGATAGAATTAAATTAAATAGGATATAATTGTTTGATATAATATCTGAAAATTATATCAGAGTTGGATTGAAAATTAGAATAGTTGTTTGGTATATTTTTTGAAAATATTTATATTATTTTAACTTCCTACATTTGTTAATTTAGCTAAACACTCCCACAATAAAAGTTTATAAATTAAAAAAAAACACCCTCACCCACCAAAAAACTGCCAACAGCCGGAATGGTACACAATCGGCTGGATCTGGCTTTTTGTAACCAAATCCAACCAGTTCTGCGCCATTACAGCGATTGCCCACTATGGATCTAGCCATCGTTAACGGCCAAAATTTGACTGCAGAGATAACTAGAAAAGGCCAGATCGGCCGATCATGCATCTTTTTGGTGATGGTGGCTGACAATGGTTGTTGGCGGTTGGCAGTGGCTTAGGTGGGTGGGGGTGTTTTTGTTAATTTATAAACTTTTATTGTGAAATATAATTATTTTTAGTTGAATAAAGTTGGGAAAATGTTAGAATAGAATAATAGAAAACAAGTCCTACCTACTTTTCATTTTCAATAGAAAAAAACTTATTTGATTCGAATTGATTTTCAAAATAATGATCTTAATAAGTAAACAAACACATATTCTGTTTTTTAATCCAACTAGGATAACAAAAAAATGATTAAAAAGAGTGAAACAAACAGGGCCATAATTTTTCCTTCCCTATTATTCCTCTTTTAATAACATTTCTAAACAAATAATAATTTTATATGAAAACAAAAATGAACTAAAATACCTCTTAGATTACATTATATTAAACCTTGTAAAAGATAAAGGTTATGTAACCTTGAAGAACACACTTCCCATAGTGCAACACACATGGATAATTATTTAATTAAATAAACAATTATCACTATAAAGTTTAATGATTCTCAAGGAATATTAATAATTAATATTGTAATTTGTTTAATTTTGTCTTCTAAACAAGACAAAGATATTTGCTATTCTTCCTACAGTGTTTAAGGTTTCTGCCTTTCTCCACAACTCCTATGATTAGATTTAAATACTGTTTTTTTTTTTTTTTGGCGACATTATGTCTCATAATCTTAATTAATTAGATTAATGCAAATATAATAAATAAACATTAGAGATGAGGCTCCAAAAAAAGCCGCAAATAATAAAATAGAGGATGAGTGGAATCCTAATTAATTAGTTTAATGATTTGTCAAAGTGGGTTTTGAGTAATCCAATTAAATTACAGTAATTTGGCCAACCTCCAGTGATACCCCACTAATTAAAATACAAATAGGATGATGATAAGCTTTGCTTTAATTAATTTGTTGTCATACATTATACTATAATAAAAGAGAAATTCCATAGCCCTAGATATTGATTATAGTGGGTTTGACATAGTTATATAATTTATATTAATGTTAGCTACAATGTAAATTGACTTGTGGGTAACATCATTTTTTTTTTTTTGAGATTAATATATAGTTTTTATTCGTTAATTAAGTGACATTTGCACCAATAATTAAGGCCTGGCCTAACTTAACCATTTTATATTACTAGTCCAATTGATTTATTATTGTTGGGTGAGAACCCATATTAGACTTTGCTCAAAACACAAGACAACCCTTCTTAGTATTTTGTTTAATCAAGTAGGCCCAAATAGAATAAGTTTGTAATCTCAAGTTTTAGACAGAGACAAATTCTGGGTTTATTTTATTCTCACTGTTACATTACAAAAGTATTAAACTCTGCCCTATCATCGTCAAAAACCCTCCTAAAAATATCAAAAGCCCTTTTAAAAATATCAAACCTCCCCTGCAAAAATTACCTTTGAGTGGTCAAGTGATTCGATTGGAATTCTTAGGTGTATTACTCAAGAGTTTCTGAGCTCAAGTTCTTCTTCGGTTATTAATAGGGATAGTAATTGGAGTTCTTACTCGGCCGATAGATTCAGGGTCCTGAGAGATTAGTAAAGGTACGCGTAAGCTGATTCGGACACATCCGATCATCAAAAAGGAGAAAAAAAAAAAAATCTTCCCTACAAAATTATCAAAAACACTGTCAAAAAGAAATTTAATATTTTTTAAACGAAACGGATAAGTTTAGTATCAAATGATCTCACAGAGGAAAGTAAAATGAAACCAAAGAATCTTTAAGATAATAAGATAGAACGAAATAATGGATCGAAATGGTTTTCATTCATTGCATCAATCTTTTCTTCAGCTTCTGGAAATGAAAGATGAATCAATCAAATTCTACTGAGTGCCCAATACGCAACTATGACTTAATTGTTGTCAAAATAGTCTGCAAAACACTATCAAAATTCAATTTATTCAACTTAATAAATGATAAGATCTTTCACAGAAAAATCAAAATGGGTCCCCTGCCTTGAATCTAAAACGTGAAATACCACTAGCTTTGTGATATTCTAAACTAGTCTACTTTGAAATCACTCAAGTCTTTTCTCCAATTATTCAGTTGATTAATGGGGGGTTTTTAGGTGCACCTCCACTGAACAACATGGCTTTTTTTTTTTTTTTTTATCCACACATTTCAATGTAATATCTCATCTACCAAAAATGTAGGATTTATTTTATTTTTAATCTCCTAATCTAAAGAAACAAAAAGTGTTTCTTCAACTTTTAGTTCATTAGTGTGACATCAGAGTAACTCAAAATTTCTCTTCTTGTATCATGTTAAGTTATTATATTACTTGACCGAAACTCTGGAATTGATAGGTAAGGATTCAACATTAATATCAAATTTTCTACATCACTAATCGTTAATGACATTGAAGTAGAAGCACGAGGAGACGCGGTGGTGTTATGAAATTGTGTAGCGGAAAACATACATTCGAGATAAATAACATAGGAATAAAATCACATCACACAAAGATACACAATATTTACATGGTTCGGTATAACCTACCTATATTCACGGATGAGAGAAATACATATAGTTTCATGAACACGATATACAAGAGTGTTGTGCAACGGAAACACAAACTCTAACACTAGCTATTGAAATGTAATGATGAAACACTACTAGAGAAGAAATAAATTGTCACAATAAATGTAAAAATAAAGAACAACAAGAATTTAATGAGTTTCAGTATTATTACCTTCGTCTTCGAGTGTTGTAGAAAAACTTCACTATTTTTGAAGAATATTACAACCATTTGGGTAATACTACAAATACCCAAAACAAAGGGAATACAGGAAAAACTCTAAACTATAGGGTAAGAACCCTTTACAATAGGAGTAGAAGAGAAACTAATTTTTTGGGATGAACAACAATAGAACTTGACATTCTTTATATAGGCCCAAAATGGAATACAGGAAAAACTCTAAACTATAGGGTAAGAACCCTTTACAATAGGAGTAGAAGAGAAACTAATTTTTGGGATGAACAACAATAGAACTTGACCTTCTTTATATAGGCCCAAAATCCTAATCCCATTTATATTCCTATTTGATGTAGGATTATAAATTATCCCATTCTAATTTCACTAGGAGTGGGATTGCTAAATTCTTATTCCTTATGGATTGCTAATAAGTCAATTTTCAACAAATCTCCACCTTGATGAATAAGCAACCTTCAAAGTTCTTTTGTATTATTCTGACAAATTCTGCAACACCTTCAAATGCACCAAGTGATGCTATCAAACTCATAGGTTCCATTTCACAGCATGCCAATATCCTTTACCAGGATCATGCAAATACCTGCTCACAATTCTAACTGCATGTGAAATGTCGAGCCTAGTACACACCATTGTATGCCAATGATCAATCTGATTTCTTTTGTACTTTTACCCCAGCATGAACCTATCAAATCGCTTGTGCCACTGTCTTAGCGACTTCTTTAATAGCGATTTCTCCAATTTGCAAACCCAATTTTCCTTTCCAGTAACTTTATAACTATCTGGTTTAGACATGTAGATTTCCTCTTCCAAATCACTGTGTAGAAACACGATTTTCACATCAAGTTGAACTAGTTCAAGATCCATATACGCTACCAAGGCCAACAAAATCCAAATGGAAGAATGTGTCATTACTAGAGACTATACTTCATCAATTTCTTCATTTTGAGCATATCCATTCGCTACCAACCTGGCCTTGTATCAAACATCTTATTTGTTAAGAAATTCCTCCTTCTTTGCATATACCCATTTGCACCCAATCGTCTTATGTAAGGATTGAATTTCATTGTTGATGGCTTGCCTCTATGATTCACAATTTGAACTCCTCACCGCTTTTTAAAAATTGGTAGGAATATCATTACCTAAGATTGGAAGTGCATAGGCCACCATATCAATAAAACGAGCAGGCTTTCAAATTTCTCGTCTTGGCCTATTATGAGCAATCTATTCTGATTGCTCTAGAGATTCTTGGGATAAAATCTCCTTTTCATTTTCAATGACCTCCTCTATCACAAGGGTGTCAACATTTCTAGTTGGGTTAACAGATGTTATTTCAACTCCACCTTCTGCTGAGTGTGCTCCGCCTGCTCTAGAGTACTATTAACCTTTATTTGGTTTCTTATTTTCTTCTCTAACATAGAAGACTCATCAAATGTCACATCCTTGATAAATAGTATTTTCTTTGAACTTGGACACCAAAGAGGGTATCCTTTCACACATGAGATAATCCCCATGAATACTGCTTTCTTTGCTCTTGGATCTAACTTGGACTCTTTCACATGATAATAACATTGGAACCAAAAACATGTAAAAGAATCATAATCAAAAATATTTTTTCTAGACCAAACCTTTAATGGAATTTTTCCCTCAATTGCAGTCTATGGTAAACGATTAATGAGATGGCATGCGTAAGTAACTACCTTAGCCCAAAATTGCTTGCCTAACCCTGCATTAGATAACATACATCAAACTTACTCGAGTATAGTTCGATTCATGCGTTCTACCACCCCATTCTGTTGTGGTGTATTTCTTATTGTTCATAGTTGCTTGATCTTTCTGCCAGTTTGAGTCTCAATCATCTTTTTCCATTTAATGAAAACCTTGAGTACATCATCTTTAGTCTTCATAAAATACACCCACACTCTTCTAGAAAAATCATCTACAAAAGTGACGAATTAGTGCATACCTCCAAAAGCGGCTATTTTGGTAGGTCCCCACACATCAGAATGAACATGATTCAGAATACCTTTAGTATTATGGATTGCAATGCCGAACTTCACTCTTTTTTGTTTTCCCATAACACAGTGTTCACAAAAATCTAGCTTACAAGTCTTTGCACCTTTCAATAATCCTTGATTCATTAAACTAAGTAAGGCTTTTTCACTCACATGCCCCAAACGCATATGCCACAGCCTGAGCATTTTTGAATTTGCATCCTTCTATGTGACTGTAGTTGTTGTTCCAATAACCCTATTACCATTATAATAATACAAGTTGTTTCTCTTTGTACCTTTCATTACCACAAGAGCGCTTGAAGAAACCTTTAGAATTTCATCTCGCATATTCACCGTGCAACCTGTATATTCCTAGGCTCCCAAAGAGATGAGATTCTTCTTCAACTTTGGTACCTATCGAACATCTTCTAGAATTTTAGTTGACCCATCATGATTCTTCAAATGAATTGAATCTATCCCAGTTGTTTGGCAAGCATCAACATTGCCCATATAAACAATCCCATCATGTTCTTCAAAATTAAATCACCACTCTTGGTTAGGACACATATGATAGGTACAACTTGAATCCATAATCCACTCATTTGATCCAGATGTGGACAATAGGCTAACTAGAGAAAAATCTGACTCATATTCTTCAGGCTCAGCAACAAATGCATCAAAAATAGATTTCCCCTATTTCTTTTGCAACTTCAGACAATCTCTCTTCTAATGCCTCTTCTCATGACAAAAGGCACATTGATCCCTGTTGAGCTTTCCCTTCGAATAAGATCTTCCTGTTTTCTCCTTTTTATGACTCTAACTACGCCCTATTGCTATAAGTACCTTTGATAACTCATTTTTATTCTCCTTATGATCTTTCTTCCAAATTTCATGATTAGATAAGGTAGAGCAAACTTCTTCAAATGATAGATTTTCTTTCCCATGAAGAAGTGTAATACTAAGATGATCCAACTCATTCGGAAGAGAACCAATCAACTTCATGGCTTTATGTTCATCTTTGAATGTTTCATCCAAATTTAACAAATAAGCAATCAGTTTGTTAAATGCATCAATGTGGCTACTGATACTCGCACCTGGTTGCAACTGAAGACGAAACAAACTTTTTATCAAATAGAGTCGATTCTCATCACTTTTCTTCATTTATTTGTTTTCCAACCCTTTCCATAACTTATTGGCAGACTTCTCTTTCATGAATGGATACTTCTGCTCTCTACAAAGACATGAGCAAATCATTCCACAAGCTTTTACATTCAACCTCACCGAGTCTTTCTCATCGATATTTTCTGGTTTTTTCTCCTCTAGAACTATGTCTAGATCTTGTTGACAGAAGCTATCCATTACCTCACACTCCCTAGGCCAAAGTTATTTTGATCATCAAATTTTTCAATTTCAATTTTTGCATTTGTAACTATCATTGTTTTTGCTGATGTAGACGATGATGCCATTTGTGTCTTGCTCAATTGACTTGGTAGACAAACTTCCACAATAACCAAGCTCCACAAATTACTATATTCAATAGCTAACAAAAAAATTAACAATATCCCATATAATAGTAAGTGCTTAAAATGATTCAATTTGCACCAGGAAAATTCCCAGGAAATTGGAGAGGTCACAAACTGTCCCACTTAAAACCTAGCCTCTTTAGACACTTATTGTCTTGTTGACAAAATTTTCCTAGACATGCATATAACGATATAAATAGCTACTGACTGTCCTAAACCTTGGCTTTGATACCACTTGTTGTGTAGCGGAAACACAAACTCTAATGCTAGCTATTGAAATATAACAATAACACTACTAGACAAGAAATAAATTGCCACAATGAATGCAAAAATAAAGAACAACAAGAATTTAACAAGGTTCGATATTATTACCTACGTCCTCGGGCGTTGTAGAAAAACTTCACTATTCTTGAAGAATATTACAACCTTTTGGGCTACTACAAATACCCAAAACAAAGGGAAATACAGAAAAAAACTATAAACTATAGGGTAAGAACCCTTTACAATAGGAGTAGAAGAGAAACTAATTTTTGGGATGAACAACAATAGAACTTGACCTCCTTTATATAGGCCCAAAATCCTAATCCCATTTACATTCCTATTTGATGTAGGATTACAAATTATCCCATTCTTACTTCACTAGGAGTGGGTTTGCTAAATTCCTATTCCTTATGGATTGCTAATAAGTCAATATTTCAACAAAGAGTACACAACACCATAAACCTGGCACAATTAACAAAGTGGAAACAATCCTACCCAGTACCTAGAGTAGAAACAATCCTAGTTTCTAAGACACTCTCCCCATGGTGTTTAATAACATTTATATCAAATACCATGTATTCTTACATTCTCTCATAACCTTGAATTGGTTAGGTAGTATATAAGATATTTCATTTCTAATAGGATTCTTATTTCAATTCTTAATAGGACTCCTAAGTTCTATTTTTATTTATAATTGTATTCTTTATTAAATAATTTTCTTAGACACATAGTTTTACATAAGAATTAGGAACAAATAGAAAAACGAGCCACAATATCTCAACAGGTGGAACCAATTAATTAGATTTACTTCATGGGGCAAATTTCTGTTTGCTGTGGCTTTTCATTTTACCAAAGGGTACAGCACCATAGGAATCAAAATCCTCTCATGATTAGAAATTCCCTGAATTTTTAAGGATCTCATAACACAATGAGTATATTTACTTATTTATGGTTACGATGTATTTGTCTATTATATTCCTATTTATAACTATCAATTACAAGTCTTTATTTGTTCAAGTAAAAGCTCATATCAGGGTTCTTATTGCTACCAAGATAGTTCGTACTTGATCAATGTCAGATGTTCCAATTTTATCGGATGTCTCCGAAGAGACAAATGTCAGATGTTGAATCTTCTGAACTAGAAGTTTTTAGCTGACCAAACCATGCTCATGCAGTAGCTTTCATTAACTTACAGGGTGAAGCACATCTTAAATATTGATAATTGAAACCAGGAAGGACATAGAAGAATTTGTTGCAGGAAATCTGAAATTAAGTTCTAGTAATTCCATTGCCATCGTGGATTCATACCCATTTGAATTCAGGGACATTGGAAATCAACTCTATAATTGATTCAGAATTTTAGTCAGAATACAATTACAGGATCGATTATCTGAGCATGTAATCGAACAATGAAATCGCAAAGAAATGTATATTCTCAAAAATTCAATCATAGTTAACAAAAAAGTTCTCCAAGTTCTTTCTGTGCACATACATATACATTGATATAGCATATAAAGATACTGGAAATATATCTTAAAAGGCATATAAAGGCAGGTGGACTTAAACTTGATTCTCTTTCTGAACTCCTGTTACAGAACATACACAAGTCGCTATAGATTTATACTAGACAAAAAAAAAAAAAAAAAAAATGAACAATAAAAACATTAAAAGCATTACCCTTTCTTAGAACAGAAAGAATTTTAACTGATTGAAAACGCTAGAGATCTAGAGTTCCATGGCCTTGATCCTCCATAATCATTCATGTTCATCTGAATGGCAAAGCAATCAGCAATAATAAAAACATTATCATCGCCCTGTTGGATTTACTATCTGTGAGAAGATGACACTACTGCCTTCAGATCCTTCATTAGTTTCGCGCTCACTCCCAACACTCCGATTGTTTCTGTTTAATAGAGCCTCCTCAGAACCATAACTTCTATCGCTAGTTGATGCACCATCAGGGCTTTCCACTAATTGGAGTGCAAACTCAAGATTCCACAACACATCTCCCATAGAGGGACGCTCGTATCCAACTTCAGACAAACACTTCTCAGCTGTATCGGCGAACTTGTTTGAGCATTCCTGGCTGATTTTCCCCTTTAGATCAGGATCAATGATGTCCTCCAGAACCCCTTTTTTTTTACAATGTAGAGCCCAATCTGCCAGACTGACTTGTTCTTTCGGAAGGCTAGGATTAAGAGCAGGCCTTGCACACAATACCTCGAAAAGGACTACTCCGAAAGAGTAGATATCAGATTTTTCTGTCAATTGTTGCCTCCGGAAATATTCAGGATCCAAGTAACCAAAACTGCCCTTTACTACTGTACTAACATGGCCATTTTCCATGTTAGGACCAGTTTTCGACAGGCCAAAATCTGAAACCTTGGCAACCCAATTCTCATCCAAAAGAATATTTGTTGTCTTGACATCTCTGTGAATGATGGTGTATTTTGCTCCGGTGTGGAGGTAGTGAAGGCCTCTGGCTGCTCCAATGCAAATCTCCAACCTTTGCTTCCATGAAAGAGTCGGCTTTTTCGTGTTATAGAGATGTTCCCTCAGAGTTCCAAGTGCCATGTAGTCATAAACCAAACACATCTCATTATCCTCCTCACAGAATCCAATCAGAGATACCAAATGCTTGTGTCTTAGCTTTGAAAGCATCTCAATTTCGGTGCAAAACTCATTGACTCCTTGTTCTGAAGATGGGTTTGATCTCTTAATAGCCACTTTTATTTTATCGTCAAGAACGCCTTTATACACCTTTCCGAAACCTCCAACACCAATGACATAAGAATCATCAAAATTCTTGGTGGCGTGTTTAATCTCTGGGAGAGAGAAGCGGCGGCAAAGACCCTGAGCCATCGCTGAAATATGACTACTAGCATTACTCTTTCCGGATATTGTTGATTTGCTTCCCGTATGAGAGTGCCCATAAATAGGCAGCCAGCTTGAAGTATGTGACTCAGAGCCAGGGACTCTCTTCTTCCTTTGGTAAACAACAATGCACAATGCAGCCAATAGGCCAAATGCAGCAGCCCCTCCAGCAGCCCCTCCAATCACATTCATGTTAGTTTTATGATCTTTATTCTGAGAAGACTTTGAGTTACTTCCAGCCTTGGGTGGCGGTGCTTCAATCTTAGGATTAGGACCTGCCAAGTTCTTCCCACCTTCTATCTTGAATACCTCTAATCCATTAAGAATTGAATCATAATATTGAGGCTTTGATTCAGGTGATGGTGACATTGCTACTCGAAGCTCTTTATCACCCGGCTTATCATCAATAACTATCACGTAATCTCTGTATGTCGGTACATTTTTCTCTTTTGTCCAGGCAATTACATCAGCTGCATCTGGATATACCTGGGCAGATTGATTGTTGATGTAAATATTGAACACTCTCTGATTAACACTATCCATTACGAACTCACAGAAATGTAACCTCACAAGGTATGTGAAATTGCCATCAATGTCGAAAATCCAAGTGAGATTGTAATCCAAATTAACATGAGCGTCAGGTCCCATTGATCTTGCAGTCATGTAAACATCAGGAGGCGCTACATAGGATGGCAAATCTTTGTAGTTTATTGTAGTATTATCGTCAGCCTCTATATTGGCCCCAATTCCAGCTCCCCATATATAAGTCTGATCATTATACCAAGTCCTCATTAGACCATCAGAGTCAGCCTTTGGAGGAATATACTGACCGGCAACATTCAATCTAAACATCGTCTGCATATTCGAACTCTGCATCTCCAAAGTTTGGTCACTGAATCCAACCAACGGAGCTTTATCAAACAAATCCGGAATCGGAACCAACTCTATACCATTGATAAAAGCGAAACTTCCAGGATACTTATCCGAAGGCTTAAATGTGAGTTCCAGATTATCAGAATCCATTGGAGCCAGAGAATACTCCTCAAAAATGAAAGCTTGTCCGGCGGCTTGAGCAGTGATTGAAGCACTAAAATTATTCAAAAGGGTAATACCATTTGCATCCAAAGAGAAATAAGAGTTGGTGATATTCAGGTCCGGATAAGTTGCAGGATAGAAATAAAATCTAAGCCAATACCGCTGGTTTTTTTTAACGGATAAATTATAGGTCCCTTCTTTTGTAAAAACTCTGGCAGTCATGTATGGAATTGTAGAAGGTAATGAAGAATCCTGGTTTGTAGCTTTGGTCATTTTAGATTCACTAGAAGTATATTTCGCATCCGATTCCCATTTTCGCCCGTCCGAATCCGTGCCACCATCTTTTGAGCCACAGCTCAAAAGAATTGATTCATCACCACTCAAAACAACATCAATGGGATTGAAGAAAACAACAATTAAACAAACAAGAGAAGATACAAAAAGGGTATTGGTGAACATGGCTCATTAAAAAAGAAAAAAAGAAAAAACTGAAGAAAATGGGCACGCTATCGGCGTACAGGAAAACACAAAAACAGGCTTCTTCAGGAAAAGAGAAAGAGAAAAGAAATCAGAAAGTCCTCCTGTACGCCAGAAAACTATGATTTTTGATACCTGGTTTTCTTTTCTTTTTTTTATTTTTTTATTTTTCCTTTTCTATTCTTTTGCTGCTCGTATGTGTTTACCCTAAACCGTCAAAAATCAAACCATAGTAACTCAACATTTAACCGACTTGCCTGGATTACAGGTAAAAACCAGGCAAGAAAAGGTAAAGTTTTTATTTTTCTTTTTGCAAATTGCATTATTCTTTGTTTTCTCCTTTGTATTTGGTTTCCATTTTTGGGGTTGGTCCTAACAGTTTGTTAGAAGGAGCTCGCTGGAAATCGATGAAGGAGATTGGGATTCGTGGTTTGGTGTTTGTTTGATTGGTTGTAAAATTCTTAAGCTATTTTTAGCATGAAAAATTCCTGAAAATTCTCTAACTTAATTCGTATCTTGCATACAGTTAATTGTTCTGGGCTGTCACAGGATTTTAATCAGAGGATTTGCATTGGAAATAATATCCAAAATTCCGTCTTTTGAATAATATCAATATCATTCACTTCATAACATTAATAAAAGGGGTGATAAAGCAAAAGGACAGAGTCATAGAATCCAAATATGAAATTATTATCTTATTTATGATATTTTTATTTTATAAATATGAATATTGAAATATTGTTTGTTATATGGTGTCAGTTAATAGATGAAAGTGAAAATAAATATATAAACAATCATAAAATTAAATTATTTTTGTTTGGACTGATATCTTCCAATTAAAGTTGTGGATGGTAAAATCTACTGTTGATTCAAAAGGGACGAATCTTGTGAGAAGCGAGCCACTGAAAATCAAATAGACGTTCACAAAGAGAGAAAATGAGTGTGTAGGCTCAAATGACATCGGTGTGGTGTCTGTTGTAGGCACTCTGACACTCAAGTCAGCATAGTTGAAGGTATTTAGTAAGGGTGGAGAGTAGAAAGGGTTTACTGTAATGATGTGGCTAGGGCTAGACTAACACAAAGTGGTCAGAGCGCAACTTTGTGGTTGTTGAGGGTGGTGAAGTTAGTCAGAACTAAATTTCACAGCAAGGAAAGACGGTGATTCTTAGGAGCAAGAATTTAGAAGCTAAAGCTAAGGGTGATTTCTGAATGCATAATGAGAGGTTTGACATCTGTTTATATAGTGAACCAAAGAGGTTGGAGTCCTAGTAAAATTTCGAGTCCTACTTGGTTGAGGAGTCTGAATTAAGAAGGAAATGTAATTACTTGCCTTTATCATATTAGGGTTACTGATTCAAGTAAAATTTTGGATCTTGACTGAAGTGGAAAGTAAATAGGATTTTCACTCATATTTTGGGACCATTGTGGGCTAATGGGTTGGAACCCGAATTAGCTTAACTTGTAGGATAATCCAACTCATGAAGTGGTTAGTTTACAAGGTGGATTTAAACATAGGCTCAATCGAAATTGGGCTAAGGCATTGGGCCATAATCTGTTTATTCGTTATTAATCCTCATCAGACCTAATATGATTTTTTGCCTATGCAATTTGTTCCTCACTCTCTAAGTTAAAGGGTATTTAGCTTAAGAGAGTAGATTCAATTAATCGTAGGTATAATACAGATGTGTTAATGTCCTCTCGGGGAGGGTTTGACTCAAAGCACTTGATACTACCACAGGGGCATAGGCCGTTTGGCTCGGTTCGTATGATCGGGTGGAGAGTAGTGACTGAGTGGAGTCACTTACCTCCTTGACTACCTTAATCAAGACGTTTGAGATTTACACCCATCCTGGACTGAATGATGTAGGCCGAGCTGTGTGAAGCATTTAGAGACCATAAAGGGCTCTTATGAGGTGAGGCCCTTGTAAGCCCACATGGATCAGCTCATGTGGTCGGATGGAGAGCATTATCCAAGTGGAAGAATGCATTGGAAGATCGTGACACCTCCGTTGTCCGAGTCGAGTGGGATAGTAAAAGGCGTTATCATTCATAAGCCTCGAAACTTTAGGAAGA
The DNA here is from genome assembly GCA_026225825.1 of Pistacia integerrima. Classification (NCBI taxonomy): domain Eukaryota; kingdom Viridiplantae; phylum Streptophyta; class Magnoliopsida; order Sapindales; family Anacardiaceae; genus Pistacia; species Pistacia integerrima. The sequence continues at coordinate 8,895,284 of CM047748.1, forward strand.
TCATGGTACCTCAATCGCGATTGAGAAGTTGTCGAACCGAGAGTCAAATAGATTGCAATACTATGCAATATAGAAAGATGGTGGGGCCATTCGGCTTTATTAGTTTGGATAGAGCTAAGCGAGATGGCTAGGCTTTGCATCCATATCCCATGTGAGTTCATGGTAAAGTCGAAATCAATTTAGCTTGGGTTGAGCCGAATGTAGATTGAGGAGAACATAAGGCAACCTATGCGAGGTGGACACTTGGTGGACCATATGGCTTGACTTATGCGGCCTAGTGGACTATCAGTCGATTTGGGAATGTGTAACCTACACTACAAGTCTAAGAGGGCGAGTGATACATTTGCACGTCCACGACTCACAACTTTTATTATCACAACACCGTAGGGTAGAGCCAAATGAAGTCTCAAGAAAATATCATAAGGTGAAAAGAGGCGAGAGCCGAATGTGTAAGAGTTGTGTCATATGGAGTATGATATATGAGGCAAATTGCGGCTTCATTTATGTGTTTGGCATAGAGGTGGGCATTTGGGACTGGGCCCAAAAGCCCAGCCCCAAAACCCGGTCCTAGGACCTGTCCTTGAGAGGACCAGGCCTAAGGAGGAGGGCCTGAGCCCTCCACTGGGCCCTCCTTCAAGGCCCGGGCCTGGGATTAATTTTTTTTTTTTCAATATAGCCCCTGTCAAATTACCTAAAACCCCTTGTCATTTTTAAAATAAACATAAAATACCAGGGCTAAAATAAAATTTGAAAAAATTTATTAAAAAAAAAAAAGTTTTAAAATAACTGCTGGTCATTGCAAGCTGCAACACAACAAGATTATGTTTTTATTTTTAACCGTTGGATCGGCAACGGTCACACATACAGATTATAAGTTATAATATAAATTATAACTTTTTCTTTTCATTCTCCCCTCCCCCCAAAACAACTACACTATAAATAATCCTAAAATCTTTCATTTTTTCCACACCAATCAATCTCTCATTCTCTCAATCTCTCCACTCCAAATCTCCAATCAATTTCTCATTTTAATTATTTCTCATTCAATTTATATTTATATTTATAATTTATTCAATTTTTTTTCTATTTTTTAATATCATCATAATTTCATATTATTATTTAATTTCTTTTCATTTTAATTATTTATTATTTTATCATAAATTTATAATGGCTTCCCCAAATCAATTTTACGTTCCATCCACCGAAGAAATGGAAGGCTTCAATCCATTTTCACCATTTCCTAGAGGAAGCAGCTACAATTCTACAACCACATTCGGTCGGGACGAGGTGTAGCCAAACACATGCGAGCTACGAGTCGACGGGCACGGGCATAGCCCAACCCCCCCGACCGTCAAAGAGGGTCGTGTCCAATGTATGACGATACTTCACCAAATCAAAACGGCCAAAGACAAATGGGGAGGGGGAAGAATCATGTGGGATATGTAATTTTTGTGGAACCATTATTGCCGCTAAGAAGGGGACTTCGACGATGCGACGACACTTGGAGAAGAAGCACTCCCAAATAATGTAGTTGCCTGATGCATCTTCAAGCGGATCAGGTAGACAAATTCAAACTCAACTTAATTTTAATCCACAATCCTCAGCTCTCTCAACATGGCAATATAATGCACATGTTGCACGAGAGGAAATAGCAAGATATATAGTTGCTACGGAATCTCCCATTTGTTTATCTGAAAATCCTTTTTTTATTCATATGGTTAAAACTGCATTTTGTCCAGCATATACCACTATTAGTAGAAGTACAAGTAGAAGAGATATACTAAAACTTTATAACAAAATAAATAATAAATTTAAAAACGAATTTCAAAATTTTAGGAATATATCTATTGTACTTACATCAGACATATGGGCTTGTAGATCAAAAACCGATTTTTTAATTGTTATAGTACATTTCTTAGATCATAATTGGGGTTTACAACAAAAATTGATAGGTTTTAAACCATTATATGAAAAACGTAGTGCTGAAACTATTTATTTTACAATTCTTGAAGTTTTGCAAGAATATTTATTAACTGATAGAGTTGTAGTGCTAACGCTTGATAATGCAGCTGCTAACACCGCGACAATCTCTTTATTTGAAAAGAAATTGGATCTGCATGGTGAAGGCAAATTTTTTCACCAGAGATGTGCTTGCCACATCATCAATTTGATAGTTAAAGCATGTTTAGATGCTATACATTCGAAGATGGAGAGGGTGCGCATAGCTATCGGATTTATCGTAAGCGATAGCAATAAAAGATGGTAGGAGTATGTCAAATATTGTAAGCAAGACGACCCACCGGTTCGACATTTGAAGTTATGTACAAACATGTCTATCCGTTCGAACTCCACCTACTTGATGTTGGAAAAAGCTTTGCCAACCGCGAAACAAATTATAGATTTCGACAACCGAAAGAACCATCCAGAGGAAGTTGCCAGCTATGATGATTGGACAGTTTGTGAACTTTTTTATTCATTTCTTCAAATTTTTTATGATGCTACTAATACATTAAGTGGTATTTATTATCCAACTACTAATTTAGTGTTAGATATTTTACTTCAAATTTCTAAAACTTTTGGTCAATATAGATATAATAAAATTTTAAGTGAAATTGTTTCAAAGATGGAAGAAAAATATGAGAGATATTGGTTAGATATTCCATTCTTATATGGATTAGGCCTTGTTCTAGATCCTAAGTTTAAATTACACATAGTTAATTGTATAATTATTGAGATAGGCCATCATTTAGGACATGATTATACATCTTATTTGACTAACTTTAAACAAAAATTGGATAGCCTTTTTTCTTTATATGAGAACAGGTACAATGGAAGTGGAAGTGGAAGTGGAACGTTCAGGAGAGAGGATCCGGACCTTAATTTAGCCCTCCGTCAAGGATCGAGCAAGTGGACGTATGTGGAACGTGGCAGAAGTAGCAACTCCAGCTCATACATACATGGACCAAATGAGTTGAATCGTTACCTACAAGTGGACCTGTCCTATATGACGATGAAGGAGCAACATGATATGGATATTCTTCAGTGGTGGAACCAACATGAAAGTCGATTCCCCATTGCAGCCCAAATGGCACGTGACATTTTATCTGTACCGGTTTCTACAATTGCATCTGAGTCAATATTTTTAACAAGTGGTTGAATTGTTGAAGATAGAAGATGTTCTTTAACCGATGAGATGATTGAAATGATAACGTGTTTACGGGATTGGACTAATGCAGAAAGAAGACTACAACAACACCTTGAAGATCCCGAACTACTCGAACTCTTTAGGAATACTGATTTGAATGATGTAAATACTGTTGATGATGAAAATGAATAATTTAATTAAAAAAAATTATTTAATTGTTTATTTGTGAAGCGTGAATGTGTGAAACGTGAATTTATGTTAAAAATTAAAATTAACTATTAATTAATTATTTTTTAAAATTAATTAATTAATTATTTTTTAAAATTAATTAAATTTTTAAAAACTTACTAATCTACCCTTACAAAATACTAAAAACCCTCTATAAAATTTTGTTTCGCCCCTAAAATATAAAAAAAGATTGGGGGAAAGAAATTATCCAGGCCCATAGGACCGGTCCTGGGCCCATAGGACCAGTCCTGGACCGGTCTAAGTCATTATTTTGCTCATGGGTCTGGGCCCGGTCCCAGGCCTAGGCCTGCTTGGGACTGGGCCCTGCCCACCTCTAGTCACTCTGGCATATGTCCACAGATCGGTTTTAAATGTCTGTTCGACTAATTGAGCCGAGTGAGAGGTCTTGTATGCTAATTTGTTGAAATCAGAGACATCAGAGCCGAGTGAGCCATATTTGGACTGCATGGGAACTATTGAGCCTAACGAAGACTAGGGCATGAATGGATCAGAGAAGCCGAATGAAGGTAATGGAGCTAAATGGGATGTGTTCCTGCCATAGAGGATGCTTACCATGGTAGATATATTTGTCTTTTGATGCATACGCCATGTTGGAGAAAGAGCCAAGTGGGCGTTTGCACAATGCAGGCCAAGCTAATCGATTTATGTGAAAACGTTGTACATGATAAGGCACAATAGCTAGTTCTAATTGTGCAACACGTGGATGGTGTTTACACATTGAATGGGAGGCGGGAATTTGAAAAGTTACTTTTCCCGAAGTGCCCTGAATGACTGACACCTGTCTAAGTTTGAGTAGACACACATTTATTACAATAGTTGCTTTTTTTTGTTTTTTGAAATCCTTCATCTCTTTAAATTCGTTTTCTCTTTCTTCTCCCTCATTTTTCATTTTCGCAAAAAGCTTGCTTTTTCTTTGTTTCAGCAGAGAAGACTTTTTGGCAGCTCTCTTCAAGGTAAACTTATTTCTTCTTTTGTTTAGTTTTTGCTTTTTCCACTCCTACATTCCTTTGTTTCAGATAGAGATTTTGTGAAATTTTTGAGGAAGTTTGGCAAAGACATTGAGTTTTTTTTTTTTGGCGGTAGATTTATGTGTGAAATTTGCTTTAAAGGTTAGATTTTGTATGTTGTTATGGAAGAGACGTATATTTTCTTGTCTTTATTTGATTTTTCTGGCGTTGGGAGGCGTTTTGGGATGAGTGGCTATTTTAGATATGTTTTCTCAATTTTTCGTCCACGAAGCAAATTTGGGGGTGCTTGGGTTTGAATCTGGTTTAGAAGGAAAGTCCAAGATATTTAAAGTCTTTGTCCGACTCTTCTTGGTATGCATATCATAGCCGAGCCGAGTGAGGCGTATTGAATTAGGTGGAAAGCGTCCATTTGCCGAGCCAAGTGAAGAGGTGTCTTGATTTTACTTGGCCAAGGATTGACTGGCAGAGCCAATTGTGGCTAATTGGGTGAGTTGACCGTGGAATGGAGCAGAGAGAATAAATGAGGTTTGGCACTTGGGTGTAGGTTTCGTGAAGGAGTGCACAGTACCATGTGGGTCTTGTATTGATGTGTTACTAAGGGGTCATAAAGCTGAACGAATTGACTTATGTATTGGAAATACACGGACTGAACTAATATGAGTGGAGATAAGGTTGACTCAGTGATATTGTATAAGTTAGTGCAGAGTTAAGAGGCGTATGGGATATTGTGCTGACCGAGTCGAGAAAGGCATATGAGGGTTTGACACTTAGAATTATGGAGTGTCGATTTGCTGAGCTAAGTGAGATTGGTTGTTAGGGAGTCGTGGTGGTTGAGCAAAGGGTTAGGTTTCTTGATCCTAGTTGGTTTGAAGATAGAGTTGAGTAAACATGTCTGGAGGAGATGAGTACGAGGAGTCAGGAACATATGTGATGTTGCTTGAGGGTGATTCCATAGCTCCAACTGGGGGTGTAAACGTGGCTTTTCATGTGGGCCAAGTAGTGAGGGAGTCGAGTGTCGAGTCAAGTGATGACAGCTCAAGTAGTGAAGGCTCAAGTGATGGGTCTAAGGTTGAGAGTGAACTTGAGAGCACCCAAGTGGGATTCACTTCTACAAGTGGTGGGCATGGTGATGAGTCAAGCTGGCCAAAAGGTGGTATGTTGACTGATAACTCTTAATCGTGTCTAGATCAGGAGGAGATGCTAAAGATCAAATACATGTACAAGATCCCCCAATCTGTAGATATCCAACCCCCAACTGAGTATGAGAGGATTGATTGGATAGTGTCAAGCTAGATTAGCACGTACGAGTAGACTTTGGTTGATGGGATGAGATTTCCCATCCCTAGGTTGGTTCGGGAGGTGTTAGATCACTACCTAATTGCCCCTAACCGGCTTATGTCGAATACATGGAGAGTATTGCTATCCTTGGAGTGTTTGTGTATTCGGCTCAACATAGAATTTAGAGCTATGGATTTGCTCTACTCTTACTATTTGAAGGAGCATGGCAAGGAAAGGGGTAGATACCTCTTGATGCTGAGGTAGGGTAGAAAGCACTTGGTGATTGGCATAAGGATGTTTGACAAGAAGTGGAAGAATGTCTACTTTTTCATGAGAGGAGAGTTGGTGTTTGGGGAGAGCGGAGCCGAGGAGATCCATTCCTTTTGGCAAGCAATAGGTGAGTAATTATCGTGTTTGTGGTGTTTATATGTGTATTGAATCTCATTGTTCTTTCTTTTGCAAATTTGTTTTACAATCGAGTGTTGTTGGGGTTGCTTACTGAGGAGAAGACTTAAAGGATCCTTGAGTTATTCGCAAAAGAGAGGGATTATCGAAAAGTGTTGTCCGAGCTGAACTTGAGGCAAAGACAATTGCGGAGGCACGTCGCGAAGATCTTAAAAGGTACTCTAATCCCACATTTGAAGCAGTTGTTGTTGTACACATTGTTGGTTCGGTATAACAACTTTTTTACCTTTAGTGAGTATTATCTTCACTCACTAAGCCCTAAAGAATTCTCTCTTACAGAGGAGAGAATGAAGGGGACTTTCCAAGTGCCAAGCGCTAAGGAGATACTAGACCAATAGAGAGCTGAGAGAGAGGGTGGTAAAAAGATAAAGAGGAAGAATGCTCCAATCGACTCACCTATTATTGTTGAGGTTCCCCCATCTGGCTCTACCCAATCATCCACTCAGACTATCAAGTCGAACCGGAGGATGGATTTTGTAGATGATGATGAGCTAGTGAAGATAGTGTTACCTCCTACTACATCGGCCTATATAGGCCCCTATTTCGTGGAAGGGGTGGCCAACGTGTTATTGCTACTAGAGGATGATCGTAGGCTAAGTGAGATTGGCGCGGTCCATGCGGTCGACTAGGGCGTGGCCTAGATGTACCAGGTATTTGGTTTTGTATTCTTGTCACTTTCTTATGTGGTTTCCTTGTTTTGATGATCTCTAATATGGTTCCTCCTTATGTGTTGCAAGCCCTAACCAATGGGTTGTACATGAGGAAGGTGGTGTCCGCTCAGGACAAGCGGAACTAGGACTTGGCTAACACCAACACCCTATTTAGGAAGCAATTGGCCAATGCAACGAAGAAGGAGAAAGAACCAAGGGAGAGTCGAACAGCTATTCAAGCTAATCTACAGTTGTTCAGGCTAGTTTCCAATCAACCCAAACCAAATTAGAGTCCGCCTTGAGTGGATGGGAGGCTGAGAAGGCAAAAAAGGCTTAGTTGTTGGAAAGGATGAGGACTGTGTCCATCGAAGCAGTGCTGAAGACCTGTGCGAATCTGATGGAGGAGTACAAGGCGGGCAAGAACACCTATTGGATCTAGATGAAGAGATTAACATTTATAGGGGTTGGATGGTGGATCAAGAGTGTGTGGATGAGCTGGATGAGTAAGGCGATGGCCGTGCTGAGTAGGAAGATTAGGGAGATGATGGTGTCGAGAGGGAGGAGTCGGTTGACACTAAGCAGACTCAACCGATTGATGAGAGGACCGAGCTGAGTGATAGGCCCAATGGCGGGGACGAGGCTTAGTCCAACTTTCATTATGTATCAAATTTGTTTTTATTGGTATTGGAAGTGTCGAGTGCACTTGTATTGTGCATGTTTTAGTTTATGTGACTTAGTCATTGAGGCATTAATCATGTACGAAGGGGACGACCTTTATAGCCTTTGAGACGTCTTTCATAAACAATTAACTTAATAGTTGAAAATATTGAATATACACTACAACAAAAATGGCTTACGGTAACACTAGACAATAGCACTTTTCCTTAAAGGGTTATTGTAGACTATCTATGGTAACACTTGATGTTAAAATGTTATGATAACAATTTTCTTTAACTTTTTATGTCACATTTTATATCAATGGTAGCTCTTTTTTTTTTTTTTAATGTTATTAATATATATCTGCAGTAGCATTTTTAAAGTGTTACAATAGATCAAATAATATAGTAGCTTTTTTATAATGTTACCATATAATCAAAATACAATAACATTTTAAAAGTGTAACCATAAACCCAATTATTGACCGAGACTATTCCCGCCAACATGAACTGAGGTTGATTTTGTCTCATTTTTATTTTTTAGGGGTCAAATTATCATATTATTTGGCGTTTACTTTGTCACTTTTCCTTCATGTAGGGACCAAACTAAATTTTTCTACAAATAGTATAAAAGGATGATGGAAGGTTGCACAAAAGCAAAACCCATCCACCCTAAGTCCATCCATTTTCTAGCGACCTGTTATCTTCTAATTCCGGCGTCCCTTCAGCTTCTCCCACTGCCTGTCATCATCACCCAAGCTTTCCCATTGCTGGCGACCATTTGTCTCCCATTCGTCTCCCCTCAACTAAGACTGTTCGACTTCCCTACGAGATTTCGCCATTTTCTCGCGACATCTGGACACCTTAGTGACCGATCCATGGCCCTTTAGCTTAGATTTACCTTCCCCAAGCTCCGTTGACGCTAGATCTCATTGGAATCACTGTTCTCGCTGCCATGACTCTTCACCTTCCTGATGTGACTTCGCTCACTTTTCGATACTATTTCGTCTCCCAAGCCACCCTAATTGGTTGAATATTGTGGCAATAGATGGCAATGGGCCAGGCTAGGGCCGGGTATGGGTACCCTTTGCCCGGGCCCGTCCCAACCCCTATGACCTTGGCTCGTGCCTATTATGGGGATGGCAGGTTATGCCCAAGCCCGACCCGATGGGTATTTTGTAACTTCCAGTGTCGGCCCATGTTAATTTCTACAACTCATTTTCTCATGGGCAATTTTTGATATATCTTTCTTTGTAATTCATATTAACTAATTAATAATATATTTTTTGTGTGTATAGATTAATATGGTGGACAAGGGATCTTGGGTTTGACTAAAATTGCAATTGATTGTTATCATAAATTTATTTCATAATCATAATCAAATAAAATAAAATTTTAATAATTTTTTTTTAGATGATAACTTAAACATTGAATGGCCCTAAAACCATACCTAGGCCATCATTACACTTCAAGACCTTTAAAAAGAAACAAGACTAAGAAAAAAACAATTAAACAAAATGTTCTAAAAATAATTTGTGATAGGATATTCAATTCCTAACCCTAACTCCAACTCCAACTATAGTCTCTGCAGCATTTCAAGCCATGGGTCGTTCCCATACATCTCTTCTAGCATTGCACAACCTTGTTCTAGGGTTAAAATATACTCATGTACCTGCGAAACAATAGGAGGAATGAGATAATCTATCCTCTAGACTTTTTTTTTAGATTTCTCATCAGTGTAGGTATACCCCATATGTCAAAAACACTTGTCCTCAAAAAATCGTCCAATTTCTTCACTATTTCCTATTTTATTTGTGGACTATAGTCCTCTATGTCCACAAATTCTTTAAGCATTCTATTTTTTGCCTCATTGCGGTTTATGTGTCCTCGACACATATCTCTCACAACTTCATGAACCAATTCATCCCAGTGCATGAGTCTGATTACATTGTCTGAAATAACATTCATGTTTTCTCTTCTTCAGTGTACACGCCTTAGATAGAACATGATCTAGTTCCCATCCATTTAGGATATAACTAAAAGGAGAACAAAAAATTAGACTCCAAAAAAAAAAAAAAATACTAAATTTTTTCTTGAATGTGAAATGAAAATTTGAGTATACGTACACGTTAGATCAAGAAACAAAGAATTCAAGCAGGGAAGGAGAAGAATTACGTCGAAGAATTCTAGTTCCTAAGTCAAGATTACATAATGAAATTATTAAAGATATCTAATAAAAAATATTATGGAATCAATCTTGAAACAAAATTTACTAATAGAAGTAGATTTTTTATATTAAAGAATAAAATTTGAGTAGACATCCATGTCAGATGAAGAAACAGAGAGTGCAAGAAGCCTTGGGAAGAAGAATTTCGTCCGAGAATTCTGATTCCTAAGTCAAGATTACAAAAGGTAATTATTAAAGATATCTGAAAAAAAAATGGAATCAAGAAACAAAATTTACGAAGAAACAAAATTAAGTCAAGATTATGTAGTTAACCAAGAGGGCGGAAGAAGAACAAGAACCGCAACGAAGTGGGAAGAAGAACAAGAAAAAGATGACATCCTAAATTAAGTCAAGATTCTCGTTGAAATCATACCTTTAAGGAATCAAATATGCAATTTATATAGAGAAGCATTTTGAAAATTATGAAAAAAAACACAAATGAATAGGATCATAAAGAGAGGAATGGATAAAGATATTACTAACTGAGCATTTTAAGTGAAGAAGAATAAGATTCGAGAGAGGTGGATTTGGACCTTGGCCTTGGCCTTGCACACTCCTTTCACACCACGTGAGAAGAAGAAGAAGAAGAAACAGGACTAAAGGATTTGAGAGAGGTGGATTTGGACCCTAGCCTTGCACGTTATTTGCACGCCAAGTGACTAAAATATTCGAGAGAGGTGGACGCTCCTTGCATGCCAAGTGACTAAAGGATTAAGAGAGGTGGAGGAAGAAAAAGAAGAAGAAGAAGAAATATGACTAAATTATTTTCTTTCACTTTTGATTTCGTTCCATTATCAGCCTTTTGCCCAGGTTCTAGCCATTAAAGATGGAGACTTCACTATATTCGGTATGTTATTTGTTATTTATTTTTTATTTTTTTGCATAGTCAAGGACTCTTATGAGATACATAGAATTTGGTTATGCATTTGTAAGGATCTATTAATTCAAGAGGTATTGAAGTTGATTAGGTTGATGTTGAGGATCATCAATTCAATGAAGCAATTGATTCAGGCAATACCTCATGGTAGTTGGCTGCAAATATGGGAGATTAGTGAGATGACTAATTAAGTTATCAAAACTTTTGTTTCTTCACTTGTCCAGATTTTTATTGATTAGTAGTGTTGAACTACCTTAAACATATATTATTATCAATACTTACAAATAGATTTGGCAGAAGGAGAATAGGTAATTCAAAATTGTTTGGCACTATTCTAAGTAATTCAGAATTTATTAATTTACTATTCAAATATGGCTTAAAATGTTATGTTAAACAATATCACAATCTCAGTATATTGACACATGACAAATTGTTTCAATTTTTGATGTTATAGTATAATATTTTACATTTTTCACAACTCAAAAATAAAAAAATTGCTTAGTTACTCGAAGTCAAATGTCAGTTATAATAGAAAACATAAGTAACTACCTTAATTTCCCACTTCTTTCACTTTCTCTAACTGTACATAAACTAGTATTCTCAGATTGAGCTGTACTTTGAGATTTACTAACCCACTTGAAATCTAAAAATCAAGAACTACTATTCTCACCTAACTGCTATAAGATTTTCTTGGAGAAGCACTTGTTCTTCACTTGAGAGCACTTATTTGAGTTCCAAAGATCTTTTATCAACCAAAGTTGCAATGGCATGTAACATTGATGATCTTTAGCGATATGATTATGCTTTAGGCTTGCCAATCTTCTTGTGTGAACGGTGCCATACCCATTTTGCTTTGCAGAAAGAACCGTTTAAACTAGTAATATCTCTATCTCTTCCTGTCTTTTCGATTGTATTCACTAGCCTTTGTTATTAGTTTATAGAAAACTTCTCTTTACAATTTGCATATTGATTGAACCATTGGCTTCCTTTCTCTGTATGTGTGTGGATCTTTCTTTACTTGTCAATATCAAGAAAGTGGTGAAATTCGATTCCATAATTTAGGGTTTTATGATTTCTTAAAACTGAGCTAGATTCCTAACTTAATTGATGATCTCATGGATGTACATTTCTTGTTGATAATAAAATGTCTCTTTCTTGATTTAATAATCAAGTATTTATTCATATATCTTAAATAATATCATTGTGGATTTTATTTTCTAAAAAAAAGTGACTATTTTTGTTGCTTAAAATTTTTTCTATGAAAATGTAATGGCTCGGTTATGGAAGTAATGTTGAAATATCTATACCACATTTATGGATAATCAAGTTTGATTTTATAACAACGTAATCCCTAGATCTAATTATTGTTTTCAATGCATTTTGCAAAATTTTGAGAAAGAGAAAATTTTCTTTCAACAACCATAGTAAGATATCTGTTCATCTTTACTCAGATATTCGTTTAACAATCAAGATGTGTTTATATTTATTTTTAGATAGAATTAAGCAATACTATATAGATGAATCTGGCAAACTTAATTTCATTATATCAAGGATTGGGCTTAAGTTTGATATTGAGTTAATTTATGATGATTATGTAGTATCAACTTGAAGGTTGAACACCCAAAGGACCTTATACCTTTTGCGGACGGCACTACCTGGGTGTCACTCATGAATTGTAAAGGATGCCTCAGAATGATAGGTGTAAAAGTTGTAATATTTTTTTATACAATTTTCCTTAATCTTGTAGAATATTATTCAAACTCCAAAGTGAGTTCAAACCCTATAACCTAATGGTTATTATGTTACTTGACGAGATTTGTTAATATAATCCCAATCATGTAGATCGAGAAGAAGTAGTTCAGCTAGATATGTAAGTTTTTGGAAGTAATTTATGGTAGACATTCAAGTAATTTTTGGTTGGTCCTAATAGAAAAATCTTATTATAGGAGCTTGTTGCTACTTTGGGATGGTCACGAGATGTTTTCCTTAATCGTACCTATGCTAATGCACTTGCAGTTGCGACCATCACTTCCACTTTGGTTGTTTGATTATTCTACAAACAGGAAAATTTTCTTATGTAAACAATGCAATGCCCACTTTGCTTTGAATCAAAGACTGTCTTCAGTAGTAATATCTCCATCTTTTCCAGTCTTTCTATTCTTATTCACTTGTGTTTGTTTATAATTTTCGAAACTTAGCTAGAAACTAAATTAATCACATGGAAGTACATTTCTTGTTCATAAAGTGTGTCTTTCTTGACTTGATAATCAAATATTTATTTAGATATCTTGAATAATTTCATTGTGGATTTTTTTTTCTAATAAAGTATCTGAGTATTGTTCTTGAATTAACAAATATTCGATGAAAATGTAATAGCTCGGTGATGGGAATGATGTAGTAACATCTATGCTACATTTGTGAATAATCAAATATGATTTTATGAATAATGAAATCCCTTGATCTAACTATTAATCAATGCATTTTGTAGGAACTAGTGAGTCTGGGAATTTTCTTTTCAGAGTGGTAAGATATACATTTGTAAATCTATACTCATTACATTATGTTGAGTGTATTTGTAAATTTGATAATTATGATGAATTATGTAGTATCAACGTGAATGTTCAGCACCTAGAGCACCATTCTCTTTCTTAGGATGGTAATGCCTTGCTAGCACGGGTGTATTGTAGAGGATGAAAAAATGTGATGGGTTTCGAAGTGATAATATTTTTATATAGTTTTTCTTAGTCTTCTAAAATATATTTCTAATCGAAAGTGAGTTCAAAGCTGGTAATCTAACATCTATGTTACTTGTCTAGGTTCGTGCAGAAAATCACAATCTTTTATTCTTAGTAGGAAAAGTTAGGTTGGATGTGTAAGTTTTTGGAAGTAGCTTAAGCAAGATATTCAAATATAATTTTTTTTATATGTCATGATAGAAAAATTTTATTGTAGGACCTTGCCATTGTTTGGAACGTTGCCGAGATGTTTTCTTTAATGGTACAGGTGCCGATGCACTTGTTGCCACCTCCACCTCCCTATCAACCACCACCACCAACAGTACTAACACCACGACCAGCAACAGGGAAGGAGGAAGAGGGGGTCAAGGACCCTCCTTAAGTTTTTAAATTTTTTTACTAGTTTTTATAAATTTGCCCCTAAATGAAAAGTAAATAATAAAAATACTTCAATCCACCAAACAAGTTAAACTCATTTTTTTTTTTTTTTTTTGCTATCAAACTCAAAACGAAACTCCTCTTTCTTTACTTCCCAGACCGGTTCTTTCTCTTAACAACCTAGAATTCAATTTTTTTCCTTCCTCACAAACAAGTGCAGTTCTCTCCCACCCATCAAGCAACAATCCCCTTTTTTCTTCAATTTGCAGGTCATATTGATACATTTTATATTTATATTCTTTTATTTTGTAAGTTTAAGGTTAAATTATAGATTAGGATTTAGCAAGATGAAATTGCCATTGGGACCACAAATTTTACCCTTTTTTTATTTGTGATGATATATTACAGTTAGAGGAAGTAAGAAGATATTTTTTTTTAAAGTTATTTTGGAGTTGGCCTTGGGACCACTAACATGTATTGGTTGATTTTGTGTTGTTGTTTTTATGGATAAGATGGGTTCTTGGGATCACATTGTTTTACTCATTTTTATATTTGTTATAAAAAAAAAGTGTTTTATTCAAATGGAAGTTAACTTGTATTGTTTAACAAGTATTATGTAAAAGTGGATTTAATTGTACAAGTGTTTGATTATTTGAATAGATTTTTTAATACATATCAATTTAATTTTAGCCAATTTATACAATGCAAGATCTATTTAAAAAACTATTACATTAAGATCTGTTTCAATTCAATTTCTATTATTTTAATTTAATTTTGTTAAAATATTTAAAAATTAGAAAAAGAAAGAGATATACTTGTGATGTGTATGTGTTATTAGAATACTTTAACTTATTATATACCTTGATTTATTAAAGAATAAAGAGAACATAAATCTGCCCTGGAGTAGAGTTTACTTAGCACAAATTGGGGAGAGTGGACAGGCCCACCCTGTCCCCCATTACACATTTTTTGATGAAAAAATGCCTAAGTCCTATGGTGGTGGAGCTGAGCCGAATGCCTATTAGAAATGATAGAGCTTGAGGTGAGTCGCGTTCCAATTATTGTTGACGTCTCGACCTTTTGGCATTTGCAACTTGTAGGCTTCTTTTCCAACAACCTTGGTGATCTTATATGGTCCTTCCCAAGTGGGGTCGAGCTTGCCTGCTTCTATCTCCTCAGTATTTTGAAATACTTGGCATAGGACCCAATCGCTAACCTTGAAGACCTTGGTTCGGACATTCTTGTTGCAGTGCCAGCAACCTTCTATTGATAGATGACATTGCGAATGAGGGCCTGATCCCTTAGTTCATCTATGGTGTCTAGGTTATGGTAAAGTTATTGCCTGTTGGTATCCTCATCTAACCATTGGAGTCAAGCCGAATGGACTAATACTTCTGCCGCGATGACTACTTCTGAATCGTATGCCAAAGACAAAGGAGTTTCCTATGTTGCTGACTGAGCGGTGGTGCCATAAGACCATAGTACCCTAGGGAGTTCATTTGCCCAAGCTCCTTTAGCCTTTGGAGTCTTATCTTTATTATTTGGATAATAGTCTTGTTGGACGACTTGGCTTGCCCATTTGCTTGGGGAGAGCGTGGTGTGGAGAAACTTAGCTTGATCCCCTACATTTTGTAGAAGTTTTGGAAGCTAGAGCTTATGAATTAGGAGTCATTGTCGATGATTATCTCCTTTGGGAGGCCAAACCGACAGATGATGTTCTTCTAGATGAAGTTCTTTACCTCATGGTCTCTCACTTAGGTGAATGCTTCGGCCTTGATCTATTTAGTGAAGTAGTCGGTAATCGCCAACATGTAGACTCGTTGCCTTAGTACGGTTGGAAGCTTTCCAATTATGTCCATTCCCCATTTCATGAATGGCCAAGGGGTGAGGATGGAGTTGAGTCACTCGGGGGGAAGGTATGACACTTAGGGGTGGAAAAAACCAGTTAACCGAATCGATTTACCCTAAAATTGAACCAAACCAGTTTTTGGTTTTTTTTTTTTTAAATTGAACCGAAACCAGTTCGGTTTTCTTTGTAAACTGGTTGCTAACCAGACCAAAAATTTGGTTCAGTTAACTGGTTAACCAGTTTACTCAAATAAGCTAGATCAAATTGGCCCAATTCAATCAAACCTTCCACTTTGGCCTTTTTTTTTTTTTTTTTTTTAGACAGGTTTATTCAAATGGGCCTGGACCATTTTAGCCCAATTACATCCATCCCTCCACCTTGGCCCATTTTTTAATTTGAATTAAAGTCATATGGTTTATTCAAATGTGTTGTCAAGTGACTGGAAAGTGGAAAAACGGCGGTGGCAGTTGGCAGTGTTGCATGATGTAGTGAACTGAGATGAAAATTTTCAATTGAGCCTAAAATTCATTTTACTCAACAATATCATCAAAATCTTTCGAAAACGAAGGCATAAACAACCAAAGTGAACACTGATTCACATGTCAATCACAACAGTTTAACCAAGCGACTTCACCAGCTCAATAACATAACAAATCCAGATGAAACTAACACAACTTTTCAATAGTTTCTTCAAACAAACAAATCCACATAATCATATATAAATCCTCCTCACCTTTACCACGCCACAGAGCTTCACAAACTTAACTGCTACACAAATTTCAAAAGATTCCCGAGAACCAAACAGAAACACAAAACACGCACCTCTAATCAATGAACTGAGATGGGCGATGGTGATTGACTGACTGGAAAGACGGGCGACGACAGTGGCAACTGGCAGTGAGCTGAAGTGTGGAATTGGTCGGTGGTGCAAAATACCTTTTGTGGAAAATGTGCAAAATACCTTTTAGCTTTTACCTACTGAAGTATTCAGTATTGTGAAATTTTTAAAAAAGTGAAAAACATAATATTATTTTTTTATTCATTAAACTGGTTTACAAATTTGGTTTCGGTTAATTGTTTTGGTTTTTTCAAAAAACCGAAACCGAATCGAATATTTGATTTACAAAATATGGCAAACCAAAATTAAACTAAAACCGAAAAAAATTGAATTTTCGGACTGGTTTCAGTCCCCTTTTTTTGGTTCGGTTCAACTCGATTTTTAGTTTTTTTTCACCCTAAGAGGGGGTAATCCTCCCATTCAGTAAGGCCTTATTGGGTGAGGAGTTAAACCTACCTCAAATTCTATCATGGTATTAGAGCCCAGGTTCAGTTGAGCTAAGCGTTTGACCAGTGGGTGAGGAGTTAGAGCCAGCAACTACCTCCGTCAATAGGCATGACCCAACATATGGGCTTGACCATGAGGGGGAGTGTTAGAGTCTCACATCGACTAGGCACGTTTAAGCCTATTGGTTTATAAGAGGGGGTAATCCTCCCATTCAACAATGGCCTTATTGAATGAGGAGTCAAGCCTACCTTAAATTCTATCACGGTATCAGAGCCTAGGTTCAATTGAGTTGAGCGCTTGACCAGCGGGTGAGGAGTTAGAGCCAACAACTACCTCCAATAACAGGCATGACCCAACATATGGGACTTGACCGTGAGGGGGAGTGTTGGAGTCCCACATCGACTAGGTACACTCAAGCCTATTGGGTTATAAGAGGGGGTAATCCTCCCATTCAATAAGGCTTTATTGGGTGAGGGT
This sequence comes from Pistacia integerrima, assembly GCA_026225825.1. Taxonomy (NCBI): domain Eukaryota; kingdom Viridiplantae; phylum Streptophyta; class Magnoliopsida; order Sapindales; family Anacardiaceae; genus Pistacia; species Pistacia integerrima. The sequence goes on from CM047748.1 coordinate 8,912,523, forward strand.
CAGACCCACCTCAAATTCTATCATGGTATCAGAGCCCAGTTCAGTTGAGCTGAGCGTTTAACCAGCGGGTGAGGAGTTAGAGCCAACAACTTCCTCCATCAATAGGCATGACCCAACATATGAGCTTGACCATAAGGGGGGGTGTTGGAGTCCCACACCGACTAGACACGCTCAAGCCTATTGGTTTATAAGAGGGGGTAATCCTCCTATTCAACAAGACCTTATTGAGTGAGGAAGTTAGGCCCACCTCAAATTCTATCACACCCTTAGCGACACTTGGGCAAATCGTTGGCAACTATCACAATGTTTGGAGTAGTTGACCAAGTTGGATCGCATTGTGGGCTAATAGTAGTCGGTCGTGAGTGCCCAATTGGCAAGGCTACATCCCTTGGCATGGTTGCTACACTTGCCTTTATGGAGCTCTACAAGTACATACTTAGCTTCCTCAGGGGTGATGCACTTGAGGTATGGATTTGAGAAGGATCTCTTGAGCAAACGACCATCATGGATAGTGAACCGAGTCGAGTTAGCCTTCAATCGGCGTGCTTATTTTTATCAATTGGAAGCTTATCATTTTCAAAGTAATGAAGGATGGGTGTCATCCATGAATCGTCCGAGCTAACAGGTGATACTTTGATAGAGCCCTTCACACCAGTTGGCCATTAGAGGTAGACCAAATGGATTGATGTTGATGATGACGTTTGAAGAGTCGAGCTGAGTTTTGCCAAAGCATTAGCATGTGTGTTTTTAGTCCTTGGGACTTAGGTGATGGTGATCTCTTCAAACGTTGACTAGAGTTCCTTGGCCAGGTTGAGGTAGGTTATCATCTTATAGTCTCGAACCTGGTAGGAGTCGTGAAGCTGATTCACGAGTAGTTATGAGTCAGACTTAACCTCAAGTTTCTTGACTCCATTTCCTTTATGAGGGAGAGATTGGTTATCAATGCTTTGTATTCGACTTTGTTGTTGGTTGCCTTGAAGCTGCAATAGATGGATTGTTGAATGATATCCCCCTTTGGAGAAGTGAGGACAGGTCTTAAGCTACTGCCATTGACATTACTTAAGCTATCCGTCGAGAGGGCTCACTTGGATGATGCACGGTCAATTAGACATGGTAGCTCTCTCTTCGCCTAAATTGAAGTGTTAGGTGTGAAGTTGGCGATAAAGTCAGCTAACATTAGAAACTTAATGGTGGTGTGTGGATGGAAAAAAATGTCGAACTCACTCAACTCAACTGTCTATTGGATGAGCCAACTCGAGAGCTCTAGGTTATGAAGGATCTTCATTAAGGGGAAGGTAGTCAAGACCATGATGGGGTGGCACTGGAAGTACGACCTTAGCTTCCTTGAGACGGTGATTAAAACAAGTGCGAGCTTCTCAAGTTGGCTGTAGCAAGTTTTTGCATCAAGTAAGGACTTGCTAGTGTAGTAGACAAGTAGTTGTTTTCCCTCTTCTCCACATATTAGCACGGCTGAGATGGCCATCTCGGATACAACCAAGTAAAGAGTCGTTCCCTTGATTTTGACTTAGAGAGTAGTGGAGGTGAAGTCAAGTACGTTTTGAGCTATGCTAATTCCTTCTTATAGGCTGGAGCCCATTCAAACTTCTTGGACTTTTTGAGGGAGTCGAAGAAGAGGTGGCACTTCTCGACTGACTTTGAGATGAATCGGCTCAACACGGCTAACCTTCTAGTGAGGCGTTGGACATCCTTGATACAAGTAGGTGAAGGGATGTTGAGCACCGCACGAATCTGATTAGGATTGGCCTCAATTCCATGCTAAGTAACCATATAGCCAAGGAACTTCCTAGAGGAGACGTCGAACGAATACTTAGCGGGATTGAGCTTCATATTATACTTCCTTAGCACCTCGAATGCTCGCTTAAGGTGATCGAGGTGATGCTTGGAGATCAATGACTTCACCAACATGTCGTCAATGTACATTTCCATGGAGTCTCCTAATAAGCCGACGAACATCTTATTCACTAGTCGTTGGCAGTTGCCCCGACGTTCTTTAAGTCGGATTGCATCACCTTGTAATAATAAATGCCTCTCTCGGTAATTTTGTTTCTCTTAGAATGAAGCTAATTTCTTTTTTAATTTATTCATAGTATTCTTGCATCCTATATTGTGGACTTAATTTTAAAAGAAATGTCTGATAATTGAAGGAAAAAAAAAAACATTAAATAGAGAAATATTATGTTACATGTACTTATTTTCTTGTTTATTTAATTAATGATAGCTATAACCATTATCATGACTAGGGGTGAAAATCGAGTCGAGTAGCTCGCAAGCTAATCGAACTTGACTCGATGTTGGCTCGAACTTGACTCAAAATTAGTCGAGTTGAGTTCGAGTTTGAGTAGTTCAAGTAGCTAATCGAGTCGAGTTCAATCACAGTAGAACTCGACTCGATATGTTCGCGAGTATTTCCAAGCTTGATGGTTAAGTAGATAGTTTTTAAAGTAATAGAGGTCATATGTAATTTAAAAGTTATAAAATTTTCAAATCCACCCTTGTTAGATGAGCTTGAAATCGAGCTCGAACTCGAATTCGATTAAAACTCGAATAAAACTTGACTAAAACTCGAAAAAAACTCGATTATACGAACTCGATTTCCAACTTCAAGTTCAAACTTGATTTCTTAGGCTCGATCAAGCTTAAACTCGAACTTGAACTCGGTACTGTAGCGATCGAGTCGAGTTCGATTTACCAGATACTCGACTCAATTACACCCCTAATCATGACAAATCATATCTAATCTATAATATCGTGAAATACACTTATAAATTAAGAATAAACCTATACAAAAAAAGTTGGTAGAAATCTATTTGACAATTAATTTGATATAAATTTAGAATCCTAACTCTTGTAGTACACCATTATTTGTCATACTTGTACTTAAAACTTTCATTGTTTGAAGTAAGAAAAAATAGATAACACTAATTGATAAACAAAATCCAAGAGAAGTTTGTCAAAATGAATAATATATATATTTGACATATGTGGGATCTAGGCACATGATAGATGGATTTCCAAATGTATTGTCTGCTTTAAATCTTGGGACTCGCATGATTTTATCCCGAAAAGGCACATCTGGGTGGTGAGAGTGTCCTTTGTGCTATATAAGTGACTAAGATCTTCGTCTCCTAATCGATTTGGGATTTTGACACCAACGATATATATTTTACAATCCTATGCAAGAAGATAAATTCTTAATATATATTTTATGTATCATCTTATTTAGTATTATCATATTATTAATAGTCACTACTTTATTTAATACACATTATTTGGTAAGAGAATTTTAGATGAAATGTAATCCATAATGCATACTATATATCGTTTTTAGACAAATTTTCCTTTGAAACAAGTATGGCATGCAATAATCTATTTTTCAGTAGTGTACAATGATTCTTTCAGCATCATAATGCCATTTTTGCCTAAATTAGCTAGTGATGTTAGGAAGAAAACAAACACCGCAACAATAGAAGCTGAATACATGATCACTGTTGAGACATTTTCACTCGTTTTATTAACTTATTCTCTTGTAATTTTATACTCTTTAAAGAAAAATATTTAAAAAGGAATACAACTAATAACAAATAAAAAATCCTGATAGTGTGTCTTAATAAGAATTATACAATGTATCAGAGTGAAACTATGATTATTTTCAGACATTATATGTACAAGATTAGATATTGAGTTACGTGGTATATGTATTATTGCACATCTGGTTTGTGAATTAAAATACATTTTATGAGGAAGCACGTTAAATTGTTTATATATTCGTTAACTAAATAAAATTCTATCATATAGATGATAATTTGAAAAACTATAGAGAATAGATAAAATAAAAAGCTTTACGCAATCCACTTCTTTTCTTTTTTTTTTTTTTTTTTTTAGAAAAGATAAATTTTATAAAAGAAGAGAAAATTATACAAAAAATTAGATACATACTCTTAAAAAATGTCTAAAGAATATCAGAACAGATGTATCCATCTTTTTGGATAAATTGATGGAAACAATCGCCCAAAAGGGAGCATACAAGCTCCAAATGAGGGAGATGGGCACAAGTGTCCTAATGAGCTCGCAAGCTCAAACCAAATAGAAAAGAGAAACAAACACAAGCACCTTAACAAGAGCCCACGAGGATTAGAACAAACAAGACCAATTAATTGTATCCTTCACTTTGCCTAAATTGACATGAAGATTTTTTTAATAACAATTTTTTATTAAATAGTATAGCTTTCCATATAGTATAGTCTAAGTCCCTGGCATTTAGTATTAATTTATAATAACCTTATTTTATTTATTAGAATATTATATTAACACAGGGGTAGTAGTTCAAATAAAATTATATAGATTTTCTATTTTTGGATGTATTTTTAATTTACATGTAATTGCATGTATCAACATTTTGTATTTCTTTTATATTTATATGTACTTTCTTAATTTAATTAATAAAATCTCCTCATTAAGTCAGAATTCATAAATAAATAGCTAAATAACTTCCATTAATGGAATGTTTTAAATATATAAATTCCAAGTAGAATTTTAACAAAATAAATTATGTTATGTTGGCAAATGTAGTTCCAAATTCACCTGCATCTAGTTTTGTAAAAACACTAACTATGAAGTTCCCCCAAAAAATAGGCATACACCAGAAAAACGACAATAAAAGAAATCGGTTAGAAACGAAGGGTGAAACATGAAAGAAAGAGCGGCCGCGCCACCTTCCCGCCCTTGAATCTCTCGTTAAACTTCTGTAAATAACCATCTACCTGATTCGGTTGGGGTGGTGTGGTTTCACCCAATAAAACTAAGTAAACAACCCTTTTAGGGTTCGGATTATATATACCCTATATATAATTTTACCCCATTTAACTATTATTCACACCTCCACCCGCGCGCTCAAGCTCCAAAAAGCTCAATTGTTCGGCGAGCCGCACCAACTACCGGCAAGTGTTGTTGTTGCGGCAGCCGGCTTTGGAAACAAAAAAAAAAAAAACCATTCGTAAAAGTTTCAATTTCATTGTGTATATTATTATTACATTGCTTTTTTGTGTTGTTAATAGAGATGGATAACGTTAATCAGAAGGATCATCATCGTGCAAGTTTGACGTCGTCGTCGTCTTTTTCGTCGTGGTCTTCGTCTTCATCTCCGTTAGAATCGCCGAAGTTAGGGCAGGAGTCGACGGAGGTGGATGAGTTGCAGCGGATGCCATTGGCTCCGACGTTGTGCAAGAACAAGAAGAGGTTGTCGAAGCAGCTGTCCATGTGTGAAACCCCGCGTGACATTGCATGGGAGAAGCGGCGGCGCCAGATTCTGAGGCAAGAGCGGAGAAAAACGAATGACAGTAATGATTCGGACCAGTCCTTGACTGATGAAGACTTGCATGAGTTGAAAGGATGCATTGAGCTTGGTTTTGGATTCAACGAAGAAGAGGGCCAGCAATTAACCAACACATTGCCGGCTTTGGACCTTTATTTCGCAGTCAACCGTCAGCTTTCTATCAGCCCCGTCTCAACCCCGCAAAGCGGCCGACATTCCACCTCCTCACTCGGTGGTCGTTCTTCCTCATTCGGTAGCCCAAGGAGCGATTCAGATTCTTGGAAAATTTGTAGCCCAGGTAAAACTTAATATCGCTTAACTCATCTGGTTTGAAATTAAATTGTGAATCTCAAGCCAACAATTAACTTCTGAACATCAATATGTGTGTATGTTGAAGCCAATAATGTTACTGTTAATGACATTAAAAATGTCGCAACTTTGAAATTGGTATCTGTTAATGTTTAAGTTTTGGATTGTTGCAGGGGACAATCCTCAGCAGGTGAAGACGAAGTTGAGACATTGGGCACAAGCTGTGGCATGTTCTCTGATGCAATCTTCCCAAAGTGACATTCCATGAATGAAATTGTACAAAGGATAAAGAATAAGAACTAGGAAAGAAGAAAACACTGAAGGAGGAGCCTGCAGGGTCTCTTTGATCGATTATGATGGAGGCCAATGATAAAGGTCCTGGCTGGGTTTAAATTAAATTAATTTACCTTTTGGTTTAAAGTCTCTTTTTTTGACACCTCAAAACATGTAATATTTTAAGATCAGAGCTAGTATTGATAACTTATACTCTTTTGAGGTGGGAAGCAATATGCAATTTGGTTGTAGCCATTTTGATCTCTTTCCGTATTAATCAGGATTGAGGTAAATGTAATGTTGATTAATCTTCAAACATTACTCTTAAGTTTAGTGTTCATAAAAAATTTAATTATACAATGAAGTTGATTTTTTTCTGACCCTCAATTCAATACCACTTTCACTCAATAAGTGTTCGTAAATATTTGTGATATTACGTTAACAATACTTCCATGATACCATATATATATTTCATTCTATTGAAGTCTTATTGGTTAGTAAAATGGGAAAAAATCTTACTAAAAATCTTCAAGGGGTTAGCTTGACGGTCAAAAAGAATGTTTGCTCTCTTTATTGACTTCTTGGGTTCGAACCACTTTAAGGTTATCTATCACTTTTGTGGTTTACCTTTAGAACATTGGACTTGTAAGGTGTTTAATGAGTTCTAATGATTAATTGAGGTATGCGAAACTGGCATGGACATCCCAATGATTTAAAAAAAAAAAAACACAACAACGTATGTAAAGTTGAATTAATTGAAAGGTGAATTTCGATAAAATATTGTAAAAGAAAAAGGGAGATAATTGCTCAAAGAATTGAGAAAAGATTAGTTGAGTACATTAGTTTTTTAATAAATTAAGTTTATTTATTATTTGAATTATGATTATTAAATACAACATTAGTATACTTTTTTTTTCCTTTGTATGTTGAATTTATAAAAAAAATTAAAAGGCATTTGACATTTAAAAAAGGAAAAAGAATAAAAAAGCGCCAGTTTAGTTAATCTCTTTTCAGTGTAATTTTTCTCTCCACCCCTTAAAATTTGGTCATTAGGCTCCCACGGCACCTCACATCATAAGGTACTAAGGTAGGCAACTTATAGGGAGGTAAATGATAAATTTTAAACTAAAGTGCGAATTCTGTGAATGAGAAAAAATTATGGAGGCACTATCGAAATACGAATTCCGAGTCAGTAGTTTTCTTGTGACTGTATTCAATGAGTCAACTCGATTAAACCCCAGCTTTCTCAAATAAACCCCAGAATCTTCTACACTTGAGGTTCCGCATAACTTACCAGCTTCAGTTTTTCTCTTCTCTCACAAAACCCACTACAACACAATGGCTCCTGATGCTTCTCATGCTCTTAAAGGTCCCACTTCTCTCTTCTAATGTTTAGAATTTTATGTCTTTATATTTAGATTTTTTTTTTTTTTTGGTTTCTTGTTGTTTGAGTGCTTTAACGATCTGGGTCATGTTTAGATGCCTGTGAAGCATCATTTTATGGATGATTTTGTAAAGTTGCATAAAGTAGTTCTTTATCAAAGCTTCTATACGTTTGCATGTGTACAGTTGTGTACTGAGTGTGCAGCAGCTTGTAAATACGAGGAATTTTTCATCATTAGTTGACACTGGTGTTTATCTTTTGAATGTAGTGAGGCAAAGTGTTCAACTGTTTTTAAATGCTGCTCAAACTGGGAATCTTGCTCTTCTGAAGAGTAAGTTAGATATATTCACTTGGTGAATTGGGGCACTGGTGTATATAAATTTGTTCTATGGCTGCAGTCAGATTTTTTACTGAAAAGGTCGTGGGTTTGTATTTTGCCTTAATAGGGATAGCAGAGCAACTCGATGATCAGGGGAAAGGGATGGCAACAACCGTGGCTGATATAAAAGATGCCAACCAACGAGGGGCGCTACATTTTGCAGCTAGAGAGGGTAAGACTGATGTGTGCAAGTATTTGTTGGAGGAATTGAAGCTTGATGTTAATACACAAGATGAAGATGGTACGTATTAATGTTTTTGTTGTCTATAGTTATGATTATCTTCATGTTGTTTCTTCTTTGTGCATGAAGTTCCCTTTCAAATTTTCTTTTACAATTGGAAAATTTAGTGCATTTAGGTTTGCAGGATTGAATGTCAATTATGAATGTTGAGAATAAGTAAGGCATAGAGTCCCTCTGATCAAAGTCTTTCAATTATGATTCAAAACACTTTCATATGCAGGCGAGACTCCTATTCTTCATGCTGCCCGTCAAGGACATACTGAAACTGTCAAATATCTGTTTGAGCATGGTGCCAATCCTGCCATACCTAGTAACTTAGGGGCTACTGCTTTGCATCATTCTGCTGGAATAGGTGAGCTTTTCTTTTTGCTGAGACTGTGTTGGTGGGTGCTAGTGAAATCATAAACAATAAAAAATTTTCTTAGTTTTTTTTTTTTTATACTGGTAACGGTTTTACATGGGAAGGATATAGTACAGGTCTCTGACTTCATAGGACAGGGACAAATCTTATCCAAATCATGGAAGCAAAAATTGGTTAAATCAATATGTCACACCTTTTCTTTTTTCAAATACAATTTTTCATTTAGGAAAAAGTGCATACAAGGCTGGTTGTAGATCTAAGTGGTCTTCTAATTTCCTTTTATAATAAATATTTGAAATTTATTCTTCTTAGTGGATTTTTTTATATAATGGAAGAAGAAGGGGAAAAAAAAGTACTGATTTTCATTGTTGGATTTTAAAACAACAAAAGTCGCTTATTAGGTCAAATCTTAATGATGGTCATGCAGGCCACCATTTATTGGTTGTGTTCTGTCTTATGTAGAATGTGTGGGTCAGAGCTAAGCTCTGTAAAGGCAAAAATTTATATGTATGCATTATCTGGCAAGACAAAAGAATTCAATGTTGTTAACTTCACAGGGTTATCCTAGAAGGTTTTCTGACTTGCTGAACTAAAAGTTATTGTTTTTGCCTTATATTAAAATCTTGTTAGATTCATTTCAGCCTTTGTATCTGATATTGTGTCTAGATATATTTCAGCTCAGTTATGTCAAATCTCATGCCTATGTTCTTCCTGATCCTCCCTTAGTTATTTGACTTCAGTTCTTACAATCAGTTTCCTTCATGGTGCTTGCAGGAAATATTGAATTGCTGACGTATTTACTCTCCAAAGGTGTTGAGGTTGATTCACAAAGTGATTCTGGTACTCCTTTAGTTTGGGCAGCTGGTCATGCCCAACAAGAGGCTGTGAAAGTTTTGTTAGAGCACCATGCCAATGTAATTTTTTATTCATTTTTTCTTTTAATGATTTTTATATCATCTCCATAATGCAGAATTTTATGTAGTGCTGTGTCTTTCAGTTTTCCAGACTGCTTGAGAAAGAGAGAGAAGCTCCCATATGAGACTTTTTCTTGTACCTCTTCTCTTCAAAGCTTCTTTTACTTGCTGGGAATTTCCTTACCCAGAGGAAATGTTCTTCTATATATCATTAAATATACCTACACCAATAAAGGGAATTTCCTTAATGTTGGGCAAAATTTTTAAATCCTTTTATCTTCTAGATGTCCAAAGAGATATATTTTCTTGCAGGAGTTCTGGTGCTTTTGAATCTCTTTTTAATTTATTTCCATAATGACTTTGTGGTATTCATGCTTGTCAGGGGCCTCCTTGGGCATACAAGGCTTTGGCCCTGCCCGGGGGTCCCTTTTATATCTGCAAAACCTTGGATCGACCAGCATAACAATTTGGCTGCAAAACTGTGACCACTTTCAATCTTAATGTCTCTTATGCCACTTGTAGATCGTGGGTTCTAGGTGACTTGCTTGAGCATGTTTCAGCTAGGGAAGGGTGCTGTCTTGTCTAGGTGTCATAATTTTCTCTTATGCTGTTGGACGTTGTTCTGTGTGGCATTCTTGTCCTATACATTATGTGTTATATCAGTTGTACAATTTTCTTCAGGGATTTATTCCTTTTCAATGATGACTTTCAACTTTTATTAGGTCATTTATATAATTTATTATAGCTTTCTGTGACAGTATCAAAACAAAAGCTTCTATTTATTTGATTAAAATGTGTGTTGAGTGTCGTATTATGTTGTTTCATCAATATTATTCTTTGTTGATACTATTTTGCAGCCTAATGCTGAAACTGAAGATAACATCACTCCACTGTTGTCGGCTGTAGCAGCTGGTTCACTAGCATGCTTAGAATTGTTAATTAAGGTTTGATATCTTCATTAATCCAATTTGGTTACATTTTTGTTCAATATGTGTGTTTAGGGTTCCAATATAGGCATAGCTAGAAGGTTAAATAGAAAAGCAAAAAGGACATATTTCTTTATTATTATTTTTGGGTTTCTCTTGAAGGTCTAGAGAGGTAACTTCATTCAAATTATTGATGCCACTGGGTGTATTGATTAGTTAATTTATTTTGAATGGATGCTTCTCACTTGATATCATTGTGCAACCTTGTTCTTCTGGCTATTAACATTTTATTCAGTTTTCTTTGTTCATTTTCTAAAAAATAGTTTTGTTAAGTATCAAACTTTTAATGTAATTGTTAACTTCTACATGGTGTGCTTATTTTGGATGGTCTTTCATGTATAATAGGAAATCAATGTTTTGTGCTTGCCCTATTTACAACTTCAAAATTCTTCAATTGCATACTTGTGCAAACCAAAGAAGTTGTCTATGATATCATTCTATTTAAAAAAAGAAGAAGAAGAAAACTGGATTTAGTGAATGTGTTATATCTGAGTGTAGCTACCAGCTTTCATATGTATTTATTATGCTTATGTTCATATGCAAGATTTTATTTTTCTTTTGCTATTCACAGCTTCTTCCCCTGCATCAATTTTACATTCACTTATTTGCAGGCAGGTGCTAATGTGAATATTATTGCTGGTGGAGCAACCCCATTGCACATTGCTGCTGATATTGGGAGCACAGAAATTATAGAATCCTTATTGCAAGCTGGAGCTGATCCTAATGTCACTGATGAGGTTAAAGCCATAACTGCATTCATTTTAGTCATGATATCATCGCTTTCTTAACTCTTTTTCTCACATGTTTGGTATGCATTTACTTGCTCAAGTCCTTCAAACCTCTATTCATATGCTTCTATTGATGTATATATTTTCGTCTCTCTTGTTGAAGGTTAAGTTCTGTTAGCTATCCCAAAAATTGCAAGAATTATGGATGCGTTTGGTTTATTATTTTGGATAGGATTTTGGGAATAATATTGGGTAGTTGAATAGGGGAGTATTACGAGGTAAAATTTAAAAATTTATAAAAAAGCCCCTAGGTTTACTAATTTAATTAAACACCCCAATATTTAAAATGACAAAAATACCCCCACCACCTGCAGAGCTAGATTCTGGCCACCACCGCCGGAACGGCGGAAAATATCGCATTACTGCATCCGGTCGGATTCTGTGTCATAATGCGTAGCAGTGGTTTTCCTTTTAACCGGCCGTATCCACCACGGATTTGGCCGGAAAAGGCCAGATCTATGGCCTACTGTGGCCGCGAAAGCTGGAAAAGGCCAAAACAACGGCCATCTTTGGCATCGGCGTGGTGGATCGCGGCCTTTTCAAGCAGTCCACCTGTGGATCTTGTGAGAAAACACGGATCGGTGTTCTGGCGATTCGGTTGGTAATTCACCGTTGATCGACGGCGAATTATTCACCGCTCCCGGATGGTAATTCAGGCAGATTCTCCGCCACCAACGGTTGCCGGAATCTGGCAAGTATGGGTCACGGGGGTGTTTTTGTTAATTTTTAAACTTTTTTTCAGGGATGTATTTAATGAAATTAATAACCTTATGGGGTCTAAAAGTGATTAAAAAAAATAGGGTAATATTTCTGGAATAATGTGCCAAACTTTATTTGGAGAATAGGATTGGGAATATGGGCAGAAATAATAAGCCAAACATGCCCTATGATTTCCTGGTTTACTACCAAAAATTATATAATCTCTTATTACGCTGCATGCCTATATTTTTATTTTTGTGGTATTATTTGTCTCATTACTGAAAAAGGGTAAAGCTGCATTACTTGTAAGGTATACAAAGACCTGCTGATTTCCAACCTAATGAATAACTGAAAAAGGGGATGCAGTCAACCTCTAACCTTAGTCATCTTCCACAAAGGATGGGTGTTCTTTCCAAGTTGACCTTCCTATCATTTTCCTACTAGTTGGCTATAAAATCAAAAGTCTGTTTGTCAGGAATTTGCAATATTGAGTTTAGGCCAGGGGGAAAATAGAATCAGATACTTTTTTTGTTTTGTTTTGTTTTTGTTTTTGTTTCTGTTTCTGTTTCTGTTTTTTGTTTCTCTCTTCAAGTCCCTATATGAATTCAGAATCTCAAGTCCTTTCAACTTAATAGCAGTATAAACCTATTTACAATATGCAATGAATGGCCTCAGTTTCACAGTAGTCATCCATTATGTCTTAATGACTTTTCTCTGCATCACAGGATGGCCAGAAGCCCATACAAGTTGCAGCTGCAAGAGGCAATCGTGGGGCTGTTGAGATCCTTTTTCCCTTGACATCAGCTGTTAACTCCATCCCAGAATGGACGGTTGATGGTATTCTTGAATATATGCAGTCTGAAACTAGCAAACAGGTAATCCTTAGTTCCCTTTTCTGTTTTTGGTAAATTTGTCTAATGTCTTGATCGCTCATTTAAACTATACATGCTGAAATTTAGCATCAGTTTAAATATTTTAGCTATAGTGGTCTTGAAAATTCATTCAGCATGCCTTTATTTGGTAGTGCTTATCTTATATATCTTCCAAGTCACTCACACGAAGTATAGTGTGATACATATTCATTGCATCTCTTTAGACAGGTCATAATGCCACATGAGCCTTTATATACATCTAAGCATGGTCCCACTGAATAAGGGTCTCTTGTTCCCTTAGGATAATAGCTTTTGTTGCACTCTTTTAAGGAATGAAAGCATTTAATGATATTAGAATGAGATAATGTGATAAAGAGAGAAAGAGAGAAAGAATATGGAACAAAGATAATGTGATCACTTAGAGCTGGACAGGCATAAAGGTGTGACCATAAAACTCCCTTGGTTTATAGTCTGGACTAAGATAACTGCACTCATGTATAGGTTTGGCAAATTGCATTCTAATCTTTGACTGATGTAATTTTACTTTGGCTTTAAAACAAGACACATTACTGCCATTTTACATTATCTTTTGCAGGAAGCAGCAAGAAACGTGATGGAAGATACTTTACAAGAGAACGTAAAACCTAAGAAAGATCTCCCTGAGGTGCCTCTTTTACCCTTTAGTTTGACTTCTGTTGCTGGTTATGCATTGGTTTTGTGGATTGGTTGCTTTTGGTATTTTTCTAATTGCCATTATACAAGAAGTGTGAATTTTGTGGAATTGGTTGCATTATGTGCTCAATTGGCTCTGGAAAAACTTGTATTTTATTAAGAACTTCGATTTATTATTTTGAACTAATTCCTTCCTCAATAACATGGGAGCAATTAGACTAATAGACAGCTTCCTTGCTTCCTAAGGATTGTTTGTTCTTATTAATGTTCTTGTTCTTGATATCACTCTTAGGAGTTTATCTTGGAAATTCTTTTTGCTTAGTTGGATTGTCTTCTTTTATTAAAAAAATTTCAATGAATCCCATGGAAGCAAACTTTTCCGATTTGTTTTAGTTGTGAGGTAGCAAGTTTTAAGGTTTAAATATTTATCCAAAATAATCTGTGAATAGAATCAATATTTTAGAATAGGTAATTTCATTGTACTTGTCACCCTTCTAAATTCTGGATGACAATTTCAGGTGGGACCTGAATTAAAGAAGAAAGCTGCCGAAGCAAAATCTAGAGGAGACGAGGCTTTCAAGAGAAAGGATTATCACATGGCTATAGATGCTTATACACAGGTATGTTATTCATCTCTTCTTTGCCTGGTTGGAATATCCTTTCTTAGTCTGTTGCAAATGTTCTCTTGTCCAACAGATTATGGTAGACAATAAATTCTGTATAATGTTTCTAAGCTTGCAACATTTGGTAGTTTTGAACAAATGAAAGAACCATCTGTATTCCTATCTGTTGCACTGCTCTACAAGATAGTTGATCAATCTCTGTGCGGACTGTGATCTGCTGTGCACTTAGTGTGGAATAAGCACATCTTAACCATGAAAATGAGGAATTTTGCTTAGGGTAATAACTTAGGCTCCATTTGGTTCATTATTGGGTAGTTTTTAGAATAATCTTTTTGAAAAAAGTTAAATTGAATGGGTATTACGATGTAGAATTTTTAAAATTAACATAAATACCCCCTATGTTTATTTATTTACTAAACACCCTTATAATAAAATATTCAAAGTTAACAAAAACACCCCCAATCCACTCATAAATACGAATAGCCGGCCACCACCGCCGGACGATGGCCGGAGTTGCCGTATTGACGTATGACCGGCTTGATATTGCCGGTCGTGCGCCGATATGGCCTTTTCTGGCCAGATCCGTGGCTAGATCTGGCGCATTTGGTTTGACGGCCAAAGATACGACCGTCGTTGATGGTCAATGACGACCCTATCTTGGCCGTCGTTGACGATTGTTAACAGCCAAAGATCTGACGGCCAGATCTTTGGCCGTACATTGGATCTGGCTGGAAAAGGCTAGATCGGCGCACTACCGGCCAGATTCAGCCGGTAGTGCGCCTTACACCAGATTCGGCTGGTGGCGGAACTGACGGTAAATTTGGGTTACTGGGGTGTTTTTGTCAGTTTTTAAAAAAAAATTTGGGGGTTCTTTATTTAAATTAACAAATTTAAGGGGTTTGAAGGAAATTGAAAATTTTAGAATTATATTTTGGAAATTAGGTGAAACAAACTTAACTTTTTTGGGAAAACTAGAAAAGTTTTCCCAATATGTGAACCAAACAAAGCCTTAATCTCTCAAGTTGTTATAAGATAAACATCAATTCTTTGCTATGTTTAAGTAGGATTAGAGTAAATTCAACTGAACAGAGATTAAATTTCCAATTTAGGGGGTTAGAACATGTTAGTTTGTGGTGGTTTGCTTCATATTCTTTCTGTCTTGCAATGGAATGATCAAATCCCCATTTCTTACCAAAACTCATGAGGGTATTGTATCTAGACATTCTGCATGAGGTTGGAGGTGACTAACAGGTTCCAGTTAGAGGCTTTGTCTAGAAAAATTTGGAGTTCAAGTGGTTAGAGGTATTGTAAATATGTAATGAACTTGGCTTTTGCTGTCTAAGAAGTAGTTGGTAACTCCTTAGGGGGAAGGTGAATGAGGCTTAATGGGGAAAACAAGACGAGGCTGCACCGAAATGGAAGTAGTGGACTTGGAGGATTCAAAAAATACATTTTAAATGGGGTTTCTGCTGCTTCACAAGGCTTCATGGAGACATAATTAGAGAGCTTTCTGAATTTTGATAATGTACTTGTTTGATGATATTTTACAGGCAGTGGATCTGGATCCTACTGATGCTACGTTGCCCTCCAATAGGAGTCTTTGTTGGCTTCGTCTTGGACAAGCTGAGCATGCCTTAGCTGATGCAAAGACGTGCAGAGGATTAAGACCGGACTGGCCAAAAGCTTGCTATCGGGAGGGAGCAGCATTGCGTTTATTGGAGGCATGCTCTCAACCCTTCTTCAATGTTTAGCCATCTTTTTAACTAAATCAACAATTTTTTTTTTAAATATTTTTATTGCTCTTCTCCCAGAAATATGATGAAGCGGCCAATGCTTTTTATGAGGGTGTGACGCTTGCCCCTGAGAATAGGGAGCTTGTTGAGGCTTTTAGGTTTGTGAACGCACATTCCTTGTCTTTGTGTTTTTTCTTCTAATTTTCTTAAATATGCTCATTACAATTCTATGAACTGATTATATTTTAAGCTATCAGCTTTTAGAGTTTATGAATCAAATTATCTTGAATACCTAGAAAGGGGCTGGGTAATTACTAATGTCCACACCAATATTGTTCCTTGAAATGCAACTATGTTGGTGGATTTTCTGCATAGGTTGCATCTCTTTCTAGTTGCCCGAGAGTTTTCTTAGCAGTCAAATTCTCTAAAGTTATGCTGCATATAGACAATAGTTATCATTAGTTATTCTGGGATGACTGGCTTCATACTAACGGAAGACTTTATACAAAAATGTTAACCATCTTTTCCTGTTCCATACTATCACTGTAATTATTTGACCTCCCGTCCTTGCAGGGAAGCTGTTGAAGCCGGGAAGAAGTTTCATGGTACGGATAAGAAGTAACAGCTTGTCCAAAGTAGAGAGACAAAGGGACCAAAATGCCTTGTATGTTAACGTTGTGCTGTTCTTCTCCGACATTCTCGTTACAAGGAACTATGAGCTCACTGTTGTTTTAGATGCCATACCCTTAGAAATGAATCAATCTTAGCTGCGCTGTACATAGCAAGTTACAATTACATATTGAAGAGGATATGAACAGTTTATCATCTTAAGTTTTGTCAGCATCTCGTGTGATTTTGATATATTTTATTTTTGCTTGTTCTTTTTCCGACTACCAAATCTTGAAATTTGGATTTGAGGTTGCATACTTTGTTGGGAAAGCTGGGTTTGCGATTCTTAATACTTAGTCCAGCTACTTCAGGGCTCAGGCATTGGATTATTGGGAACTTTCTTAAAAAGATGTATTTTGATTTTGTTAAGAAATATTCTGACTGGTGAGATCTCCGAACCTTAATTTTCAACTGTTGCTGATTTTTCTCTTTTATTTGCTCAAGTCATTTGGGTTCTGGGATCCAGGTTAGGATAATTGAGACAAACTCTAAGAGTATAATTTTGTATTATTGAAAATATTATATTAATAAAAAACATGTTTAAAGATTATTGGGGATCTTATTAAAAACACCTTTGGTTAGATAGAATTAAATTGATGGTATATTAAATATGTTTGGTAAGTAGAAATAAGAGATTTATTCGATGATCCTATTATGAAATTGCCTTTCTATAATAATAATGTTATTACTAAATTGTATTTTACCATTCTACCCACCAAAAAAGTTTAAAATTCAATAAAAACACCTCAGCCACCTTCCCATCATTGCAACAAACATGAAACCCATTACACAGTTGTAAAATGAACAAACCGCTGTCAGTTCTCAACTATTTTCAAAACAAAAACGCAGATTAAAACACTTTCTCGACAAAGAGATTCAACCCCACCTCCTTAATCTTCAGATCCAAGTATCCAGCCATGTCTCTTAAACCCCCCAACGGTTACGGCACCACAACCGCCGCCGCTGCCACCACCTCCACCCCCACCAACCCCACAACCGCACTTTCCTTCTTCTCCCGCACGGAGTCCATTACCTCCACGCGCCGCCCATGGAGGGAACTCTTCAATCTCTCGAGCTTCTCGCGACCCATAAGCTACAACGACGCGATGTCCCGTGTAAAGCGGAACGTCAACAACTTTCGCGTCAATTACGCAATGGTAATGCTCTTCATTCTCTTCGTTAGCTTGCTTTGGCACCCGGTGTCCGATGATCGTTTTCATAATCGTGTTCATTGCGTGGTTATTCTTTTACTTCGCGCGTGACGACCCAGTTGTGGTTTTTAATCAAGTGTTGGATGATAGGCTTGTTTTGTGCTGTTTGGGTTTGATTACGATTCTTGCTTTGGTGTTTACTCACGTGGGGCTTAACGTGTTGGTGGCTTTGCTTGTTGGAGTTGTGGTGGTGGGTGTTCATGCGTGTTTTAGGAGTACAGATGATTTGTTTTTGGATGAAGAGAGTGCGGTTGAGGGTGGATTGGTTTCGGTTGTGGGAAGTCAGCCTGTGAGGTTGACTGGTTATACGCGAATTTGATGGGGTTTTTTTAGTGTTTTTGTGTTTGATTTGAAGGGGGTGCGGAGGATTTTGGTTTTCTTTTGGTTGGTTGTTTATTTGCTATATATATATATATATATATGGTAATCCAGAAATCCCTGAATGGGTTTAGTGATTTGATTTCAAAATTGGGTTCCTGTGGAATTATTGATTAGTTCTTAAAGGATTGGTGGCTTTGGTTGTTGTGAAGTTGGAACTTGTAGCTAAATAATTTAGTTGATGATAACGGAAATTTGGTTGGTGCTTGATTTGAAGCGGGTATGATGAATTCTTATTACTGTATTATTGGTTTAAAAGGTGGAGTTTGAGGGTTAACTTGGCTTTTGGTTTTGACCATTGTTTCTGGCTGGGATTGAGTACGATTTTTGAAGTGGTAATTGACATTGGCCTTATTGGTCTTATTTTTGGGGAAGCTTGTTTGTTTTATGTTGTTTGGATCAAATTGTGGATCATGGTGAGGTTGATTTTGGTTGTGCTGCTTCAGCATTGTTTTAAACCAGTGGGAGATGAAATCAATCTTGTTCTGTGAGGTGACAGAAATGCAATTTTGAAGATAGTCTCAGTGCTTGTTGCATTTCGGCATCAAGGGAAGGTCATGTATGCTATTTTGTGAGGTCGCTAATTTGGAAAATTTATTTGCTTTAGTAATGGAGGTCTGTTCACTAATTTGTGACTTTCTGTTGTAATTTAAATATGAAAGCATTGGATGTTTATTTTCTTTTGTTTAGCATTGGTCAGAATCATTTTAAATGACCAACCAATTACAAAAGTCTTCGCACATGCAGTTCCTGGTGTAATTTATGTTTGGCAGTTATGAAGTTGAATGTGATTAGCTGTTACGATGATTTTCATGCTATTGTCATCTGCTTACTGGGTCAGCTCAGATGAGCTTTAGTTTATCATTGACCATAATAGTAGTTTAGCATCAACTGAAAATGTTACAGCTTCTGTTGAAATGATAATTAGCCAGACCATGGTTCCTAACGAATGTGATGACTTGATGATTAGCCTAGGCCCATGGCTACTAACAATGTCTAAACTCAATCCATTTTAATTGCTGCATATGTATGATTCCTCTCAGTATAATACTTTTATGAATTTCTCATGGTATAAAATTTTGGTGATGCAGAAATAGATGGGCGTGATTGAGACTTGTGATGATTATTGGATTGTTGTTTGCTCTTTTATTGATTTATTTGTTTTCAAATGTGGCGTGAGAAAGGCTTGAATCTCAGCCTCAAGTTTACTCAAAAGCGACAACTTGTTGCTAGTTATCATCACCACCTCCTTTTAATGTTACCTACTTAACCCAGAAGCATAGGTGCATACTTTTGCTGTCCGAGGTACCTCAGTGAGATGTTCCCAAGAAATATTCTCAGCTGCGGATCTATTTTCCAACCACTGATGCTTTGCAGTTACTACCTCTTTTCTCATTTCTTATGATATTGGTAGCTTGTTTAACCTCTGAAATTTGACAGTTCTTTCGGTTGGATTTTCATATAAGATATATTAAGCTTTAGTGCAACTTATTATTAGCGAATTATTACCATTTAAAAAGACTATTGTGTCTCGCTGTGTTTAATGGCTATTTCTTAGAAATCATCTAGATGATGATCTGAACGCTGCTTTATGTTTATTAAGTGATGGTGTATAAATGGTTAAAGGTGTAAATGCTCCTCTGGGTAACTAGCTTGATATCAATACCATGTTTTTTTTTTTTTTTTTTTTTTTGTAATTATTAATCCTTGAATATATTACCCACAAATACCATATACTTTACCGAGTTAGAAGAGGCAACAAAATTAGAGGGAAATAAACCAATTTCAAAAGAAACCAATTTTCATAATAAAAAAAAACTGGACTGAGATTCATTTATCAATTGAACTGTCGAAATGTCTACAAATATGATGTCCATACAAACTACTGAAGTAAGGTCGGTAATTCTTGGAAAAGGAGAATCATATAAAGACCAAAGCAAAAGGCAGCCGAATTACAGGGAAATAACAGTTCATAGCCGACTAATCCTCCTCTAGATTGATAGAGTCCTTGAATTTCCCATATAGAATCTTCTTCAACTCCGCCATTTGGGCAACTATAGATTCCTTCTCTTCCTCAAGTTTTTCCAACTTCTTACTAGTCACCTCTTTCATCTCTTCTATCCTGGTCTCTACTTCTTCCTTCGGCACATGGGCAAAGACTTCTCCTATTTGGAACCGGACAATATCTTCATCCGTCAGAATCAATTCATTGCCTGCGTCCTCCAGGTTCTCATTTGTTTCCTTTAGAAAATAACACACGCAAGTCAGAAAGGGAATCAAATAAGAAACCAAGAAGCATCAAACAAATGTTGCTAAATGAGGGACTGAATATGATAAAAACAGTCAGAAGGAATGCAACATAGGTTACTTCCAAGTCTTGTTGAGAGAAAAAAGACCCTGTAAAGCTACTATGAGAAATTGCAAAAGTTCTAAAATGAAAAAATGGAGGCAATATACATACTTTTGCATATGCCATATCAGAAGTTGATACGTACAAGCCATATTGGGAGTCTAGAGAATGGCTAATGCGCATATTGGAAGACAGAAAACTCAAACTACAATTTCTCCCTCAGAAAAATTTGCAAGAGGTTTCTACTAGCGGGCTTTCTGCCCTTTCTATCCAATAGTTCTAAATATCAGAATAAACTCATGTAGACAACACAAACCATACAACTAAAAGTAACCAACAATAAACTCTATAGCACCTGACCATATACTTTTGGCATATAACCGCCAGCATTAACAGGTCTAGCTACTGGCATTATAAAAATGCAATAGCATCTTTTAGTGAATAACTTCAATTACATCAACTTGACATAGATATAATCTTAGGCTAAACATGACTTCCACAAATGTAAATTTGCATGATTCTTTTCAAGAAAAACTGTTTGACCATCTGTAAAAATTTCTCTAATACAACTGTTTTACCACATATAATCTCTGCCTTCCATATTACATCACTAAGACCATTCAACCTGATTTGTTGTCCTTCATATATGCTCAATTTGCTAAATATCCCAGAAAAAAAAATTAATACCATGCCATGTAACATACGGTGAAAGGTAAAGATATCAAGTCCAGGTTTCAACAATACCACTAGAACTTTTTGATGTCTATATAAACATCCAAACCACTTAAGGCCTCTTAAATTTCTACAAGCACATAGAGAAAGCAATAAGAACGAAAATTACTTGATTTTGTTCACAAGAGAAGCAATATATAACATTGGCATTCTCATACTATTCACCACAGCATTATCTTTAGCTCGTCGTAATTTTCTAGTTTACACATCATCATGGAATGAGAGAAGAAAAAACTGTGGTTTCTTTCTTCCTTTTCTTTCAAAATCCCGGCTAAACCTAAAAAGAACAACTCAAATCATGGATCAACTGAATGACTGAGCTTCTGATATATTATCCAAAAATTTCAATCAAACTCAGTGAACCAAGATATTTTCAATCGATACTGGAGGTGCTTCCAGTATTGTTTCTATCCACCAAAAATCTCATTTAAGAGTTTTAAGGCAAATAATCAAACTCACATTTATATTATTACCAACTCATTAATTTTCACATTAAACAAGGCCCAAGCAACTCTCACTCTTTCACTCAGCTTAAAAGTTGGCTTCTTCTAAACATAAAGTTATCCAAAACAAACTAATCGAAAATCAGCCACAATCCAAAGATAACAGGAGACTCAAAAACTTTCTTCGCATACCCAAAATACAATTTTCCAAACACAGACATAAATTTACGAAGAATACCTACAAAGAAATCAAAACAAGAAGTGGGCTTTTCTCTTTACCAACACACATATAATACCTTACAATTAAAACTTAAACTAAATCTGGGTTGCTATTACTTTCAACACTCACTAATATGACACAGCAAAAACTAAATCTTTACAATCCAAAAGCCATAAATTAAATAAAAGTAAAATAAACCCAAGAGTAATCAAAAGAGACGAAACCTTGGCGATCTTGATTTCGTCTTCAAGCTCATGGAATCTGTTATTTAATCTTCCAAATTTGTTGATGTTCTGTTGATCTTCCCATGTCACTTGCGTGTCAGATTTTCCACCCTTTACATAAAAAAAGTATATTTAAAACCACTAAATTCCCTGAGAAAAAAATGATGAAAAACCAACATAATGGCACCATATAAAAGTTTCACAAGGGCTTTTTAATTACCTGTTCTTGTTGCATGCTTGATTCAAGAAACACACAAAAGTGAAGCTCGAGTGTTGTTTTGTTGAGTTGTCTGCAGAGAAACACAGCGAAGAGTTTATGTTTACTTACTACATAGTACATAGAGCTGTTGGGGGATTTAGGGGAAAACCATCACTTTTGGGTTTCATATAACTTCGAACAAATTATTGAGGAATCTCTTGGTATTTTTATTTACTGATATAACCTTTTTTCTTCAACTTTTTTTTCTTTTTTTCCACAAAAAAGGTTGGCAGTAATTCTTGAATATGCATAGCTACTTTGAAATATATATTCAATTAAATCAGGGTGTTTACAATATTATATAAAAAAAATTAGAGTAAATATCATGGAAATTTTTTACATACGAATCTAATATGGTTGAAAAAACTAATTTCTAACTTTAATGCAAAAATTTAAAGATATTTCCACCTGAAAATTTTTCCTATAGAATATATTACATTACATGTCATATAATAGGCAGAATTTATTATGTAATTTTAAAATTCAATTTTAAAAAAATAAAATTATAACAGTTCAAGTGCATAGATTTTGCGTAACTTCTCTTGCTATATTATTATTAAAGTTAAATGATTTTTTCCCACCTAGGGTTTGCCTTAATGATTTCCCAGAAAAAAGTTTTAAAATACTATTTTCCCACCCAAAAATTTATATTAATTAATATCCAAAATACGTTTTCCTTTCTTAGCCAACATTCGACAAGTTACCAAAAGTCAAAATAAGAGAAACTTTTTGGAGTGGAGGCCAATAGATCGAATGGTGATAACCGATTGACTATTTGTCACCAAAATCAACTAAAAATTAGCTAATTATGGTGATCGGCATTCGACGAGAAATTAAGTGTTTGAAGTGAAAGAAGTTTTGTAGAGAGAAGACCATAGGTTCAAATAGTGGCGACGAAGATAATTTTCGCTCTCAAAACCGACTGTGCATGGGAAAGTAATATTTTGAAGGGTGGGAAAAAGGCCGTTTACTTAATTATTATTATGTCAAAGTTTTAAAACTTTAGAACAAGACTAGTGAAATTATTTATTTGATCAAAAGATAACTCATATTTTTATAGACTCTTTTACGAGTTTGACTAAATATAAGTAAACAATATTAATTTATATTTGATCAGCAATCTCTCAATATTCTAGATAATTTTTTTATATATATTCCAAATTTAATTAATGATTCGTTTTACAGTTCTTAATTTCTTGTAAGCCATTGCGAACCACTTGTCATTTTGCTATAACATGTGTAGATGCAAAAAATCTACTATCATGAAAATAGGGTGTGATCCCGTGAGGTTGAGGTCACTGACAATCCATTAGACCTGCACACATGAAAGGGCAAGCGTGAAGCTTCCGGAAAACACCGAGGTGGTGTTTGCCGTAGGCACTGACGCCTCAAGTCGGCAAGGCTGAAAGAGATTTAATAAGAATTAAGGAGGAGAAGAATTACCAGGAGTCTTGTCGGAGGCTAGGACTACGGCGGAGGCATCGGGTTCTTGGGAGCAAGAACTTAGGAGCAAATAGATGGTTTTGAGTGGTGTAGATTGACTGTGAGAGATTGCATGCTTAATGAGAGGGCAAGCCTCTGTTTTTATAGTGAACCTAAGGGGTTGGAATCCTAGTAGGACATTGAGTCCTCTTTTGGGAGATAATCCCTATAATAAAAGAGATATGATTTCTTGACCTTATCAGATCAAGTTTAATAGTTTGAGTGAGATTTGAAATCTTAGTAGAAGAGGAAATAGAATGAGATTCTGATTTCCTATTTATACTGCTGAGCTAATGGGTGAAACCCAGCTTTAGCTTAACTTATAGGATAGCCCAACTCATAGAGTGGATAGGTCGCAAGGTGATTTTAAGCGTGGGCCCAATCGGGATTGGGTTGAGGCCTTGGGCGTGACATGTTTATTTCGTTATTAGGCCCCGCAAGCCCAAGACATTTTTCCCCCGGCCCTAACAGTTAGCCCCCACTCTAAGTTAAAGAGTATTTAGCTTAGAGTAGATTAAATCGAATGAGTGAGCGAGGCGGATTAGTGATAGCGGCTCGTTAGGTCGGATGGATCGTTATGTGGATTGGGTCGATGACTTGTTGATTTGAGGTGCAAGAACCCTTCAACCAGTCTGGCTGACTGAATGTGTAGCTTTATGGACCGAGGCAGGGCCAATCGAAGGTGCAAATCCGTGGATCGGCGGAGGTCGTCGAAGGTGTGGGATGTGGATCGGCAGGGCTCGGAGAAGGTGTAAATCCGTAGAAGGTGTAAATCCAGTGGATCGGAGGTCAGGTCGATCGAAGGTGTAAATCCGTGGATCAAGCAGGGTCGATCCGAAGGTGTAAATCTATGGATCGGGCAAGGCCGATCCGAAGGTGTACGTACGTTTATCAGGCAGGCTGATTTGAAGGTGTCCGTACATTTATCGGCGTGGCCGATTTGAAGGTGTCCGTACGTTTATCGGGCGAGCCGATTTGAAGGTGTGCATCGTTTATCGGGCGGTCGATTTGATTTGAAGGTGTCCGACGTTTATCGGGTCGACCGATTTGAAGGTGTCCATCGTTTGCTCAGGGCGGAGCCGATTTGAAGGTGTATGTACGTTTATCAGGTAGGCCGATTTGAAGGTGTCCGTACGTTTATCGGGCAGGCCGATTTGAAGGTGTCCGTACGTTTATCGGGCCGGCCGATTTGAAGGTGTCCATACGTTTATCGGGCAGACCGATTTGAAAGTGTATGCCAAGTAGAGCTTGTATAGAGCTTGCGGTCAAGTTCGCGTGACCGACTTGTAGTTGAAACCTTTTGATTGAAGCTGGAGTAGTGACTTGCATGGCATGCATGTTTTAAGCAAAGAGCCAAATTGAGAGTTAATATGCATGATGTGCATGTGTTATGGACTGAATAAAGAGTGAGCTAAATGGAATAATGGGCTGCATGTATTTAAGTAATGGGCCGAATAGAGAAAGATTTAACCAAATAGAGTGGTAGTCAAAAGGAGATAATGACACATACCTTTCCCCTTCAAGTGTTGCCACCTGTGCTTTCTGAACCGAGTGGAGTATTTGGTTTGACTTTTGAGGAGGTGATACGAAAGTACCATTAGTCTATAGGCGAGTGGCTTTTTAGATGCATCGAATCAGTCGTACTCGAGCAAAGAGTTGTATGAGGGTGAGCTTGGACAGACCCACTTGGCAAAGCTCACGCAGTAAGAATGAAGAAATAACCCCAACCCTGAATGAAGATGTTCCAGAGAGAGGTAGAGTCGTAGTCCCAACCGAGCCGAGTGACGACTTTTATAGTTGTTACTTGGGCATACTTTTGCCACATGAGGTGATTGAGTATGTGTCGAATGGAGTTATCTGGACTTGTATAAATAATTTGGGGGAATATATCCTTGTTCTAAGGTAGCTTAGAATCCACTCGGCTCGGCCCACTATATCGTGTGGGGAAGGTGTGCTGACTGCTGAGTCAAATGAAGTTGACTAGGAGAACCACTTTCGATTTTTAATTTCTCCCACTTGGTTGGCTGAGCCGGGTGGAGAGAGTTCTTGTTGTAGTGTGATCAAAGCCACATGGAGACAGAGCTGAGTGGGAGTTGCAGGGCCAATTGAGACGAATATTAATGTGTTGCCCGCTCGGCGGACCGATCCGAGTGAAGCCATTGTGCATTCTGCAAAGCGAATTAGATTTCCAAAGAATTCCAAATAAAACTCTGATCAAAGCATGTGAGCACAAATATGGAATATGGGCTCATTGTGCAGGCCGATGAAAATAATGAGAAAAAATCACCTTTCCAAAATTTTGCCACATGGCGTTTTTAACCAATGTGCATTAAATGCCATAATGCTTTGGCAATGGCATTCATTCAAAACCTGTAACTTTTTATTTATTTATTTATTATCTCTTTTTAAGTTTTACTCTTTCTAGCTGAAGGTGTGGGCGATTTCTCCAGAGATTCCACAGTGATTTCTCCTGATTTTGTTTTTCTCTGTTCTTTTTGTGTTCTTAAAACCTTCTAGGCTACTCTTGGATGAATTTGAGGTGATTTTTGTCGACTTTTGAAGAAGAAAAATTTGGGTTTGTCTTAAATATGGGTTTTGAGTTTGCTGAAGATGGCTTTGACATGCTTTTGAGTAGTTTTTTTACGGATGCTGGATAGAACACGGGATGAGCAATTTTTGAAGGACCTTAGTATTTGGAAGTGTTTGGCTTTTGTGGTTTGAAAGAGGATTTGGAAGGGAATGGGATTTGGTGATTCGAAGGGGAGTCAGTATAGTTGGGCATTTCATTCTCGGTTTGACTTTACTTCGAACGAGCCCAGTGGTATCTTGGCATTGACGGCAGGAAGTCAAAACTAGTCAGTGTATATTCTTATCAGTTGCCATGGACTGAGGGAGTTTGATTCAAGGTTTGTGGGATTTTAGTAATTTGACACGAAGGCGACATTAACGTTCTGAACCATTTGTTGTGGTTGGAGAATTTGCGGGTCTAGAGAAGGAGAGGAAGATGGGTTTTTAAATACACAAAAACATGCCCATGAGATGTAAGGGTTTTTAGACCACGAAATACCCTCCAAAAAGAAATTAAACACATACGAAGTGAGAAATATTCCAAGCGATGCATGGAACAAATTATGAATATGGGGGATGTGTTTTGATGCTTCAAGGTATCATATCACGTGCTGAATAAATAAAACAAATGGAGAAAAGTAAAGAAAAATTTTCTTATCGTGATAAAATTTTTTGATTAGCGATGTCAGTCGAAGGGAGTTACATGCATCCTCTCATGTTGCAAGTTATCATTAGCAGATGATTGTCAAGGCCCCACGGTGGGCGCCAAACTGTAGATGCAAAAAATCTACCGTCATGAAAATAGGGTGTGATCCCGTGAGGTTGAGGTCACTGACAATCCGTTAGACCTGCACACATGAAAGGGCAAGCGTGAAGCTTCCGGAAAACACCGAGATGGTGTTTGCCGTAGGCACTGACGCCTCAAGTCGGCAAAGGTGAAAGAGATTTAATAAGAATTAAGGAGAAGAAGAATTACCAGGAGTCTTGTCGGAGGCTAGGACTACGGCGGAGGCGTCGGGTTCTTGGGAACAAGAACTTAGGAGGAAATAGATGGTTTTGAGTGGTGTAGATTGACTGTGAGAGATTGCATGCTTAATGAGAGGGCAAGCCTCTGTTTTTATAGTGAACCTAAGGGGTTGGAATCCTAGTAGGACATTGAGTCCTCTTTTGGGAGATAATCCCTATAATGAAAGAGATATGATTTCTTGACCTTATCAGATCAAGTTTAATAGTTTGAGTGAGATTTGAAATCTTAGTAGAAGAGGAAATAGAATGAGATTCTGATTTCCTATTTATACTCTCACGAGCTAATGGGCTGAAACCCAGTTTAGCTTAACTTATAGGATAGCCCAACTCATAGAGTGGGTAGGTCGCAAGGTGATTTTAAGCATGGGCCCAATCGGGATTGGGTTGAGGCCTTGGGCCGTGACATGTTTATTTCGTTATTGGGCCCCGTCAAGCCCAAGACGATTTTTGGCCCTAACAACGTGAAGACACGAATTTAACAAATACAATTCACAACTGAAATTTGGACATGCTATCCAAACCAAAGACTAAGATTGGAATTCCCTCTATAATCTTAGACAATGTTTTAAAACCCAGCCCGACTAGTCCGGTTGAACCGATTCAACCAAGACTTGTGGCCTTCATTGGGTCGTGGGTTAGCAACTTTCCTATTTACCAAAAAATCCTTAGAAATGGGATGGTGATTGAACAATTGAAGGCCGGGATGTTAAGGCTTTTGAAGAGGAATAGTCGATGAGTGTAATGGTGGCGACATATATGATTTTCATGAGTGAATTGATCGAAAATAAAAAAACCCACAACAACAACAACCAGCTTTTGTTGATGATTGGCGAGGCGAACAAAAGTGGGGTGAGATGAATTTTGGTCAAGAGACTAAAAAGAGTATTTTCGTGATGATGGAAATGGGTTGTCGACACCTACGATGGTGAGATGTAACCTAGGTTGTCAACGACGATGGTGGTGGGATCTGGCCGACCAAATCTTGAGTAGATTTTCTGAAGAATGGCTTAGGGGATGACTAAGATTGCATTTGGTGTGTCGCTGCCACCAACCAGTCAACCATCGATTTGTATTTGGGGATGTGTTTGCTAAATTTCAAACCTATAGGGACTTAATAGGTGGTATTTGCTGAATTTTAAACTTTTGGCCACCCGGTCAAGTTGGTTAAACCGGTCAACCCAGGACCTGGCACACTGATCTCAGGAATTCACCATGCAACTTGAATTACAATAGTTGCCCGAACCAGAACACAAACAGAAAATTCACTCTGTAAAAACAAATGTAATGAAAAGAACTCAACAGATCCCATAAGTGTAACGTGTAATATTGGGTATGATACAAACACAAATGAGTAGCAAACCCCATATTGTTAGTCCATATAGCTGTGATGATTCTACAATATTATAATAATATATATATATAACTTAAATATATAACTGATACAGTAAAAGATAATTTGCAGGAGAGTTTCATGGGACGAGGACTTTTCTGCAGTATGACAAGACCATTACAAAGTCCTTAGCCGAAGAGCCCACTGATGCAGGTACCTTCTTTGCTGTTGATGCTGTCCGAAACCACAGGTCTACTAAGTTATGAAGCTGCAATGTTGGAAGCACTGGCTGGCCCCGGCACAATATCTCCACCTGTAAGATGATTACATTCGACCGTTAGAAAGAATGAAGTACCAGGAAACGCTTGTTTTATTAACATAAAGTGTAATCAAAATATCATAAGTTTTTGGGAACTTATAGCATGTATCATATAGAAATGGTGGAATGCTTTCGCAGAGTAACTCAATCTAATCATTCTCAGTTTTGAGGAAAGGGTAGGACATGGACTCGCCTCAGCTTCACTGTCGAGATCGAGTTTCTTCACAAGGTACTTCTGAATAAATGAGACAGGCATTTTACCATCCCTATGACCAACACACAAGAAAGCCAGTGAGCATGAGATATTCTGATAAGGCATAGAAAATTACAGCCAATGACTAACTTCATCAAGCCTCCAAATGTTTGAGCAAACAAAGAACTAACAATAATCACAAAAATCATCTGAAACTTTGTCAGAAATTAAGGCCACCAATTAGTGACCCAGTTGAATTTTTTTTTTTTTTTAAACAAATTGGTTCAAGGGAACTCACTGACAAGCACCGGGAATGAAATAAACAATGTATGCAAAAACTCAGTAAATACAAGTTATCAAAGATGACATAAAGGAAAAAAAAGAATCTCCAAATCGTATGAAAATTTTTGGACATGCTACCCTGAATCTATCACCTAGTATTTGATATAATAAGTTTCCATATAAGGGCAGCAATGTGTCTTAAACCCTCCTTTAATTTCAACTTGGCCCTTGCCAAAGTCTAACATACCTTACAATAAACATCATAATAGTACTAGCAAGAAGAATCTCACAGTTTAATATTAGTTCATCCAAAAGTGTTAAAATGTGATCAAAATGTTGACTTAAACCACAAGTTCAACAGGAGTAAAGAAAATAGCAAACCCTCTAGGCCAGGTCACAGATCTGAATAAACTCACTTTATCCTCAAGTAGCATGCTGAGATCTGTGGCAAGCAAGCATCATCTTTCCTGAAGCCATTTTCCATAAAATTAGAGACTAGCACTCAAGCAATTGAAAAATCAAGCTCTGCAAATAATAGATACCATATGCACTGGAGCTTTACCTCAAGTGTTAAAGATGTAGGATGGGGGTTGCGTTAAATATTAAGTTCAGACCCTAAGAAGCATATAAACCAAATATGATAACAAGTGATTATATCAAGGTTCTAAGTAGCATCTTACTGATCTTCTGAGGCAACTAATGAGAACCAGACTGGACTGTTCCTTCTTTTATGCTTAGCTCCTGAAGCATCTAGCATGACTTTTGCTGCAGCACACAACTCACTAGATTCAGCATCCCTTTTCTTTGCTGCTGCACGCAACCTTCTACGCTTCACAGGTCCTGAAAGTAAACTTTTTCCATTCTTGTCATCATGGAATTTTGTATTCTGTCCGTGCTCTTTCAGTTTGGATCTAGGCAAGCATACTTCACTGCCAGGAGCATTTGGCAAATCTACTTTGGATTTGGTTTCAGGCATAAATAGTTCAGAATCAGGGGCATTTTGCAGATCTGATTTGACAAGAGAAAGCCCTTGTGAACTTGACTTGGAGGACTTGGTTCTGTTCGCAGCTTCAACAAGACAGTTTAAGGGTGTCCAGAGATCAGCTTTCCCTTCCATCATTTCAACATCATTCTTCAGTATCCTCATAAGCCCTTTGCTCATTATAAGGCTCAGCCTTGCAAGAATCCTGCATTAGTTTAAGGATGAATAACTGCTAATATAATAAATGTGAATAATCAGAATTAAAGTTAAATTTTAGAAAACAGAGTTCCACCTCCTTTACCTGCCTTTTATTTTGTGTAATTTTAACAAAAGAATCAGGTGAGCTTGATCTTGTTGGACGATCTTCAGCAGAATCTTCCTTCTTGTCCTCGGTAACAAAACCACATCCTCGTAAAGCAGCAGCCTTTCTTGCACTGCCTTTTGTCCTCTTTCCAGTCAGGCCAGTCTGCAGCGGCACTTTGGGAGTGCTGACCACCAATGATGATAGTGATCTTTCCTTCCTTTTAGCTGGCAGAGAAATAGAAGGCATAACTTCAGGAGCTTGAACCTTTCTTCTTCTATACGGGAATATTTTAGCCCTTATATCTTGGAGATTGTGGTCTGCCCTGCTGAATTCCATAGACACTCAAGATATGCATATGTAAAAGCAAAACTAAAGTAGTTACACTACCAAGCTAAATGTTCTCCCAGAAGTAAGCAAAAAAAGAACCCACAAAACAAGAGTTTTATCAAATTAAGGAGGCATAAGTCACCACAATTAAGGAGTTTGCTGCTTTAAACTGCTTTGGTTGCTTGCATAGTAACACATATATGGTGTCTGCCAAGGGGTTGAAGCCAGCCTATGTTTCTAATTTTAAAATCCCAAATACTCAAATTCATAACAAAATATTAAAGTTAGACTTTGCTCTCACTTGACAAAGTACTCACTCTTGACTTCTACAAAAGCTTGATAGCTTTTTCATAAAATTCATGAGATTTTAAACATTCCCTTAGGTTTAAACTCAAGAGATAGGGACAAATTCAGATTTCATATTTGAAATTGATCAATCAAAAAATTTCCCGTAATGCTAAATGAAGTCTCCATTTTGTGGTAAAGCATGGCTTCATTTTTGGCAGAGAAGAGACACTACACTTTGGAAACAAATAATACTAACAAAATTTGCAGAGTAAGCTTAATATTGCTTTTCAAACATAGACACCAACCATCATTTGCTTTCTAATTAATCCTCTAACATATCCCTGCTATAGATAATATGATAAAAAAAATTCTAGTCAAGCAAGTTTGGAGCTGGATAAGATCTGAGCTACACGATGATAAGGTCTAGACCTCTGAAATGATACGAGAGAGACAATAAAAACACAGTTAAAAAGCTTCTGACAATGAAAGTTGTGCTCTAACAACATAAATATAAAGTAACTCAGGCTTCAATGAAGAACAAGACACTGTCAATAAGGCTTGTTCGGTTCAAACCAACCATGCCCAAACAAGAAGTTGAAAAAGAAAATACATGATTGACAAGGCTTTGCAAAGGATGCAACTCTTGAAAGAGCTGAATGACAAAAATGGATACATGAGTTAATAATTTTGAGTTTACTCTTTGTTAAGTTCAATTGGGCTGTAAGTTAGTAGCATGTTAGTACGGTTGCTGAGTAGCAGAACAGAGGATATTACGGATATACAAGTTGAATGAAAGGTCAAATGCGACTTTATTGAAGAACTATGGGCAAGATTCAGAAAGCATGCCTTCTTTTATGCAAATTCTACTGTATCACACAAAAAAAATTTGGTTCCTAAAACTGAAGTTGAGGAAAAGTAGAATTAATCAAATAGAAGTGCATGGCTACACCCATCTGAAGATTAAAAAAGCAAAGGAAGGTCTTCTAATGGTCTCCACGGAATGAAAAGAAGAATTCCAGAGCTTCCAAAGAAATGGGTTGATAATGCACAGAGTATATAGAATAGAAAACACAGCAAAGGCTACAAGCTTCAATCAGGGTAGAGAACTGGAGGTAGCCAAAATTAACGCAAAACAACTATGAAAATGAGGTTAGATTGATGCAATAAGGGAACTTATGCATGGGGATGATGAGAAGAACATATAACAGTAAAAGAAGAAGAGAAATCATCCTGTAAACAATTAAAAGGATATAAAAACAGAAAAGATAATGCAAGAACGTAGGGGGAAAAAGGTAGGAAAATGTGACAATAAAGTGTGAACAAACAAAAATATGACCATAAGACCTGTCCTAGCCAAGCATGACTAGAGAAAAAGAGAAGCAGAAAAAAAATTCCAGAAGAGAGGTCAAGGATAAGTCCTAGAGTGTTTGATGTGTTAGTCACTTAACTCATTACCAAACCCAAGTTCAATTTTAATAAAATTAGAATTGCAGTGTGTTTCAAACAACCAGACCAAGCAGTCTGAAGCCAAAAACTCTCCAACACTATTAATACAGCATTGTTTCTTCTTGGCAAATAGTCAACTAATATGATCAATAATGCAGGATTCGGATAAGTTTAAAATTTTCTCAACTGAAACAGTAAGCTCAAAATTAACATTTATAAATGGTTAAACACAATAAAATGACCCTAAAAATTCAATGATTTCCTCCTCAATGGAACCTTAGAACCAACAACTCCATGAATCAACCCACAATTCTGTCTCGCAGGAAATGAAACAAATATCCCAATTTAACTTTCTAGCCACAAAAATTCATGAGAAAGAGAAAGAGCAAACTTAGAAACCAACCTTAGCTTCTCCACAGGAAGACAGCCCAGATCAATATGGCATACAGGACAATAATCCACTTCATCATCTGCGAGCTTCTCATATACGCACTTCTTGCAGACTGGTTTCATTTTCAACATCCAATGTATCAGCAACAATTTCAGGAGCCAAAAATTGTTTAAGAACGGGTGAGTCACTACAAGCAATGCCATCTATTTTCTTCAATATTGCAACTAGATACAGTACTCATAGCATGATTTAGTTAGATAACTTAATAAACATAATAAATTACTCGCCAACCTGAAGACTTGAAGCCTAAACCAACACCATAATTGGTCTTACATAATTATAAAAAACCAGTGAGTATAAAGCTATATAATCTCACCAATCTCCATAAATCAACCAAAAAAACCATAGAATTTGAACATCAAGATATCAACAAATTTGCAGATAAGAAAACCCCCCAAATAAAAAGAAAAAAATCTGAAACATGCATAAACTACAAAGAACCAACCATAAAAACAAAAATCTTACAAGTGTGAAGACACTTAGAGATCGTTGTAGCTTCATTAAATAACTTGTTACAAAGAGGGCATGTCATGCATGCTTCTAGTATCTCTCTCTTCACTTTCACCACCGCCCCCGCCATCTCTCTCGCTTATAAATTTATGTGAACTCGAAAGAATGAATCTTTATGAATAAATCATCTAATCACGAGTAATTACGACAAAAGGAGACGGATCTGGAGATGGGTTAGGAGAATAAGAGAGAAACCGACGTGGGGTTTGTTGGATTTTTGGACACAGAAAGAAGGTGAGGAGAAAAGGCATGAAAAGGGAGCTTGTTTATTGTTTTTTTGTATGAGGGAGCGTGGTTTTAGTGTCGACAGAAACACACACTGATTTCGCATCCGTTTTAACACAACCAACTTGAGCTGAGTTTGAGTTTTTGTTTTTAAGCAATTTTTTTCGTTATGGATAAAGTTTGCTTTTTGAAGCATGCTTATTTTTAAACCTATTTATTTTTTATACTATTTTATTTCCGTTTAATTTTTTTTATCCATTTTCGGAATATATAAGTGGCTTCTTTGCAAAGACATTAGACACATAAGTATTCTAATGGTTTAATAACAAATATTATTTTATTATGAACTAGGACACGGGGCCTTTACCGGGTTGAGGGTTACCAATTTTGACTATTCATGGCAAACCCTAAAGGATGAGAATGACGATAGGTGAGCATTTGGTGGCTAGGATGTTGGGGGGTTTTGAAGAGGAAGAGCCGCTAAGTCGAAAGGTGGTGATGGAAGGTGATTTTTTATGAGTGAAATGACCGAAAATTGCAAAAGTCACATGGCGACAACAGTGAGTTGTTGCCAGCGATTGGCGAGGCAAAAGGGGGTGGGGTGAGATAGGATTTTGGTCAGGCGGCTGAGGGGAGAGTTTTCACGGTGATGGGGTGTGTTGTTGATGAAAATAGGCCTTATTTGGCCTAGGTTGTCGACATCAACAATGTAATTTGAGGTGTTTTTGCAAGATTTTAAACCTATAAAGACTTACGTGTAATTTGTCAAGGGGTGTTTTTGCTAGATTTTCAAACCTTTGGACATGCTGATGTTATCGGTTTGATCCATTGGTCAAACCAATTTAACTGGTCAACCTGGACTCGACCACTTTGTTGGGTTTTAAAACCTTGATGTTTACCTCTTTACAACTTTTATGCCTTCACTTTAACAACTCTAGCACTTAAGTGACTCTAGCACTAGAGTCACTAAATTATTATTTTTTAATTATTCACCAAATTAGGGTTAGAAATTAAATATC
This sequence comes from Pistacia integerrima, assembly GCA_026225825.1. Lineage (NCBI taxonomy): Eukaryota > Viridiplantae > Streptophyta > Magnoliopsida > Sapindales > Anacardiaceae > Pistacia > Pistacia integerrima. The sequence goes on from CM047748.1 coordinate 8,947,327, forward strand.
AAAATTTCTTTTAAACTAACAAATAAATAAATAAATTATATTTTATTAACAAAATTAAGAAATAAAATATAGTGTTTTTAAAAAGGAATCATAAATATATATAACAGTTATTTTAATTTTCTAAAAATAAGAAATGGAAATTTTAATTATGTTACTCTATCACTAGAGTCAACTGGACTATAGCGACTCGAGCACTAGAGCGATTATCCCTAGTTGCTAGAGTGAAGAGGGTAAAAGTGGAAAGAAATTGGATGAATTATATTATCTACTTAAGCCAATTAAAAAGAGGACAAGTTTCAATTTGACTCTTAAAAAAGGATTTTTTTTTTTTTTTAATGCAATTATTTATTTTAATATATTTAATATGTACACCCTAATAAAATTCAATTCTCAAAACAAAATGCTAATTGATTATATTTATAAATAGGGACAGACCTAGAAATTAAATTTAGGGGTAAGTTCAAATTGAAATAATATAAAATATGAAATAAATAAATAAATGGATGGAGTCAAATCTTGAAACATTAATATAAATACTGTCCAACCAAATCAAATTAAAAAATAAATATATATTTTCTGAGTGGATAGGGAGTTATCAGCCCTCACTCATCTATATATGGGTTCGTCCTTATTTATAAGATTTTTTAAGTGTATTTATAAAATGAAAACAATGATTTGATTTTTTTTCTTTATTTTCAAGATGGAAAATGAAAATGATATAAAAGTATAATATTTTTAAGTGATTTTTAAGATTAGAATTATTAACGTGTGCCCTAATCATTAAAGTTATATGTATATAAAAAAATAGTTACTATATCAATAAATTACAAATTTTGTAAATATATTTAGCATGAAAGGATTTGGTGGAAGTTTAGTCTTACCCTTGTAAATTGTAACAACTTTAGACAATTATCACATAAAAAAAGATAATAATTTTATAGTATGTTAAAGAAATATAAAAATTATTATTATATAGTTGGAAAAGTCGTGATGTGTTATAAGTGGTGGATTTTCATCAATTTGCCACATTTCAAGCAAAATGGCACATGACTCATGCCCTCTCATTTAAAGACCCATGTTCTAAAACCGCTCACTGGCCAGCTGACCTTGGCCTGGCACCGAGAGCCGGAGCCTTGTCTAGGTCAGATTACTAATTTCTCATGTTCAAACAAACCCTAGATGGATGACGATCGACGAGCAAACGGTGGCAAAGCTGATTTTCGGTGAGTAAAACGACCGAAAAATGCAAAAGTCACGTGGCCACAACATTGGGCTATTATCGACGATTAGCGGAGTGAACATGGGAGGGGTGAGATGGGTTTTGGTCAGGAGGTTGAGGGGAGTGTTTTGGTGGTGGTGGAGGTGGTTGTCGACACCGAAAATAAGTCTATTTGGCCGGGGTCAACAGTCGCGCGACGGAGGTGTTCTTTGGGAAAATCGTTCGATTTTGGCTAGATATTCAGGAGATTTTTTGGGGAATGACTCAAATGATGAGTGGGATTGCATTTGGTGTCACCGTCACCAACCAATTAGCTGCCAATTTGCATTTGACCAGATCACAAGGAGTGTTTTTGCTAGATTTCAAACTTGCAAGACTGATAAGTATTTTTTAGGGGTGTGTTTGATAGATTTCAAACTACTGTAGATTCCAAAGTATTGTAAACACCGGTTTGACCGATTGAACTGGTCAACATGTGAATTGGCCCCTTGACCGGGTTTGAGAACCTTGTTAAAGACACATACACATTGATTTGCTAATCTGGAATTAGTTCTTGAGGCCAGTTTGTCGGCTAGCAATGGCTATAAATTTAGCCCATTTGTTGAGGGCGGTTTGTTGGTTGGCAATGGGTATAAATTCAGCCCATTTCTTGTATTCTATGTACACAACAACAATTGAGAAGAAAGAGTTAATAAAGACTCTCTCATTCCAGCCCTCTTCATTCTACTCTTCTTTTTTTTCAGTCATTTTTAGTTTATTTTCTTGCAATTACACCAGTAAAATTATAACATGATGTAATTATAATTGGATTAACAAAATTGTTGTGAGATGAATGAATTGGTTAGAGAAAGTGTAGAATATAGTCCCCACAGGATGAGTCAAAATTGCAATTTGAAGAAATGAGCAAATGGTCCTGGGTTGGGTTAAATTTTGGATACATGCTGGATTTTTGTCTAGTTGGATTTTAATGTATGAGCGTCGGAAACCCAATATAAATACCTATTAATATATTTGAAATTTTATACAGTACATTAAACTTCTAAATCCAAAAACTTATCCAACTATAGATCATGTAAGTACAATATATTTTAGTACTCATGATATGTGACATGTCATTCCACACTCTGGACAGAAGAGACACGTGGAAAGCAATGAGTGGTTGTATAGACACAATCAAGGATATGAAATCTTTGGCTATAATCAAGTCCATCCAATTTCAGTGGTTGCATTTTATACCATTGTCTACATTAACTCTCCAAATCTTCACAAACTTGTATTTTGATTAATTTCTGCTGCTTAAATATTCTTTGATCCATTCACAAAAATGGCCACAATTACAACTACAAACTTGGCGGCATTGCTTCCTCCTGCAACTAAGGCCTTAAAAACAGCTGTTCATTCATCATCCGTCTATGGTAAGATCGATCTTTTATATATAATTCTTCAGAATCATTTTATATCAAATTAATCTATTTCATGTGCATTGTTTTTGCATGAATGTGATTTGGTTTGCAGGGTTGCCATTGCAAGCAATGGCAAAAAAGGGACGTGTGAGGTGCGCTTTAGAGGAGAAGACAAGTGCTGCCTGCAATGCCGCCATGAGCTCAAAAACAAGCATGGCTGCATCATTGATGGCGGCGGCGGCAGCAGCCGTGAGCACCGTCACAGGCCCAGCCATTGCGTTGGTGGATGAAAGAATGAGCACCGAAGGAACTGGCCTTCCTTTTGGACTAAGTAACAACAGTCTAGGGTGGATCCTTCTTGGTGTTTTAGGGTTGATTTGGTCTCTCTATTTTTTTACACCACTGGCCTTGATGAAGACGAGGATTCTGGATTGTCCCTTTAAAATAATGCTAAATTCCCTTATTTATTTATTTATCAGTTGTTCCATAATGCAAGTTATGAGCATTGGGATGTTAATATCAGTAAACAATGAACACTTTTTGTTATTCAAGAAATCACTTTTATTATTATTCTTGTTATTATTTCATTTCTGTTGGTTTTATTCATACATAATTCATCCCTCATATGAGATTATTCAACTGTTAATAAGGTCTTCACAGTTGACAAACTGGTAGTTGACCGAAAGTTGACCTTTGGCTTGGCCATTTCCATCAGTGTCCAGCTGCTTGAATGCGGCATCGTCCAACTGTAGGCCTCCGTTGCTGCATTCATCAACAATTCGCACAGTTGCCTCACCAGTTGTCCCCGTCCTCGTAATCTGCAAATATTAACGAAGCTTTAATAATTCCCTTCTATATTAATTCCCTTCTATTTTTACATGATTTTTTATCTTACCCTTAAGCACTTGCCACAAGCGGCCTGTCCACGAGGTCCAATAGGTCCACAGAAGGCCGCCCAGCCATACTTGCGGCGCCATTCCACACTATTATTTCCGTTCCATGGTGAGCAATAAGCGTTTGCAGCGGTCAAGTTCCATCCATTTTGCTCGGCATTGAAAGCGCGGAGTGTTGCTGTAACATTAGAGGCACTTTCATTGCGAGGAATGGGCAAAAAGCGTCCAACGTAGCTCCTACAATTGCTTTGACACTTGTTGAAAGGAGAACAATCGAAAGGAGTTATGCCACAGAACCCGTTTCTGCTGCAGCATTGGGAGCGGGGACAAGTCCGGCCATCGGCTTGCCTGCCACAACGCCTGAAAGACAGCGGCTGTAGTACTAGCCAGCAAACAAAGAAACAACACAATGCAGAAGCTGAACTTGCTCATATTTTATATATGGGTATGTAATTTTATGTTTAATTTGGTTTGCGATGATTGATCAAGCTGATGAAGGGCTTGAATTTATAGGGAGCGAGTTGGGGTTACCGAATTTCATAAATGGAGAAGAGGGCTTAACATGTTCTTCACTTAATTTTGACTTCAGAGTTCTGGCCGGCCATGACTAATTTTTCATTATAGATTTCTTGGATTAATCAATTCTGAAGAAAGGTTGAGGTTTGGGTTTAGAGAAAAAAGGTCTTGCGTGCATGTTGTATGCTGAGAGATTTTAATATAATAAAGTATCTAAAGACTAAACACATTATAATTAATATATATGATAGAAAAAACTAAATATATACAATATGTCAATGTGATTATTGCAGTGAAGACTTTTCCCAGAGGAAAATATGATGTGTTATGTGCATGTGCATTTTCTGGTCATAAAAATTAAGAGTAAATGGTACGTTCCACCCAAGGTTTGACAAAATTGTAAGTTTCCACCATTGGTTTCTTAAATTCTAGATTCTTACCCTCAAACCAATACCGTTAGTGATTTTTAGCCCCCAAATTAGTAAATTACTTTTTTTAATCCCCATATTAATAGAGGGTGCACTTAAGCAAGAGATGGCGCATGTTAGCAAATGTTGCCACCTGTTTTTTCCACTGTTTTCCAGCGACGACGGCTTTTCCCACTACCACCATCCTCTTCCCCGTGCCTCACACACCAAAACCTCTCTTGCCCCACCCTTGTCTACCACGCCAATTGGCGGATTTCGGCCGATTTGTGGCTCGTGAAACCGTCACTCCATTTTGACTAAACCCGATCACCAAAATCCAATCTCTTACCACCCATAGACTCATCGGCCTCTTCTCTTTAAAAGCCTCAACATTCTTGACCGAATTAGTTCTCTAATCACCACCAACCTCTCTTGGGGTTTCTTTCACGATTTTGTGAGTTTGGGTTGAAATTAGAGTTCTTTTTTTTTTTTAGTTGATTGGGTGAATTAGTAGTCTCTTTGGAGTGATTGATTGTTTAGGAGTCTTTTTGTGATGTTTGGGTGTCTTTTTTGGTCCATCGATTTTCTTACCATCGACGACTCACCATTTTCCTTCCCATCTGTGCACACCAGAAACTTGTGAAATTGCCCAAGCCAGCCCCTTACCAGTCTTAATATAGTGAAAATGATTACTTTACCCTTTAACCATTACATTAAATGATTTTCTATTAAATTTAAAGGTGAGAATCTGGAATTTTTAAAACCAAGGATGTAAACTTGTCATTTCGCTAAACCTTGGGTGGGAACAATCATTTACTCAAAAATTAATATTGTATGAGCCTTTTTTTTTTTTTTTTTTTTTTTTAATCTCAAAGGACACATAGTAGTGGTTAGAATTACATATTTATTTTTGTAAAAATATATTAACATTTATTGCATATGGCTATATAATTAAGGTGGGTTGAATTAATTTCAAATATTAGTTCATACATGAGCCATCAATATCTAACTATTTGGAAGTTGAATGATTTGTTCTAATTCATATTCAGGCCAAAGGTAAGAGACTGATTATAATAGTTGTTTCTCAACATTAACAAAACTTTTTTTTTTTCTTAAGGTATCTGAGATATCTAAACCTACATTATAGTTTGTCTAATTCTCAAGGCTCTGAAACATCTTACAAGCCCAATAAACCAAGGTAATTGTATAAATGTGATAGGTACCTCTCATGTGACTTGAACACAAAATCTCTTGAGTATAACTAACCATTGTGTCTAAAGGATTTATCATCCGACCACAAAGAAATATTAATGTGGGCATTAGACAGATAACATTAATGGGATGCATTTGGTTTATTATTTTGGATAGGATTTTGGGAATAATATTGGGTAGTTGAATAGGAGAGTATTACGAGGTAAAATTTAAAATTTTATAAAAAAACCTCTAGGTTTGCTAATTTATTTAAACACCCTAACATGTAAAATGACAAAAACACTCCCACCACCAACAGAGCCAGATTCTGGCCACCACCGCCGGAATCTGGCGTAGGGGTTGCATTACGACACTGCACTCATGCGGATCTATGTCGTAACGCATCGCTATGACTTTTTCTGGCCAGATCCACCACGGATCTGGCCAGAGAAGGCCAGATCTATGGCTAAATGTGGCCGTCGACGGCCGAAAAAGGCCAAAGATATGGTCGTCATTTTCGGTTAACGATGGCCAAACTAACGGCCAGATCTAACCTTTTCTAGCCAGATCCACGGTGGATCTGGCCGGAAAAGGCCAGATCGGTGAACTACCGGCCAGTTCTAGTCGTGGTGTAGGTCGTCGTATAGATTTCAGCTACCACCGACGGTGGTTGCTGGAATCTGGCAAGTTTGCGTTGATGGGGGTGTTTTTGTTAATTTTTAAACTTTTTTCTAGGGGTATTTAATGAAATTAATAAACTTAAGGGGTCTAAAAATAATTAAAAAAATATAGTAATATTTCTGGAATAATGTGCTAAACAATATTTGGAGAACAGAATTGGGAATATGGGTAGAAATAGGGAGCCAAACGCACCCAATGAAACTTCCGATAATCTTTTCATAAAAAAGTACAAGACACACCCTAAATTTCAAATTGAAGTTGAGATTAGTGGCATTTCGGGCCTAATTAATTAATTGGTTGATAATTTTTATGTATAGACTCATGTAACTACAAATTATGTGGGAAAACATAATTAGTAATAGCAGGCCATTGGGCGGAACCTATATGTAATATCTTCAACTGAAGATATTATTTAAACCCCATTAAAATTCTTTGGAAGCCGCATGTTAAACAAAATACATTAATTAAAATTATACTTATAATCATATTACAAAACTAGCCTTATCTTCTTCTTCTCTCAATATGAATTAATTAACCTTCAAATAAAATCTATGGAATATGAATCAATTAATCTTCGAATAAAATCTATGGAGTTTCAAATAAAATTGGGCACAATTATAAACAAAAAACTTAGAACAAACCAACATAAAAAATGTTAATCTATAAAATTTGAAATAACATGGCCACTCAATTTGTTCTTCTATTTATTTTGAGTGTTTTGCACACTAGCTAGAATTCCCGGAACATAAAATCCAATGACAGCGAACCTTTTAATCTTTTTTTTTTTAATGATCGAGGGTGTTCAAGTCGGCTTATACGCACTTTAACTAATCCCTTGAGACCGTGAAATTCTCGGTCGGATAAAAGCTCCAATGGCCACTCCTATTAACAACTGTGATGAATCAAACTCAGGACCTCTTAATAATACATCCAAGAGTTCTAGTTGACCACTCGGCCACCTAGTAATAATTATCATTTCAATCTTGTATCCACTTAGTTTCAAATGACATACTATATTAATCTTTTTAATTATATGAACTCAGGAATAATAATCAGTAGTTTCTTTTACTTTTGTTCTGCACCAAATGTCTCTAGTGTTTGCTTGGCTTCTTTGTTGCGCAAAAAGCAATCATATAGCCACACATAAAATATAGCATAATTAATAGCCGGTTAGTTAATCAATTAATTATATAGCAACGTACAACAATTTTTTATTTTTAATTTGGATCGTTGTTTTGTTACTGCATCAGTTTTAATTTTGATTCGGGCTGCATTAAATAATGTTTAGAATAATTAGATAGCAACTCTTTCAAAACGTACGAGTGTTCATACTGGTGTAAGATTGATATATAGTACTAGTATATAGATGCCAGAAAGAAATGTTACACATGGTTAGCAGCTATATATATATATATATATATATATATATATATATATATATATATATATATATATATAATTATGTATATATAAACATAGAATAAGAATAATATATGTAAGATTAATGTTACATTTGTGTTTCTTGTGACAAACTCTCTCATAAGAAAGATAGTGATATCAATAAGTTTTTTGTTTTTGTTTTTTCAGAGAGTCCTTTGTTTTGAGTTCTCATTGTAAGGATTCATAAACATAATTTTAGATCTGTTTGTTTGGCAATGAACGTTAAAGATTAATATACTAATAATTTATTTTTGAATTAGAAGTTTGTAGAGCATCATGTTTTGTACCATCACAAATATGATATGTTAGTCTTATCTAAGATAGATAGATAGATATATATATATATATATATATATAGTGGTATAAACGTAGGCATTGTTCCTCTGGATTAATGAAAATAGCCGTGACTGCCAATTAATTACAATATATAATTATAAGGCGTGACAATTTGAAAGGATTTGATATATATATATATTCTAATGTATTTGGAAACCTAAGGGGACATGTAGTTTACCCAAAGCTCATCCTTATGTAAGAATAATTTTTCTTATAAATGTCATTGTTCAATTGCTTAATTTTGAAATGTTCAAAGGGGTTTAATGGTTTTTCCTAACATAAGTTTTATGAATTATTTTATGGTGTTTGTGACACCTAACAGAGAGGAAATGAATCTTACCTCCTCAATGAAATTCTGATTTGATATTTATGTCTAAGTTACTCGTATTAGGTAAATTTTATTCGATATTTAAGTCTAAGTTACTCGTATTAGGTAAATTTTGATTCGATATTTAAGTCTAAGTTACCGGTATTAGTTGAGATTTCTAGATCTATCAATTCCCAAATAATAATAATAATAATAATAATGTAAGATAAAATAGAAAACCAAACACGTGATAAAAGAATGAATGAAGACTAATTTTTTATTCAATAATTTTTGTGAACTGACAATATATTATAACTTTGAGGCTTTGACAGTGAAACTAAATGTTGACTGTTAGATGAATTATACCTAACCTAAAGATATGGGTGGAGAAAGAAGGTAATCTCACTAATTTAATACCTATTAATTTTTTTTTTTTTTTTTTCATTTAACTTAATAATACTTTCATAAAGAGGAACTCCGTTAATTATTAGGTAGATATAGAAAGCAATCCCCCCTCAATTAATGGTGTATTTTAGACTCTATTAATACTGTTCTAAAGTATTTAATTTACTTGTCATGCATGTTATAAATTTCGATTGAAATGGAAATTAACTGATTTCCACTATAATACAGACAATTTTTTCCAACCTGATTAAAATAATCAAGAACATTAAATCATTGAACTTTATGCAAATGAAAAAGAGTAATGTTACACCAACAATCATTTTCATAAACTTCTTTTACAATTTCCGATGTAACAACTAATTGGCGTTGTCATGTCAAAATGATTTTAACTAGATCAAAAAAACAGTTGTTCCTTCATTCGTTCTTTATGAAGAAATGGTAGTTCTTCACGGAAAGAATAACTGTTCTTTATAAAAGAACAATTAAAGAAATGATCGTTATAAATAAGGAATAATTATTTTTAACGGAGGGAATAACTATTCTTTATTAAGAAACGATCGTTCCTTCATAAATAACAACTATTCTTTATAAAGGAACAACTATTCGTTTTTAGTAGTATCTTTGATGTCTTGATTGTAGTTGGAGTTGATATGAGACAGTAAATTTATTGACACGTTAAGATTATAAAAGAAGATTATAAAATTAAGTTGTAAATATAATATTTTACATTTGACTACAGGTTCAAAGACTTTAAATTAAAATATTTATACCCCACCGACCTGCTTCCTACGATTTTGACCTCTTCTTCACGTGCTAGCAGAAACTTCCTCCCAATGGGATGCTAACCAGAGAACAGAGATTTTCTTTTTTGACTCAATAAAGAGCAAGGTCTTTACGATTTAGTTTTATTTACAGCATACTTATTCAATAAAATCTTAGTATATAATTTTTTTTTTTTTTTAAATCTATGTTCTTCATAAACATAATTGATTATTTTTAGTATAAACAGCTATACAAATATAAATATGTTTTTATTAATAGGATATATAAATAATAGATCACAAATAGACCAAAAAAAAAAAAAAAAATTGATCATATCCATGCCTTTTTTTTATAAATAAAGAATATTAAAATAATCATAATTTTTATTTATTTATGATATTAACATGTGCTTTTAAGTGCACACGTTAAAACAACTATAAATAATATGATATACAGTACACCTACTACACAATATATGAAATTCTTGAATTTAACCATCTTTATAATATTAGAAGATGAATTGACCAATTCATAAAAGGAAGTCAATCGGGGAGATCCTATGTTAACGCGGTGAGAGAGTCATGAATTTCTCTTTTCTTTTCTTTTGAAAAAGAAAAAAGAAAAATATATACATATATCATCCAACTAATATATACACAAGTCCATGTACAAGAAGCTATTAGCCTATTACCATGCTCGCGGCGCTGTGAGAAAGAAAATTCGGTGGTTTCAAAACGTAACGCAAATGCAAAAGGCCGGAGACTACGTAATGGCAACTCCAAATTGAATGGAAGATGTCAAACCAATGAATTACAAGGAAACCCCATGGAAATTATCTAATCTTTCAAGACAAGTAACACCTAATCCAATATTTATTTATATCTCCTTCCAACATTCTTCTATTCAACTCTTTCTTTAGCTTTACATCACCAAAAACTTCTCAACCCCCACCGCCACCGGAAGACCAAAAATGTCCGTCAGACAAAGGCCTACAGCCTCCTCCCAGCAGCCTTCCACCTCCGTTGCAGAAGCCTCAACAAGCTCAGGCTCAACCGCCATCGCAAACAACGAGCCGGAAACCCCGAAATCGCCTTCAAGACCACTTTCTTTATCCCAACGAGCAATCTCTCAAACCCTAACCACCACAGCTAATTTAGCCAACCTTCTCCCCACAGGCACCCTACTCGCCTTTCAGCTTCTCACACCGATTTTCACCAACAATGGCGCGTGTGACAACGCCACACGCCCGATGACGCTCTTCCTCCTCCTCCTCCTCGCCGCCTCCTGCTTCCTGGCGTCCTTCACCGACAGCGTCAAGTCATCGGACGGGCAAGTCTACTATGGACTCGCCACGTCCAAAGGGCTGTTCTTGTTCGATTATCCAGATCCTTCAGGATCGGAGGCTCCCGGATTTGAGCAAGTATAAATTCAGGTTCATTGATGGAGTTCATGCAGTTTTGTCCGTGCTTGTTTTCGGCGCCTTCGCTTTGAGGGACAAGAATGTGTTGAGCTGCTTTTTTCCGACGCCGGGGCGTGAAATTCAGGAGGTTTTGAACATTCTTCCGATGGGAGTCGGGTTGATTTGCGGCTTGTTGTTCGTGGTTTTCCCCACCAGGAGACATGGAATTGGGTATCCGATCACGGCAGACAAATAATTAATTAATCTTCCATTAATTAGTTGTTTAATTTCTTCAATTCTTTTTGAGTTGTGATTATTGTTAATTAATTAACCTCCTTCATTATTAGATGGGAGAAGACTTTGTAATTAAGAAAATTAATTAATCGTTTGTTTTGGCAACGTTTTTAGGTTTAGAAAAAACATTTCATCTTGTTAGAAAGCATATACACTTGGTTCTCTTGTCGTGTGTATATATAATAAAACCTTTCTATAGTGATACTCTATATAAGAATAAACTCTACATAGTTATAAAAAAAATTATTTCTAACTTGAAATAGTTATAAATAAGAATAAACTTCACATTATAATAAGTTATAATTTACCTAATTCCCGTCTTAAGGAAAATTGTCTCTATATAGTAATAATTATGTGTATATTGCAAAGAAAAAAAAAATTATTTGGCATATTAAAGGTTTCAAATGAAATAAAATATTTATCTAAAGTTTGGAAGAATGATTTATGCTTTAGAATTGTTATCACATCTTGTAACTTGCAGGTACATTACTCGCTAGCATGAACATCTTTTTGTTGAAACCAAAATATTTATAGCTTCTCAAACATGTTTGGAGCTTCTTGGCTCGAAACTTTTTGCATTTCCGTACTATCATTCTCATGATTATTTCCTTCTCTTCTTGTGTAATTGTAGCAATGATTTCTTCTTCAGTTAAAGCATACATGACTTGTTGCTCATTTGAATGATTGAGGAAGACATTAATATCCATTCGATTAGTGTAGTGAAGTTGTCAAATCTGATCACTCAATTCTACAATGACTCTTTGATTTTTTTCATCCACTTTATTTATAACTTGCAATTCATCGACATCAGGGGTCTTAAATTTATAGTGCTTAAAACAATTGGTAATTGTTTATGGTTTCACATCAATTTAACCATGCAACAACTGTATTTATAATTCATCAATGACACTTATCTTTGCTGGTTCCAAGACACGATCTTTTATTCGTTTAAAAAGTAAGCAATTGAAGCACTGAATTGAAATCCTAATATTGTACTACTAAAACATGAATTATAAAATAAGAAATTTTTATAGTTACACCTCTATTAAATTATAACATCCTCATAGTAATAAAATTAATTAGTCATACCATTATGACTATAGAGAGGTTTTACTGTCTTATTGTTTTCTAGTATTTAATATTTTGATCTTGATTAACGGTTCTTAATTATAATTAATTATGTCCACTAGTAATGTGGCTAACTGTTGAGGAGAGAATAAATTATTTATTGAAAAGCCAACTAATCATATTAAAAAAATGATATTGTCTGCTTTGACACTACAAGGTCTCACAGTTTTCTTTACGGGCTTCAAGCCCAAAACACGTCATGTTAGGTTAAGGCTATTGCCCCATATATATACGCATCCCCTCTCACACGTAGGCCTGCAATTGAATCGAGTTGTTAGCGAACAGTTTGAGCTCGGCTTCGTTGAAGTTTGTATTCGTTTTGAAATTTGTCGAATCGAACTTGAACTAGAACAATTCGAGTAATTTTTAAACTGAGTATCGAACATGGTAGTACTCGGCTCGAAAGTTCACAAACAATTGAAAATTCGTGAATAGTTAATGAGTTTTCGAGCTCTTAGGCTCACGAACAGTTCAAGCTCGACGAGGCATTGAACGAGCATTTGAGCTCTAAAGTTCGCGAGCCTTAATGAGCTTTCGAGCTCTGAGGCTCGCGAACAGTAAAATACATATTGATTATTTATATTAATTGTATATTTATATATATTAGTTGCCCCTTCAAGATTATTTCAAAAACTTTGATATTTATTTTAAAAAATTTACCCTAATTTTAAATAATACTGAAAAATACCATTGATTTGTCTGAAAATTTTTAAAAATTTTCATTAGTCCATTACATATTTATTCATTATAATTTACAAATATAGAAAATTATAATAATAGTACTTATTAACTTTAGCCTTTAGCTATGTTATGTACATTAAGGAGAAAATAATTACATATATATATGACGTACAATTGTATATATATTCTCAACACTCATTCCTTAAGCATATGTATATAAAAATTCTTACCCATAGTAACGAACTTGTAAAATAGATCTATTCATAATTCATAAAGAGATTCGTTATTCTTGATATTTCACCTGTAACCACAACTTGTCCACTGATTTTTCAACATTAGTTGGGACTCGGTTTAATCACATCTTGCTTCATCTTAATTGTTGAGTGCTTGATAAAAATGTTAGACATTCAGGTCATATGTTCATTTTTTTTTTTTTTTTTATATAGGATTCCATAAATGTGTAGCATAAATGGGTTTAATTTATTAAAATGTAAATCAAATTCAAGCAAGTCAAATAATAATTTTAAATTGGGGTCTCTGAAATTCTGATTGCTTTTTGATTGGATATAATTAAATTACATGTAGTTCTTATTTATATTACAAATCATTGTAATTTTGTGAGTTGTATAGTTTTTAAATGTACGTAATTGTTTGCTTGGTTTAATTGATTCATATTGAGATGGATGAAAACTCGTATTTTTGCCATTTCATTTGGTTTTTGGTGAATAAATGGTAGGATCTTGCCAATAATAGTATTCAATTGTTGCAGGTTGAGGGGCAAACCAATGACGTTATTTTTGACCATTTGCAATTGCATGCAACTACCTTCCAGTTATACATTCCCTTAGATGAGACAACTGATCAAGTTTAATTATTTTTGTGGTACTGAGACATCTGATTTTGATATACACATGGAGGAGGGGAATACAATTGAAGTTCTACATGATGTAGGAAGTTTTACTTGTATAGTTGTGTCTTGTGTTGTATAGATTTGATCTGAGAGGGCTACTGGGAGCAATTTTCAGCTTGTTTATAGTGCTACTGAGTACTTGGTTAACATTGTTTTGTTTTGTTTGATGATGCAATTGCAATCAAGTTCTATAATTTGATTTTAAATTTGATCATGCATTCTAGAACTTTGGAGAAATGGAAGTTTGATTTTAAAACTGAATGTGAATAAACTGATGTAATTACAGGTTGAGATGGAATAAGAATTCAAGCTCGAATTTGAACTTTGATGCGAGCACAAATTCGAGCTCCTCCTCAAACTCGAATTTGAGCCTCAGCTCGAACTCGAACACGGCTCGGATAACAACCGAACCGAACTCAAACACCCATCAATTTACCGAACTCGAATACGAACATGGTTTTCCTAGGCTCGACTGATTCAAACTCGAACTCGAACTCAAACTCTATCAAATTTTCACGAACCAAACTCGAATTCGATGGTGTTCGGTTCGATTTGGCTCGTTTGCAGGCCTACTCACACGTGGAGATGGCAATGGGCTCGCTATTTCCAAGTACCCAGCCTGTCTCGTCCTGAAAAGGTCGGGCTTTCTCCAGTGTTAGTAGGCTTGGGCTTAGGCTTGAGACTGATTTTAAGACCCGCCCTCGAGTACGAGTCGGGCATGGGTATGTCTTCAGTCCCAGCCCGGCCTAACAATTTTAATATATCTAATTACGAATTATCCTACATATGAAATTTAATTATTTGGTGAATATTCAAAAATAAATTAATATTTAAAAACTATTTCTAGAATTAAAAATATAAAAAATTTGAAATTTATTAATATTTAAAAATTCACATTATAAAAATGGGTGGGCTTGGACCGAGATTGAGATTGAGATTACAAAAAGCCTGTTGGGCCGGGCTTGGCTTTACCTGTCATCCCCGTGACGGGCCCGGGCCGGGACTATGCCTTTGTCATGGAGTCGTGCTTGGGCTCAAGCCAAGGGGTACTCGGTCCCGACCTAGCTGATTGCCATCTCTACTCACACAGGGAGATGTAGGACTTCACAACACATCCCTCTATTGTGATAGTGCTAATAACATGTTATAAATGACCCAACATAATATTGTCCACTTTGGCACTACAAAGCCTCGCAATTTTATTTATAGGCTTCAAGCCCAAAACGAGTCATGTTGGGTTAAGGCCTATAGCCGCATATATACATGCATCCCTCTCACACAGGGTGATGTGGGACTTCACAACACCCAATAATTTTTTTATTTTATATAAAAAAAAAATAGAAGAAAAACAACTCTTAACTTCACTTAACTATCTAGTTTCTAAATGTGAAAAACCTAATATAAATAGATAAATTTTGAGATAATATTAGAGATTAAAAAGAAAAAAGATTAAAAAAAAAGTCTAAAGTTTTAGCTCACGCGGTCCTCTTTGTGAGTTATAATTACCAAGATTATTTTTTCACTCCTAATCCAATGGTTTAAGAGTTGATAAGGTAACAAAGATTAATCTTATGTGGACGTATGTGTGTGTGTGTGTGTATATATATATATATATAAGTACCTGTTTTGCCAGGTCTAGCGGCAGTCATATAGTGGCGGATAGATCCAGGTGCTAGAATTTGGCCTAGAGGTTGGCACAAAATTTGATTTAGGTAATGGAGTTATTTGGAATGAAAAATAATAATAATTTGACGTCTACTGGATTTTGGAGTTGTTTGGAATGAATGTAGATTCACAAGTTAATGTCTGTTAGATAAGTTAGAAGATGCTCATGTCATGTATTGTAACACGGTGAATCAATAAAGACTAAAGAGTGCATGAGATAGTTTTGTATTGAATTGAAAGAAATTAATGGAAAAAAAAAAAAAAATTTGCATGGCATAATATGACACAAGGGTATTTTCGAGATTTTGTATTTATATAAGGTTAAAATTGTCTTACAAAGATTAGTTGTTATTTAGAAGGGTAGAATTGTCATTTACTCACTTTATCATATTTTCTAATTGAAAAATCAAACATTTAGTTAAAAATGGGGTTTACCCTGCTATTTTCCATAGTAGTGGGTGGCATGGGTATTTGGAAGAACTGTGGGGGTTTACTAAATATCCCAATTTTAAAATTTATTAAAAAATTGCTTTTGAAAGTATAAAAGAACAAATTAACTTGTCAGGTTTTAGGTAATTAATTAAGTTTGAGCAATTTAAAAAAAATTATAAATGAAAGGTGTTCTAGGATTCAATAGGAAATTAACAAACTTCTAATACTTTGGTCATCAGTCATCTTGACATGAATCTCTTATTAATAATGTTTTGCTTATAATTAAGTCACACAATTGCGTCACAAAATTCATGTAAAATGACTATTATGTCCTTTGTTTTTTACCTGATTGTATGACTCGATTATGTGACTCAGTTGTAAGTATAGTATTGTTCATCTCTTATAAATTTGTCAATTTCTTTATCAAGAATGGTGGAGCTTGTTAGAAAATTGTCAAATTGTGAGCTAACATTAATTATGATTTAGTTTGATAAAACCGGATAAATACATAGTCTAATAAGATATCCTAATGGGCTTAATATGATTGTTTTAGAACTTACCCAATACACTTCATTTTATATAGTCTGCATTGATGATAAGTGTGGGCTTAAGCCTGTAATAGACTTCAGAGTTTATTGGACCTTTAATGGGAGGGCCCAATAAATTGATATAAATTGACTAGATCTTGTTTCCAAAACGCAATCGTACATTGAACTCCATTTGGAAGTCATCATTTTGGAGCGTTTTTGGAAAGGAAGACCGGTCACTACTTGCAAGAAATTCAGAAGCCATGGCAAAATCAGATTTTTCTAATCCTTAATCTTTAAATTTATTATTCTATAATCCAATATGTTAATCTTGGGATTAATTGTTAGAATTGAGTGGAATTTATGTAAGAATTCCTACGGAGCTCAGTTAGCTAAAACAATCTCTTGTCCAAAACAGAAAAAAGACATTCTCAGCTTTTGCCCAGAGGCCCAGAACATTAATTATCTGTTTGTTCATCATCAGCCATTTTCTCTGGAGACAAAATCTCGTTTCTGTCTTTGTTTGCCAATTGCACGCAAGAGTACGATTGATTGAAAAAAGAGAGAAAGATCCATTTCATCCCATGTATGACTTGAACCAATTTATTTAGTTGATTTTACTTGGAATCTATAGAAATACAAGTAAGCAAATTTAGCTATTCAAGAAGCACTTATTTTTTAAGCATGCAACCATTCTGGCCCATCACCCATGGAGACTGAAGCTTTCAGTCTCCACAATTCACAAACTGGTAGTTGACAATAAGATGACCCTGTGCATTTCCTCTTCCATCTGTGTCTAATTGTTTAAACACGGCTGCATCCAAATCTAATCCTCCATTGCTGCACTGATCAACGATTCTCACTGTGGCTTGTGCCCCTGTTCCACTATTCGTCACCTGCAAAATTAACCCTTGTCAGATTCTTATCTTACTAGACCTAAACCCTTCTCCAACCTTTTTTCTGGGCATGTAGATTGCATCCTTAGCAATGAAGAACATAAAGCCTTTGTGTTATTTCTGGAAAATTATTTCTGGAAAAACTAAAAGTGTTTTTACATAAAAGAGATTTCATGTTATAAATCTTACCCTTAAGCACTTGCCACAAGAGGCTTGTCCACGAGGCCCAGCCGGTCCACAAAAAGCAGTCCATCCATATTTTTGGCGCCATGCCAATGGTTTGTTGGCATCCCATGTTGAGCAATAAGCACTTACAGCCATCAAATCCCATCCATTCTGCTGAGGGTTGTAGAAATGGTAAGTAGCTCTCACATTAGAAGCACTTTCACCACCACCACCACCACCACCGCTGCCACCAGACTTACAATTACTTTGACAACTTTGGGCAGGTGAACAATATGCATCAGTTGATCCACAGTAACCATATTGGCTACAACAAAGATTGTTGGCACAAGTTTTGCCGCCAGCTTGCCGCCCACATTGCTGGGCAGCGGCTGTGGTAACCATTATAAGCTAAAAACCACTAAACACAGGCTGCTAAAACTCCTCATTTTCTGTGCTGCATGAAGATGGGTGCTCGGTGAGCTTCGATTTATAGGCCAAATGCATATGTGTCGACTGCCCTTACTTCAAAGGTAACATAATTAATTGGTGTTTAATTTTGACTTTTGACTTTAGACTTCACTAAGTTCCATGTTGATCTTTCTTGATACTGTAAATGCTGATGATCAAGATTTTCGTATTATGAATAAAACTTGCTCACAATTGCAGGTTGATCTTAATCTTATCGTGTATTAATTCCTAGACGTTGGATGAACTCATCGTTAATGAAATATTGATATTACAGGAGGTGAGAGAAATAAATGCTTCATTAAATTAAAGGGTCAATAATTCAATATAGGCAACTGCATCATTTGCTGGTTTATAGTCACGGCCGCCTGGTTATCAATTACCCAAAAAAATAAAAAAAAAAATTGTTGGGTTATGTTATTTGGTTGCCATTATAAGCCCAAGACTCAACTCATAGTTATCCTATGTGTGATCACAATATTATGCATCTACCAACATTAATGTACAATTAATCATACGCGTCTAAGATTTTGTATTTTTTGCTATTAAAATCAAGGTTTTAAAACCTAGCTCGGGGTAAACCTGGTAAAGTGGCTAGGTTTTGAGTTGATCGGTTGAATCGATTTGACCGGCGGGTCAAATCGATGACGTTAGTATATAAAAAGTTTAAAATCTAGCAAAAATACCCCTAAAAATTACACATAAGTCCATACATGTTTGCAATCTTATAAAAACACCCCAAACTACACCGCCGACATCAACAACCCAGGCGAAATAGAGCCTGTTTTCGGTGTCGACAACACACCCATCACCACGAAAGCTCTCCCCTTCAACCTCCTGACCAAAACTCATCTCACCCCACCCTCGTTCGCCTCACCAATCGCTGGCAACAACCCGCTATTGTCACCAATTCATTTTTGCAATTTTTGGTCTCTGCACTCACCAGAAATAACCTCTGTTGCCATCTTTTGACTCACTGGCTCTTCCTCTTCAAAACCCCCAACATCCCAGCCACCAACTATTTGCGGATCGTCATCCTAGTTCTTAGGGTTTGCCATGAACAGTAAAATTGGTAACCCGACCCAATGAAGGCCCCGGGCGGCTAAACTGGTTGGGCCGAGTTTAAAACACTAATTAAAAGACAAAAAATTTACAAGAAAAAATTATTTAATAGTCTAATGAATATAAGAGGAAAGCGATTTTTTTTTTTTTTTTTTTGTTATCTCATCAACTCTTAAACCATTGGATTATATTAGATTAACCGTTCAAAAATTTGGGTAAGAAATTTAAGTCAAAAGGATCCCATCCCTATAATTAAAATAGGATAAAATTAGGGGGACACATTCTTAATAACATAAAACGTTACATTTATAACATAAAACAACAACATGATATATGAAGTCAAACTGATAATGAATTAAAGATACAATATTAAATATATATAATAAAATATAATAAAATAAAGATTATAGGTAGATGAGTTTTGCAAACATATATAATGTTTAAGTTCCATAAAACCTGTCTCACCACATTAACATTATAATAGCAAAATATAAACTTATTCATTGAAACGATGGGCAATGTGCGTGGAAGAGATAAGAAAGAATCATCTACTGTTTATATAGATATTGGAATTAAAAGATGTTGGAATTTCTACGCAATCAAAGTGTTGAAAATTCAAAAAGTAAAACTTACACTAGGACTAAATGGGCATTAATTAATTGTAGGAGTCCATATCCATTTAGCTCGTGACTAGGTTTCGTGATGGCGTAGAGTTATATTCATTTCATAGTCATAAAGATGATAACGTCTTGTTGACTTAATATTGTGAGGCGATGAACCGTTCAAGTATGTCGCGAAAAATCAAATGCGATATGATAAGTAAACGACTTTTTCGGACCCAAGGTTTGCCTCAATGACACTTTCCCCCTAAAAAAGTTTCAAAATACCATCCAAAATTTATATTTCATTACTACCCAAAGCCGATTTTGGCCAGTTCCGGTAGTGAAAATTTCTTTCATCACCACTATTTGAACCTCCATTCTTCTCTCTATAAAATCCCTCTCACTTCGCCACTCAATTTCTCATTGATTATCAACCGCTACAAAGCTATGATTTCTTATTCTTAATTGATTTCTGTGACGAATATTCAATTGATCCACCAACCTCTACTCTATAAAACCTATCTTATCCCTGGTTCTTGATAATTTGTCTAACGCCGGCTGAGAAAGTGAACTGTATCTTGGGTATTAACGAAATATAAACTTTGGGTGGAAAAGTGGTATTTTGAAACTTTTTGGGTGAGAAGTGTAGTTAAGGAAAACCTTGGGTGGGAAAAAAGTCGTTTACTCTGATTATTAATTATCTGGAAGCAAGAATTTTCATAAGACGGCCACCTCCCTTAATTTCCTCCATCAATTTGCCGCACTTTCTACATTATTTGTCCCCAAATTAACAGAGGAATTAAATTAATTAATGACCAGGAAATGCTTTATTTAAAAATTATTCATCTCTAAACTCAGGGATTAACATTGAGACTGTCAACTGCTAGAAATTTGTAAAGAAATTAAGAGCATATGCAACACACATAAGTGCTTATTCTGAAGGAGTTTATTAATTATAATGATCTCACCTTTCTTCAAAAAGATGAGCTTACAAAGAAGTGGTGCTGATAAGCACTTATAATTTACTTATTCAGAAGTTTATTTATGAGTCTAATGCATATAAATTAACTTAGACATGGAAGCAGAGAAAGTGCTTAATTTAATCGCCACAATCCACAAAATCATAGTTCACAATAAGGTGGCCTTGAGCTTTTCCTGCACCATTGGTGTCGAGTTGTGTAAATACGCCTTCGTCCAAATCTAACCCTCCATTGCTGCATTGATCAATAATTCTCACTGTTGCCTGTGTTCCTGTCCCAGTGTTTGTCACCTGCAAAACACATGAAATGCATTTTATTTATCAGTAAAACTATCTTCTGCTAAAAGTTGAAAGTAATGTTCACATTAGAGAATGATTAAATTACCCTTAAGCACTTCCCACACGCAGCCTGGCCGGTAGGTCCAGCCGGTCCACAGAAGGCGGTCCAGCCATACTTTTTGCGCCATTCCAAGGGCTTGCTGGCATCCCAGGTTGAGCAGAAAGCACTCACAGCCATCAAGTCATAGTTATTTTGTGCAGGGTTGTAAAAATGGTAAGTAGCTCTCACATTGGAAGCACTTTGGGCATAAGCACTTGCCACCAGAACACACAGTGAAAAAATCACACACAAGCTAAACTTCTCCATTGTGTATAAATTTTGTTTGCATAAACTGGTTCACAGGCTGCTTGAATTTATAGGGAAAAGGGGCTGTATTTTGATTTACCAAATGAACCTTATGTTTGAAAAGTCTAATGATAAATGAGATCATTTTTTAATTTTCTGGTAGAGCTTGACTATTCCAAATTCGTATGTTGATTCATTTCTTGGTAGATGGAGCTTGAACTTGACTAGTATGCAGTTAGATTATGTTAATCTGGCAGGATATTTCTAGAGAACTAAGGACATTCTTGGCTTTACATAGGGAGATGTCCCGTGAAACAGGCAAATAATTGAGGCCCAGAAGGTGCAATTATTTAGACATCGAAGTAGCACAGTCAATATGGGCAACTGTCATGTTCTCTCCAGCTCTGGTACGACTTGTGGTGAGGTGCACAAGTCTTAGCTTAAAGTTTTATCAAACCAAAGAGCAAGAAAAACTAGAGCTGGTCAAAGACTGGGCCCAGGCGAGCCTAGGCCCGTTTGAGACCAGTTGCTCATTCTCAGACCCATGAGCAATTTTAGGATCTGGACCGGTCTTAGAACTAGTCTTATGAACTTGCAAAATTTCATTTTTCCTCTTATCTTTTTTTATATTTTAGGGGACGAAATAAAATTATATAAGGGGGTTTACGTAATTTTTAAGGGTAAATTAGTAATTTTTAGGATGCTTATTAAATGCAAATTTTTTAAATTTTGTAAATATTTATTTTAACCCCCACAATTTCTGTCTATTTTAAAATTTACAAGGGATTTTATTTAATTGTCTAAGAGGCTAAAAAAATAAACCAAAAGAGTTTGGGCCCGGGCTTTGAAGGAGGGTCTAGTGGAGGGACCGAGCCCTCCTCCTTAGGCCTAGTCTAGTTTTGGGACCAGGCCTGCTAGGACCGAGCTTTTGGATCTAGTCCCAAATGCAGAAAAACCAAAGGGGTGATTTTGTAACAGTAAAAGCTTGTTTTTAACAACTGTTTTGTAAAATAGGAGAAGAAAAAAACTAATAAAACTTGTTTTTAACACCAGTTTTGTAAAATAGGGGAAGAAAAAACTAAGTTACAGATTTTTATAACCTAAAATGTGTCTAGTAGATAAGTCTTTGAAGAAGTATAACCTTAAACTTGTTTTTAACCCCTGTTTTGTAAAATAGGAGAAGAAAAAACTATGTATCAGATTTTTAGAACCTAAAATGTGTCTAGTAGATAAGTCTTTGAAGAAGTAGAAGAACAATTTTATACGTTTCCAATAAAATTGTTTTAAGATAAGATATTGAAAAGTTGTTTGTTCAGTCATATATTTAGTAAAACTACACTGAATTTTCTACCGCATGATCGAGACTACTAGAAATGAGGTTGAGCTTCCTGAAATTTACAGTATATTCCTTCCCCATAAGAAATATCAAACACCTTGTCTCACATACACTAATATTTGCTAGTCCAAGAGACAGTATTCCGAAAGTTTGGTGATCTGAATCCTGATTGTAACATGTTGCGCCAACATATATAATAATTATAGCTGATGCAGAATCAAACTTTAAATCTGAGGCTGGGATGCCATGGTTTTTCATGAAAAAATGTACTAAACAAGTTGAATGATGAACTAGAATGGTTGAACTCCATTGCAAAAGAAATACCAGGAATATGTTTCACATACACTAAAATGCAGAAAGAAAATAAACAGGTCTGGTCTAAAATTATCACAAATTTAAAGGTTTTCATTTTTTTCTGCATGATTCATAAGAACAATCTACTGATCAATTCTGACAGTCATACTCATACCTCCTTTTCTGGATTGTATACAACTCATTGCAACTGATAATTAGCTGAATTAAAAAAATTCATCAGAAATATTCATTTCCAGAAAGATGTATGCAAGTAGGTGATCCACATACGTATTCATGAATGAACACAGATTAAATGCATGCACCTGATACAATCTGCTTCTAAATTCTAGAGTACAAGACCAAAGGAAAAATAAGTTTACAGCAAAAATGAACTGAATTTTTTTGGTTGCATTGCCTCTATTTTTTGAAGCATTAGAGTTTTTTTATGTTTGAAGAAAAATTATTAAAATTTACTACGATGGGCAAACAGTCAAATCCAACACACAGAATTGACATCCATTCTCCACTGCCAAAAAAAAAAAAAAAAAATTTATTACCACATCAGCTAATGGAAAATTCCTGTAAGCACGAGCGTTCATGATAAAAACCAAACTAATTTCAGCTGTACTACCTCTATTTCCGAGAAGAACTGATTAGTAAAAAGTGAGTTGTGTTACATAAACCCTTGAGATCCAATCTTGACCTAGTAAGATGTTAATTAACCACACAAACGGTGCTAAGCGAGCAGTGACTAAGGAGTATTCTCTGTGGAATCCCTCATATTTTAATCAACACCTCCCAATCAGATAAAGGAATACAGAAAATGTCAGGCCATCTTACAGCTTCCACGTTTTGAAAGCACCACAAACAATGAGAAATTGTATATTGAACAACGCATCAAGATGTTAACATATTTCATTAAACAATCCTCTGATATCCAGAAATGGCAGAAATGGCAGATTCTAAAGACAACCCACATGAGTCCATTAAGTATTCGACCAAAAATGACTTTTTTTTGTTCATTTTCCTTAACTTTTACTGATCTTTTATTTACATACAAAGATGGTGAAAGCAACCTATCATACAAAATCTTATTTTGAAAAAAACACGGTTGAGTTAGAAACATTGTTCCTGCTCCTTCTACACAAAACGAAACATAATGAATTAACCTGAGTAATCTTTAGCTGCATGAAAATGAAGTGAATCCTTAATTCAACATAAAAAAAAAAACAATAAAGCTAACATAAATTATTCCCATCCCAGCTGAAATTTGAGGGTCAGCCTCCTCCCCTGTTTCCCATATATTTTTCTGATATCCCTTCCTCTCTTTTGCCTCCCTTTTAATTCTCTTTTCCTCCTAATAGAATTCTTCCCTTATCCCATCCCTTACTGCCGTCTGTCCACCCAATAACTGATTCTTAACACCTCACTCACCGGAATCTTCTTTTTACAACTCAAAGTCCCCTACTTGCCTCCCTTGGATTTCTTATTGTATACCACATATCTGATGGTCTCATCACAAAACATTCATCCTAGCGTAAAAGAACTACAGATCCAACACTTGGTAAATCAAAAATAGTTTAAATTAGCGACTACCACAAATAAAAAAAAAAAAAAAAAAAAAAAAAAAAGGGGTCTATATTGAACACAGTTCAAGAGTTAAACCTGTTTTATTTCACATGCCTCTGAAATCCAGGGGAGGCATCCACAGGATCGATTTTGCCCTGATATACATCTAATAACTCAGGAACTTCTTCTTGAAATTTTGTTACATACCTCTTAATAAAATTGCTCTGCCCAAGACATAAGTAACTGCATGGACATATATTTTCTTTGATCAATCCTTTGGAGAGCAGAACTTGAATAACCAAACACCTCGGGGCAAGCCTCTTCTCTATGCTGAATGTGCAAACTATTGGCATTTTGGAAATATCTCGCGACAGCCAACCCATTTTCTTTACAAGGAAGTCCATAGCGCTTGTAATCTTCTCCTCAGATATTTTCATACAATATGGAAACCTTCTAAAAGCAGCGAGAGTCTCATCCTCGGACCAACCCCACCTCCTATAAACCTCTAACTTAGATTCCCAAACTGATTCCTTCAATTGGCTTATTACTCCAACTGCCTTAACAAACATAGTTTGGGTGGGATTAAATCCCATTTCCTTAACCTCATTGACAACCTTGCAAAATTTAGAATGTTTGGAACATGCTGCGCTTGGCATATTAGTCACCAAATAAGAAATTCGAGATTGAGGTACACCAATATCTTTCAAAAGAGCTATATTTGGACCAAATTTGTTACTCCTTAAATCCAGTAAAAGTCCCCGTCCCTTGCGCTTCAAAAATGTGACAATTTTTTCGTCATGAATTACAACATTCTTGAGGAAATTATAATTGGGGATAAGATGATTCTTTAAACTCATACATAACAATGTTGGACTCTTTGCTATGATCATTGCTAGTTCACTACTTGAAACCCCTATAGAACGGAAAAACTCAATCTTGGGCGAAAGTGTCTTTTCAGGATCAATGGAAATGATTCGTGGGCATCCTCTCACAACCTTAGAGATCTGGGATTTGGAGAAACCATGGTCGCTGAGAAACCTAAGGACTGAGTCCGCTCTTTCAGTGTTCTTCAATTGAAGATACTTAGAAGCAGAAACAGCAGATTTTAAAGACAACCCACATGAGTTTATCAAGTATGAAACTGTAAAAGACTCTTCCAGTTCACTTTGTTTAGTTTTGAACGATATCTTCTCTACATGCGAAGATGATGAAAAAAACCTAAGAGGGAAAATCTTATTTTGAGAAAAACCTAGTTGAGTAGTTGTGAGATTCAAAGCAAAAATCCCTCTCAGCAATTACTTTTCTTGCTGTTCTACAAAGAAAACGAAACATAATGAACTTAACTTACTCAACGTTAAACTGCATTCCGGAAACTTCTTCAATTTAAATTGCCAATACCAAGACCTACGAAGGCTGAAGCTGAATATAGAGCCTTCAACGTTCAATTCTGAGCCGCCATTGTTTTGTATTGATGACCTGGTGGGTATGCCATTTTGTAAACGTTAGAATGACAGGCTCACCCTTAAGAGGATTTATATCCGACAAGACGTTCAAAGTATAGATTGTGTATGACATGTAGTATATGTTGTTTCTTTGAGAACATTTTTGGAGCTAGTACATTCACACTCTCGCAAGTCCCGGTCTGTTTTTTATGTTTTGGGTAATAACCCCATTTATGTCATTTACATGTTTGAATCTTAATTGTTTTAAATAAAAATAGCTAAAAAATATATACTGTTAAAAAATATACGAAATATTGAAAATATGCTTAATTTATAAATAAAGCAAAAAAAAAAAAAAAAAAATTAAATTGGGTTGAAAATTTTCTTTGCTGAAAAATGATTAACTCAAGCATTGCTCTATAGTGTTTGAGTGGCGTATAATAATACTGTATTAATTTGGGTAAAAGTAAACGACTTTTGCCACCCAAGTAATGGTTTAATGACACTTTTTTACCTACAAACTTTTAAATATCACTTTATTACCTAAATTTATATTCCGTTTTCGATTCTAATATCATTGCGACTAGGCCTGCAATCGAACCGAACAATGAACGGGCCCGTTCGAAAATCGTTCGATAAGCATGTTCGATTGTTCGTGTTCGTGTTCGTGTTCGAACGAACACAGGATGTGTGTTCGTGGTCGTTCGATTAACAAAAAGCTCGTTCGTGTTCGTTCGTAACTCGTTGTGTTACTCGACTAACTGTAACTCGTTCGACTAACTGTACAACTCGTTACTAACGCTTCGACTAAGCAGTTCGATAATTTGTAAATACTTGTTCGACTAACTCGTTCGATAATTCGTTCGATAATTTGTAAATACATGTTCAACTAACTCGTTCGATAATTTGTAAATACCTAAATATTTTAAATGTTTACATATATATTTTGTATCAACACCCATAAATTTATAGTGGAATGAAAGTCTATTGTAATATATGATCAATACATATGTGTGATTAATTTGTTATATATATATATATATATTTTTTTTTTTTTTTTGTATCAACACCCATAAATTTATAGTGAAATGATGGCCTATTATAATATATGATCAATACATATGTGTGATTAATTTGGTGTATATAATGTGTAATTGTGTATATACAAAATTATTATCATACATATATTAATCATAGGTTAAATATGTTATGTAATTACCAAAATTATAGGTTATCATATATTTATTATCATTACATAAATTATCCTAAATATTTTAAATGTTTACATATATATTTTGTATCAACACCCATAAATTTATAGTGGAATGAAAGTCTATTGTAATATATGATCAATACATACGTGTGATTATATATATATTGTATCAACACCCATAAATTCATAGTGAAATGATGGCCTATTATAATATATGATCAATACATATGTGTGATTAATTTGTTATATATAATGTGTAATTGTGTATATACAAAATTATTATCATACATATATTAAACAT
Source organism: Pistacia integerrima (assembly GCA_026225825.1). Lineage (NCBI taxonomy): Eukaryota > Viridiplantae > Streptophyta > Magnoliopsida > Sapindales > Anacardiaceae > Pistacia > Pistacia integerrima. The sequence continues at coordinate 8,974,872 of CM047748.1, forward strand.
AGGTTAAATATGTTATGAAATTACCAAAATTATAGGTTATTATATATTTATTATCATTACATAAATTATCATAAATATTTTAAATATTTACATATATATTTTGTATCAACACCCATAAATTTAGAGTAAAATGAAAATCTATTGTAATATATGATCAATACATATGTGTGATTAATTATATATATATATATATATATATATATATATATTATCATTACTGTCTACATATTTATTTTGTACCAACACCTATAAATTCATAGTGATATGAGAGTTTATTGTAATATGTGATTAATACAAATATGTGATTAATTTAGGTTTAATTAAACTATTATATTATTAAATTTGGTATGATATACATCACTTGATTATACAATATGTTATGTTTATCAATTTACCATACTATATTTATTATTTATTAATTGAAATGTTATCTTATAATATTTAATTATTGATTACATTTAGAAAAATATGAAGCTATTATGTTATTGGATTTACTATATTATTTATCACTTGATTATACAATTTATTATGTTATTAAATTTGTCATGCTATGTATCATAGCAATTTATTACTTTTTAATTAAAATGCTATACACTTATATATTTAATTATTGATGACATTTGGAAAAAAAAATCCAAACATATTATATATATAAGAAAAACAAAAGTATCATAATATTTTATTATTGATTACCATTAAAAAAAATTCATCCAAACTCAATCAAACATAATATAAAAATGGAAATTTTTTTTTTTAATTATAATAATGCATAACATGTTTTTCGAACATAAACGAACGAACAATCGAACGATTGTTCGCGAACGGATGAATTAGTCGAACGTATAGTGTTCGCGAACATAATCGAACGAACAACCCCTGTTCGAACTCGATCGAACATATTATCGAACAATTATCGAACTGTTCGCGAACATTATCAAACAGTAATCGAACGAACAACGAACGTTCGCGAACAGTTCGGTTCGTTTGCAGCCCTAATTGCGACCTCACACTACCATTGTCTTCCTAATCATCACTCACCAAAATCACTCAAACCCTAATTCCGCTGACCCCGCCAATCATCGATAATCGAGTGATTAGGGTTTGCCCAACCACCCCTCTTAAGTCAAATTCTAATCAATCTCAACCACCAAAATCTAATCTTTTACCACTGAAAGACTCATTAGCCTCCCCTCTTTAAAAACCCTAATAGACTGGATCGAGTTTGCTCTCTATTCGCTACTGGAATACAAATTCGAGTAGTAAAGTGATATTTTAAAAGTTTGTGGGTGAGAAAGTGTCATTAAGCCATTATTTGGGTGGGAAAAATTTGTTAACTCTTTGATTAATATTTTTTTAATTAGTTAGGAGTTGATTATTAATTTAATTTTGTGATTAATTATCAGGTGGAAATAAATAATTATCGGAAATATATTTATTAAATTATCCTTAATTTAGAGATTTATTATTAAAATTGTGATTAAAAATAAAGAATTGGTTAATTTTTGATAGATAGAGGTGATATGGTCATTGTACTATATGTAGCCATGTCATATGCCAAAAATCATTTACAAAGACTTATGAACGATGGAATGTTGATAGTTTCTCAAATCAGAGATAAGAAAGTGTTAATTCACCAAACTTACGATGGAAATATGTATTTTGGCTAGTATACAAATTGATTAATAGTATATTTATAATAATAAAGAAAATTACAAAATATATATTTCAAAAAGGTTTTTACCCAATTAGCGGCGATCAGCAAATCCCAATAAAAGAAAATTTACCCTACCATTACGATGAACAAACACAAACTACGATCTATTATTGATCGACAACCACAATCACAAATCAATAATAACATTATTTGACAGCGCAATAGCTAGACCAATTTATGACTAATAATTGAGATTTTTTTTTTTTTTTGTTTAGTATCATTATTTATATTAGTATTTTATATTATGTATAATTTTAAACTTCAACAAAAAAACACCTCACCACCAAAGACGACTGCTGGCCGTCAACCACCACTGCCAACCACCAACAACTACTGGAATGATAAAAGATCAGTTGAATCTGACTGTTCGTGTGTCGATCTGATTGTTCTCGACTAGATCAAAGTCTAGAAACGACCAGATGGCTAATTACTCCAACTGTCGAAACAAAAATAGTTTGGGTGGGATTAAATCCCATTTCCTTAACCCCATCGACAACCTTGCAAAATTTAGAATGTTTGGAACATGCTGCGTTTGGGATATTATTAGTCACCAAAAAAGAAATTCGAGATTGCGGCAGCGGCACATCAATGTCTCTCATTCTATAATTTCCAGCATATTTGACTTCAAAAGTTATTTGAATTTTGTTTTCACACTTTCTATTTATACTGTAGTACAAGTTGAAGAAAGGTGCAAATTAGAAAATTTTAGACATCAGATTATCAGTGTGGGCAGTTTATTAGAACAGAAACAAATAACAATAAACAAGATAACGAGTATATTAACTTCAATAGGGTTCAGTAGGGGCTGCTGCCCACACAATCTAGCTCTGTCACTATCAAAACAAAGAATTCAATAGCATCCAGTATAATGCTCAAAGTGCTGATAAATGGAAAGCTTGTTTAAAAAAAAAAATTAAATTAAATTAAATTAAATTAATGAAGAAGAACCTTTGCAAAAATGCATCTGAGTTGTCCTTCTACGTCAGCTTGGCAGTAAGTTTGTTGATCTTGCCTTTGTATCTGCAGCTTAATGTCAAAATTATTTACTTCTCTCCTCTTGGCTAGTCAAACGTAGGACTGTAAACGAGCCGAGCCGAACTGAGCTTTTGGCTTATCGAGCTTAGCTCGTTTACTACAGGGTCGAGCTCGAGTTCAAGCTCGAGCCTGGTGAGCCTCAGAATTGAGACCTAACTCTAGCTGGCTCACGAGCTATCAGTTTCACGGTGGTGGCTGGTGCGTGTCTGCCATTTCGGGCAGTTGATTTCACGGTGGTGGGCAATGGGCTGCTGGCTGGTGCCATTTCGCAATTTGGGGGTTTGTGTGACTCTTTTTCCAGTTGCCGAGATCGGAGATAGCGATGGAGATGACTGATTTCACGACGAGGACTGGTGTCTGGTTCACGGGTTAGGGTTCTTTGTTTGCGATTTGAGAATTAGGCCAACTGAAATTGATTTGGGGATAATCGTGTATTCGTGTTATACGATTTTGCACTTTGGGTGGGTAACTGTCATTTTTTTAAGTTTTTTCACTGAAAAATATCAGTTTAATACCTCATGGTTTAAAAAATCACCAAAGCATCCTGTGTAAGTGCACAGTGTATACGCGAGCCAGACCAGGCTCGCGAGCCCATGAGCCAAGCTTCACTATGTTCGAACTCGACTCGGTTAATAAACCGAGTTCGAGCCGAGTTGACTCGATAATTGCTGAGTCGAGCTCCAGACGAGTCGAGCCGAGTGGCTCGCAAGCCGCTCGACTCGTCTGACAGTCCTAGTCAAACGGAATTGCATCCATCTTTTGGCATTGTGCTTTGTATCTCCTTTACCAGTTGCAGATATAGAAGCACGCTGGCATAGAGTTCAGGAAAATTTGTAATATGTACTCTCTCAATAAAGCCAAACCGGGAAGCCTACATTGTTTTGTTTAAATTCTGCGCAAATACACAATAGTAGTACTGAGTTGTTAATCACGGAATTACCAGTACATTGTTATTAATTAAAATCAAAATCAAAATTTAAGTGTAACAACAAACGCACTTTTTTTTCCAAGTGATTTTTAGAACTGCAAAAAAGCATGCAGAAACTAGAAAGTACTTGCCTAGGAAGAATAAGGAAGCAGCTCAGTTGACTAGAAGATTTATTTCAGTTTATGTAGTACCCAAATTCACTTTAACCAATACAGTTAATAGTCATGGAAATACAAGTAATTACATATACCTGCCAAGCCATTTCTCTTGTTCATCAATGTCTACTGAGGCTCACAGTTCTCCAAAGGCAAAGCAACAGAATAAGAGGGAAATTTCATCAAGCTGTGGAGACAACAATCATAATGGCTGGAGTAATTATTGAACAACAAAAGCATGTGACGCTGTAAAGTTAAGCCTAAAGGTACGTTAATTTCAAAGTAATCTTCTAAGACCAAAACTTAAATCATGTAGAATATACAACTTCAATTCAAAGTTCACCCAAGTTACATCCCTTTAAAATTCTAATGTAACTATATCAGTTGTTTTCATGCAACATTTCAATTGTTGCTGAAGAAAACAGAGCAAAAGGAGTATATATGAAGGGAAAGAAGGTACTTGGGAAGGAAAACAACTATTCCTATCATCCTTTGTACAAAACGCCATGGTGAAAGCTTCTGCCTGCTACACTAAAATAAAAAGTTTCCCATTATATGACATTTTACTACTTTTTCCCATCCTTGAAAAGAGCATCAATCTCACTAACTGGTGAGATTGAAAAAAAAAAAAAAAAAAATTATTTAGATTTTTTTTTTTTTTTTTGTACCAAAACACCACAATGGTGTCTCATTTACATGACTTTAGGGATCATTTTCTTTTTATTTGTAGTGAATAATAAAAATTACAATAAACTAGTTCCTGGGTTCTTCTTTTGCAATACATAAATTAGTACTATTATTCTCTAATAGAGCAAATAAAAGAAACTTTCAAAAAGTCATGAAGGGATCTCAATTGCCACATCTATGTTAGCTTCTCCACAACATAATCACATGGATGTCAATAAACTGGTAACTTAAAAATCCACGTTATTAGCAAAATTTACTAAATATTTTTAAAATGTATCTTTTGGTCCCTTTAGATGGGAATAAACAAACACATGAACAACCAAGTGCTCTCTGAGTATCAAATTCATTAGTTCAGATATAAAATTAATAACATCACATTGTAAATCAATAACACCACAATTTTGAGATACTATTAGGTTCTTTAAATCACTTATCGGTATCAAAATTGTCAAAACTATCCTATTATATTATTAGACTATAAAAAAAGAATTCCTTGTGAATGGTAATATATTTGGGAAGCAGAAATAGAGGCCATTCAGAGTGAAAACGAAGCATCAGAATCCAGTGATATTCCAAGAACATTGACATTCCAACATTGGCTTTTCTAATTTTCATTTGGACACAGTATGAATGTTAAGATTCATGTTTAGTCATTCACAAGAATTTCATAGCTTAATGTTGAAGAATGTTATGCAAAACATTCATCCTAGCGTAAAAGAACTACAGATCCAACATTTGGTAAATAAAAAATAGCTTAAATTAGCGACTACCACAAAAACAAATAATTTTATATTGAACACAGTTCAAGAGTTAAACCTGTTTCATTTCACATGCTTCTGAAATCCAGAAAATCGATTTTGCCCTGATAAACATCTAATAACTCAGGAACTTTTTCTTGAAATTTGTTTACAAATCTCTCAATAAATTTGCTCTCCCCAATTTTTATGTAAGTGCTTTGACATATATCTTCTTTGATCAATCCTTTGAAAAGCAGAACCTGAATAACCAAACACCGGGGAGCAATCTTCTTCTCCAAACTGTAACAGAGAACTTCTGGCATTTTGGAAATATCTCGCGACAGCCAACCCATTTTGTTCACAAGGAAGTCCATAGCTTTTGTAATCTTCTCCTCAGATATTTGCATACAATATGGAAACCTTCTAAAAGCAGCGAGAATCTCATCCTCGGACAAACCCCACCTCCTATAAACCTTAAACTTAGATTCCCAAACCGATTCCTTCAATTGGTTAATTACTCCAACTGCCTTAACAAACACAGTTTGGGTGGGATTAAATCCCATTTCCTTAACCTCATTGACAACCTTGGAAAATTTATAATGTTTGGAACATGCTGTGCTTGGCATATTAGTCACAAGAAAAGAAATTCGAGATTGAGGCACACCAATATCTTTCAAAAGAGCCATATTTGGACCAAAATTTTTAATCCTTAAGTCCATTAAAAATAGCCATAGCATGCCCTTCAAAACTTTGACAACTTTTTTGTCATGAATGACAACATTCTTGAGGAAATTGTAATTGGGAATAAGATGATTCTTTAAACTCATACATAACAACGTTGGACTCTTTGCTATGATCATTGCTAGTTCACTACTTGAAACCCCTATAGAACGGAAAAACTCAATCTTAGGCAAAAGTGTCTTTTCGGGATCACTTGAAATGACTTGTGGGCATCCTCTCACAACTTTACGGATCTGGGTTTTGGTGAAACCATGATCGCTGAGAAACCTAAGGACTGAGTCAGCTCTTTCAGTGTTCTTCAATTGAAAGAACTTAGAGGCACAAACAGCAGATTTTAAAGACAACCCACACTAGTTTATCAAGTATGAAAATGTAAAAGACTCTTCCTGTTCACTCTGTTTAGTTTTTAACGATCTCTTCTCTACATGCGAAGATGATGAAAGAAACCTAAGAGAGAAAATCTTATTTTGAGAAAAACCCAGTTGAGTAGTTGTGAGATTCAGAGCAAAATCCCTATCAGCAATGACTTTTCTTGTTGTTTTACAAAGAAAGCGAAACATAATGAACTTAACTTACTCAACTTTAAACTGCATTCCGGAAACTTCAATTCAAACTGCCAATGCCAGGACTACGAAGGCTGAAGCTGAATATAGAGCCTTCAATTCTGAGGAGAAAATTACAATGTTCTAAAAACCGGACCGGGAGCCGACCCGGCCAAACGGCTGGTTCCCGGTTCGAACGGTCCGACCGGTCAGTCGGACCGGTGACGTCAGCATGCTGACATCAGCATAATGTCATGCTGATATCAGCATGCTGAAATAAGAAAAAATTGTAAAAAAAGCCAAAAAATTCAAATTTTCTATCTAATTAAAGTTTAAAAACCATAAAAAACAACCCTACAACAATAATTTCTTCATCTAATTAAAGTTTAAATTTTAAAAACCATCAAACCAACTCTACAACAATAATTTCTCCATCTAATTAAAATTTAAACTTTAAAAACCATCAAACCAACCCTAGGCTACAACAATAATAAAACCATCAAAGTTTGATAGTTAAAGTTTACAAATTCAATCCTCAAGTCTAAACTCTAAACTCTAAACTCTAAAGTTTCAAACAACATTAAAGACTTAAAGTCATTACAAAGTAATATCATCAATTATCAAATATGAATCCACCAACGGCCAACCATCAAAATTACAAAATATCAAAATACCTACCAATCCACCAACCAACATATAAAATTACATAATATCAATCCATTCCACCAACCCAACCACAAAAAAATTCAATAGAAGCTCACGGTAAGTGAAGGGAAAAAGGAGAAACCAAACAGATTCTTCAACGGGTCAACCCATCCTAAATTGATTATCCACATCATCATCCGAGTCATCATCATTATCATCACCATCAACTACAAATTTAGCAAAAATTAAAAACATAAGTTAAAATTTATAATGTACATTATTTTTTGATATTATAAATTATAATAGTTACCAAGTTGGTTAAAAGTTAGAAAACAACCTTGTGAACCACCTGCTGAATCATAATAGGGTTGGCCATCAACAGCAGAATAGATCCTTCTTCGTAAAGTGCTTGCTCCAATTCATCTAAATTGAAGTCATCACCCTCCTGTTCATCATCAGCAATCCAAAATTCTGTTCTATCAATGCTTTCATAATCAATAGGATCACAACTGCTTTTCTTGTAACACATCCTGAAAGACATGCCAAATAAAAATATCACTAAAAAATATGAGATAATAAAAAATATTAAAATTGCCAATGCTTTATACCTATTTTTCAAACGCAAGTTATAATGGATAAAAACCAAATCATTCAACCGTTGATGCTCCAATCTATTCCTTCTTTTTGTATGGATACGTTCGAAAACACTCCAATTTCGCTCACATCCCGAAGAGGTTGAAGTTTGGCTCAGAATCTTAATTGCAAACTCTTGTAACTGTGGATTACTATACCCATATGTCCTCCACCATTCATCTAATTAAAAGTTAAGAGTGTTTAGTGTTAACCATATGAAATAATCAAATAAACAAATTCATAACTTAGAAATTGGACTTAAAATTGAGAAATTTAATAAGTATTACATACCAGGTCGTGTGGTTCTGCAAGTTTGAAAGGCAAGCTCACGAGAAAAGCTTTCCTCGCGATCTCGATATATTCTACTTTCGTCCATTACTCTTGTCTTGTTCAACTTGAATGCACTTGCTTTATTATCGATAACATCAAGGAAACCACGCATAACCTCTGGTTTCCTGCATAAACTTGCACGGTCATACTGAAAAGCCGGATTCAAATAATAAGCAGCAGCATGAATGTCGCGACGCAAAAGCAAATCCCACCGCTGCTTAATAATTTCGGTATAAGGCTTGTACAATGTCTTTCTCTTTTTAAAGAACTTCTTGATCGCTTTTTTGGCTTTGTACATGCCATCATACATGTATCCTATTGCAGGTCTCTCATCTGAGTCCACACCGCAACAAACGCATCAAAGGAGCCATGAATTTTGGAAACGTAACCCGTGTTGTCCCAAAATTCATTATCTAGAATTATGGGAACAACATTCTTGCCTTTACTACTTCCGGCATATCGAGTCCACAAAAAACCTATCAGTCACCATAGCTTGCAAGTCATGTTTATGCTCATGTAGACTTCTTAATGCAATGAAAGTAGTAGCAAACCGAGTTGCACCCGGTCGTATGATTTCTCTCCAACCCTGTTCAAATGATACATACAATACATAATAGATGTTAGTAAATTAATAAAAAATGTTTATTAATAACTTGACAAAAACATGAGTTAAAGGTTTATAAGCTATTACCTCTCTTTTCCTCAACCAAGCTATCAAAATTGTGTGATTATACACAAACTTGGTTACTTCAGAAGTACGTTTTGCAAGATGCACTATGTGGTCCAACTCAGATATATCTTTCAAAATTAAATTTAAGCAATGGGTCGCATTGCAGGGGTGACCAAGTAATATTCTGATACTTCTCAGACAACATTCTTCCAGCAGCTTTATAATTTGCTCCATTATCCGTGACAACATGGATAATGTTGTTTGGTCCAACCCATAAAGCCATTTCCTCAAACAACTTGAATAATGTAAAGGCATCCTTTACAACATCTGAAGCATCCACTGATTTTATAAAGCAAACACCTTTAGGACAGTACACAAGAAAATTGATCAATGATCTATGGCAAGTATCAGTCCAACCATCAGCCATTAATGTACATCCAACCTCTTGCCAAATCCTCTTATAATTGTCAACAATTAATTGGACTTTCTTCTTAGCATCTCTCAACAAATTCACACGCATAGCATCATAAGTAGGTTGTTTATACCCAGGGCCAATTGCAGCTACAGCATCCAATATAGGCTGAAAATAAATTGAATTTAAAGCATTCATCGGGATGCAAACATCATAAAAGAATCGTGCAACAGACATGTCTGCTCTCCACTTTGCATCTTTTCCAGCCAAAACACTCCTAATTGAAGGCTGAGACCCAGGAGTAGTTCGTGGAGCAAAATAATTACTAACCCTTGTAGTTTTCTTTCTCTTACTGCTCGTAAATTGTTTTTTACCGCCACTACTACCACCTTCATTCATGGTCATTTGTGATGGTAAAACCTCTTCATTTTCTTCATCTAACTGATCACCCTCAAATTCATGTACTACAGCACCAAAAGGAGTTGCATGCTTCCGAAAATCTTCTTTTTCCTTATTTTTTACTCCTATTTCTTTCAATGATTCATTCATAATTGAATCTAACATCAAATGGAACCTTTGGACACTTTCCAATATCCCTTTTACTCCTGCTAGGCGTTGCTTCATTCTGAAAATACCACCACCTCTAGTAACCTTGCCACAATGAAGACAAGATAATATTTTCTTTCCATCTTTATCAACACTCTCAAGAACATGTCCCCAAGCTATATCGGTCTTTCCTCGAAAAGATTGCGAGGACATGGATGCGGCTGATGAGTTATGTGCAGACGAAGATGATGACATTCTCTCCTGCAAATGGGTTGAGTAGTAGTGAATATAATATAAGAGTAATGGAATGTATTGGTGTGTGAACAAAGAAAAGAGAAAGAATAGGCTGCAGGCTAAAGGAAAGCTGGTGAAAGAAAAAGATTGGAAAGCATTAACATGCGCACTAAAAAACATATGAAAGCAAAAGCTACAACAGTTTCTTTTTTTTTGGGAATCAAAAATCAAAAACAATTTAAACAAAACCTCTACCTCTTTGTGGACCCATTATCACCGTAGCCAAGCATTAGCCCCCACCTCAACACTCATCCCATTATTTTTTCAACCATTCTCTCTCTCACTTTTCCTCTCTCTTTCTCATTACCATTTCCATCACAAAACAATTCTTTCTTTCTTTCTAACATAAACCAGTTTCTGGAAACAGAGTAATTCAGAGTGTTTGTAAAAGTGTTTTCTTTGTTGCTAAATTGAGGAAATTTTGGTTTTGGTGATGAGTTTTTGTTGAGTAAATTGATTTTTTTTTTTTTTTGGTGGGTTACTGGGTTTTGTATGGTTTTTGGTTTAAAGATAGTGGGAAATTGTTGTTGTAGACAGGGCATCACTTATAAAGAACATTGACTCTATAATATTATTGAGGTGGAAACTGGAAACTGCTTATCATGAATTGGGTGGGCTCTACTTTGGCATTGAATTGGGTTTGGTTTTTAATGGTTTCAGGGACATCTATAGACCAAGGGATTGCATATGTGCTGATGTTGGTGGCGCTAGTGTAGTTTGTATCGTCTGAGATATTGGGGCTTGTTTGTATGTAGTTTTTATGCACTTTGACGAATTGTTGTTGGGCATTGATAATGTTATTCCTATGTTAGACAGCACTGTGATTGCATTGATCTAGACAATGAAATGGCGAACACAGAAAGCAACTAAAACTCTAAAAGTAAGCCAATAACCAAAGGAATCAAGCATATAATAAAACATGATAAGCAGTAGTAAACTTGATAGAATCTATAAGCATTCATAAATCTGTACATAAAGCATAGAAGACAGAGAATATAGGAATCTGTAGATTGTTACTTGGTCACGGCAAATGGCAGCTCGTAGATGGCAGTAGACGGCGGCAGATGTGAAGGAAGTGAAACTGAAATACGTAAATGACTTATTCCGACAGATCAGCAATGGAGATGGTGATGATTGAAGAGTTCACGTTGAAGACTAGAAGACTGGAAGTTGAAGAATGAAGCACAGTAGAGAGTGCAGCGCATGCATCAAGACTTGAAGGCGAAGAGTGAAGACGTGAGGCGCTGACGCTTAGCTGAAAGCTTGAAGGAGATCTGACATTGCTTCTGAGATCTCGAATGGAGGACACGAAGAGGAGGACTAGACTGGAGGAGATCGTGAATGGCAGTAGCAAACGGCAAAGTGCAAACCAGAAGAAAAAGTGAAAACTGAAAAATTGAAGGAAGAAGACGACTCTGTATCAGATAATGACTATTAGTGTATCTGTAGCCAAAACAAAATAAAAAGAATGTGTTTTTTAATAAAAGTATTTTGAGGGTTTGGTTTTAGTCTGACAACAGTTTGACTTTTGCATGTGATTGTTTTGAAATTTAAATTTTTTTTTTATTTCAGTTTTTCATGCGTTAAACCGGAAAAACCAAGACCGAAATTTTTTAAATAAGCGGTTGGACCATCGGTTTGCTCTGATGCGCAGGTCCAAGGCCGCGGTTTGAAAGCTGAATTTAATACAAATCCTGGTTATTCACTCTCTTCAAACCGGAAATGTAAGCGGGTGGCGGTCCGACCGGTTCGACCGCCCGGTCCGGTCCGGGTTTCAGAACCTTGGAAAATTAAACTCCTGGCCATCCCAAGTTTTCATTTAAAAAAATCGCTTTGAAAATGTTTTTTATTTTTATTTTTTTAATTTAGAAAAGCTGATGTGATACAGTTAGGACTCATTAAACATGTAAAATAGGTTAAAATAAAAAGATTCAAACATATGAGGACAAAATCATAATTAATGGAAGTTTTTAAAATTTTGAAATTTAAAAATGAGCCCCACCCATTGAAATCGCTTAATTGAAACTAAAAAGGCAAAATCAATTTGTTAAATCGTAAACCCATTGTCTGGGATTTCCATTTTCGGCGAGTACAGTCCACATTCTTGCAAATGTTCACACCAAATTCAATCATAAAGCTTCATTTCTTAAAATCATGGCTGACACTCACAATGAGAAGGAAAACCCAACGCCACTTCGAATCCTAGAGTCTGGTGGCGCAAGCAATTCAATGGCTACTCCGGTGGATCATTCGATTAGTGAAGGTGGTCCACAGGCAAAGAAGACGACGGCGGCACAACAACAGAGAGAAGAATCACAAAACGGTTCTAAAGAGGAGGAGGCCGGTGAGAATCCAGGCGAGGAGGAGGAGGCCGGTGAAGAAATGGTACGTATCTGTTTTGGGAGTTCTGGTACTATATTGTATTTTAGCTCACCATACCAATTCTATTCTTAGCCTTTGTTTGGTGCATGGCTGTGGTGTTTCAAGTCACTGATGCTACTGGTTTAGATATGTGATGGTGTACTTGTCGTGTACTACTTGTGGATGAAAAACCACTGGTGGAATTTGAATGATTAAAAGCTTTTTATTCTATCAGTGCTTCTATGCGGCTCTGATTAACTTGCCAGTTCAGATCACAGGTTTGAATTTGTGTGTATGTGATGTTAGTTTGATGGGCAGTCATTTGCTTTCAAGAGACAGGATCAAATTGAATTTGTGTGTATGTGATTTTAGTTTGATGGCAGTCATTTGCTTTGATGAGTTTGAAGGAAGTAATATAAGAATTTGGTAGGTTTTGTTTCTTTACTTCAATCTTGAATATATGGTTAGAAGAACCTTTTACTTGCTCATTATTAACTGATCATGTTAGATCTTGTGTTTTGTGGTGAGGTTTTATTTTTCTGTTGCCCAAAATGGAAATAAGAAATTGTATTTGGTTGTTGAAACACTTGCCTGAAAATTTTCAAGTAATTGTTGATTAAATAAGAGAAAGTTGTGTATTGAACTATTGATAGATGGATTAATCAGGGGTCATTTCTATCCTGTGATGAAATAAGGGAGTGCAATTATGTTTTTGAATTCAATAAATTCATAAATCGGTTGGAAGAAATGTATGGAAGTCATGATAACATCCCTTTGCTTTGTACTATCGCTTAAGCGATCTAGGATTACTTAAGTGATCATGTCCGAGGCAGAATGGCATCTGCCCAGATCTATCGCTTTTACTCTTGATCGCTTAAGCAATTCCAGATCGCTTAAGCGATCTTGTCTGAGATAAAATTAACATCTGCCCAGATCTAAGATCGCTTAAGCGATTCATCGCTTTTACTCTTGGTCGCTTAAGCGATTCCAAATCGCTTAAGCAATCTTTTGTATTGCTTAAGTGATTCATCGCTTTTACTTTTGGTCGCTTAAGCGATTTCAGAACGCTTAAGAGATCTTGTACAAGGCAGAATCATCTGCCTAGATCTAAGATCGCTTAAGCGATTCTTCGCTTTTACTCTTGGTTGCTTTTGCGATTGAGGTGATCGCTTAAGCGATATTTTCTAGAAAGCTCTTGGTCACTTAAGTGATATATGCGGTCACTCATATATCGTTTAAGCGATCATGGTCAAAACAGATTTTTCCTACTTTTCTCCTAAATTATGTAATAATCTCTCTTTACAGAGGTAATTTCTAAATTGATTGTATGATATTTTTTCGATTACAAAGTATGTTGGCAGCTTATTAGTTGTTTTGGTTTTTATTTATTTATTTATTTATTTTTTTGCTGATATTTTGTTTATATCGATTGTGCAGATTTTGCGGAGCGTAAACTACAAGGACTACGGGTTAGAAATTGTAAGCGATAAGGTACCGTACTTCCTTGTAAGGGTGACAGTCAGGTCGAGTTGGGAAGTTTTTAAGAGAATAAAGGGGATTTTAAAGGAAGTGAGGAATGGTGAAGAACGATTCAAAGAGACTTGTTTCAGTCATTTTTTGATATCGGAACAAATTGGAAAAAGGCGTTCTGGGGGCCGGGAGTGCATTATATGTTGTTGCACTCAGTAAAAAGCAAAAAAAAAAAAAAAAAAAAAAGCAAGAAATGTGGTTCGTGGTGGATGAAAAGCCACTACATTTTGGGACGATGGAATATGCCTTGGTGACAGGCTTAAGATGTGGGGAATTGCCAGATGTAGATGAGGAAAAAAGAATAAAGGAGAGTAGGGCAGCCATAAGGTTGGCTAACAAGGTTTTGTAGGGGCAAGCGTCTATTATGGGACACGATTTAGAGGAGAGGATAGAAGTAGTTCGATTAAGCCAATTCAGAGAAGTTCAAACCATGCTTGGTATTGTTCTTACATTCGATCCAAATGGCTGCTGACTTAACAAAAGCCGTTGATATTGATTGGGTGATGTTTGCAAGCAACTTGGACTTCTTTAATGCTTATCCGTGGGGACGGGTATCATTTAAGCGAACCATGGAGTCCCTGCAAGTAAAAGACATGTCGTTAAAGCACTCCCAATGGGCCGGGAAGGATAGACCGAGCACATACAATTTGTTTGGCTTCCCATGGGCAATGCAAGTAAATATTAATAGCTTTTTGTTATATTTTTTGTAATATATGTGTTTGAATTATGATATGGACTGTTTTTTTTACAATGTAGGCTTGGATGTATGAGGTCATCCCTGTCTTCGCTAAGGCGGGGGGGAGGATGAAGACTTCGGATGTGCGACAGAAATTTCCTAGGATGTTGTGGTGGCATGTCGAGAAGTGTACCCATTGGGATTACGACCAAATAGACATTGAATTTGAAGCGTCTCGAGTAAGATTAAAGGATTAAGCTTTTGAATATGCACTTGCTTTAAAATGTTGCTTGAATCTGATTGATTTTATTTCTTATTGCAAGGAGTCGTCCGTCCCTTTCTCACTGCTACTAGGGGTGAAGCAAAAAATCATTATGTCACATCTTTCCAACCACTGAAGGATGAAAGCGATGAAGGGATAGACTACTTGATGTGGGACCTACAAGGGGTCACGCATGTGAGGGCAACTGCAAGGCCACTGCTTGAGAATGTGGTTGATGTCGAGGATGAAACTCAAATCAGCGGAAGGGAGAAGGAGGAGGAGGAAGAGGTTAGTATGCCTCAGCAAACCGATACAACAAGTTCCGCTTTGCCGAGGCTTCGGGGTCAAGAGAATGAGGTGGTTGACCTCATAAACGGTCTATTTGAGAGTTTTACAATGGCCGTTTATGAGAGGTTTGACAAGATGGAAGAGCGGATGAAAAGGGTGGAGGAGAAAGTGGATAAGGTGGCAGAGAAAGTTGGTAGGGTGGAAGAGGAAGTTGGTGGAGTATTGAAGGCGGTTGAAGTGCAACCTGGGCTGAAAAGAGAGAGCCAAAAGAGCAGGTTCGTCAAATCGCCTTACACCGTAGTAACACATGGAAAGAAGAGGAAAATGAAGAAACATATTGAGGAAGAAGCAAAAAGGGAGGAGGTTAAAGAGGTTGCTGGAGTAAGTGGGGCAGTGATAATGGATGAGGGTTAGGCGGGAGGCGAAGGAAGCAGGGATATACAAATTGAGAAAGGGGGAGGAAGTGGGCAAGCGAAAATGGAGTCAAATGTCGATTTGTATAGGCCAATAGAGGAGGAAAAGAAAAAACTCTTATATGCCTATTGTCATTTGGATTCAATGTCCTCTTAGTGAGGATTTCTTCTCATTATATAGGCACAAATGTGCAATATACAAGGCTAAAATCAAGCCTGAATTATAGCAGAAAATCTGCCTAAATTACGGCCATTAAATCTGTTTATACCAAAACTATACATATTCTGACTAAATAAGGAAGTGTATATATGTACAACTGGTGAAAACTAATTAAGGAAAGCGTATCATGGTGACATCCCCCCTCAAAGTGATGTTGGTCGGTCAAGAAGCATCAATTTGCCTACAAGAAACTGATGCCGTTGTCGTGTCATAGCCTTCGTAAACACATCTGCAATCTGGAGGTCAGTAGAAATATGAGGAAGAGAAATGATACGAGTGTCCAATACTTCCCGAATGGAATGACAGTCCACCTCAATGTGTTTGGTACGCTCATGAAAGACGAGATTGGCAGCGATCTGAATGGCACTAGTGTTGTCAACATGTAGAGGAGTAGGATCGGATTGAACACAACTAATCTCAGCAAGGAGGCCACGAAGCCAAAGAATCTCAGAACAAGCGAGACATTGCACGGTATTGATTCGGTAGAAGATTTGGACACGCGATCTTGTTTCTTACTCTTCCAAGATATCAAAGAGTCACCAAGAAACATGCACCAACTTGTAACAGATCGGCGCGTATCAGGACATCCTGCCCAATCTGCATCGCTGTAAGCCACAAGCTGAAGAGGAGTCCCAGTAGGGAAGAATAGGCCACGACTAGGAGAACCTCGAAGATATCGAATGATACGACGTACAGCAGCTAAGTGTAGATGACATGGAGCCTGCATAAACCGACTAACCTGCTGTACGGCAAAGGAAATATTAGGACGTGTAATGGTTAAGTAGTTTAAGCTCCCCACTAACTGTCGATACATATTAGGGTCGGAAAGGAGATCACCCTCTACCCGACGATACTTCGTGTTTACTTCCATAGGAGTATCCACAGAAGAAATATCTTGAAGACTAGCCAATGCAATTAGATCCTGAGTATATTTATGCTGATTCAAAAAAATGCCAGAGGAATCAGTATGAACTTCCAAGCCTAAGAAGTATGTAAGAGAACCAAGGTCCTTCATATGAAATGAGGCTTGAAGATGTTGCTGCAGTCGGGTGATCAAGCTAGAGTCTGTGCCAGTAATAACAATATCATCAACATAAACCAGAAGAAGGACAATGCCAAGAGATGTCTTGCAGAAAAATAAAGAAGAATCATATGCACTCTGCTGAAATGAAAATTGGAGCAAAGTGGAGCGGAATTTATCAAACCAGGCCCGGGGAGCTTGTTTCAGCCCATACAATGATCGTTTCAACCTACAGACATCCGAGGAAGAAGATGATGACAAACCAGGTGGAAGGGTCATGTATATCTCTTCTTTGAGATCACCATGAAAAAATGCATTTTTGACATCCATCTGATGAAGAGACCAACCTCGGGATGCAGCAACAGACAGGATAGTCCGTACCATAGTCATTTTGGCAACGAGAGCAAAAGTCTCCTCATAGTCCACCCCATATTCTTGTCTATTGCCAAGGGCAACCAACCGGGCCTTATACCGATCCAGAGTGCCATCAGAACGCAGCTTGATAGAATAGACCCATTTGCAACCAATATCTTTGACTTGAGAAGGACAAGGGACAACATCCCATGTATGATTATCCTGAAGAGCCTGAAGTTCTTTGGCCATTGCCTCACGCCAACAGTCATGTTTAGCTGCCTTAGAATAACCGAATGGAATGGGAATATTAGACAGAGTAACATGGAGAGAGGTAGCAGAGAAACCATACCAGTCCGGTGGACGAGACATTGTGGTCGAGCGACGAGGAACTGGGATAGTATTCGGATCACCCGTAGACGATTCAGTGTGAACAGGTTCAGATGGCGGGCCAGGCTCAAGAAGGGGCAAAACAGATTGTCGTCTTTCATATACAAGTCCAGATTTGAATCGGTCAATAGAAGGAGGCAAGTCATCAAAATGAGGCAAAACATGTATCTCAGGCAAAGACTTATCATGATAAGGAAAGAATGACTGATTTTCAAAGAACACAACGTGACGAGAAATACAAAATCGGTTAGAGCATGGATCATAGCAAACATAGTCTTTGTGTGAAGTACTATAACCCATAAATGCACATCTAACAGATTGAGCAGATAATTTATGTCGTTCATGAGAAGGCAAATGAACAAAACAATCACAACCAAAAGCATGCATGTCAAGGTATTTAGGGTGCTGATTATAAAGACGAAAATAAGGAGTTTCATAATTCAAGACACTGGATGCAATCTATTAATTAAATAAACAACCGTAGATAAAGCTTCAACCCAGAATTTAGGAGGAACAGATGATTGCAGCAAAAGAGTACGAACAACATCCAACAAATGTCTATTTTTACGTTCAAGAACACCATTTTGCTGAGGTGTATATGGACAAGAACGCTGAGAGACAATGCCTTTTTGTGTGAGAAAATCATGAAACTCACGAGACATGTATTCACCCCCGGAATCAGACCTCAGAATTTTAATACCAGAAGAAAATTGAGTCTCGACATAAGCAGTGAATTGTTGAAAAACAGATAAGACCTCAGATTTAGCACAAAGAAAATAGATCCAGGTATACTTTGTATAATCATCTATGAATGTAACAAAGTATTTATAATTTGCATGGGAGATAACCGGAGAAATTCTCCACACATCACTATGAATTAAATCAAAACAGCGGTTAGCATGACTACCGTGAGAAGGAAAAGAAAGAGACTTACTTTTACCTTAATTTGCATGTGGAACAATCAAAAGAGAGAGGAAAAGAAAATTGATCTTTATTACCCAACAAACCAGAGTTTATTATATGAGATAAAATAGCAGAATTAGGATGACCCAATCGTTTGTGCCATACTTCACACTTATTGTTCACAGCATTACAAGCAAATGAAATAACAGCAGGAATGGAAAAATGCATAGGAAATAAACGTCCAACTTTAGGCCCTTTCGCAAGTATCTTGCCCGACACCTGATCCTGCATAAGACAACCATCACGAGAAAAATGAACATCACAGTTATTATCAACCAATTGCCCGACTGAAATAAGACTGGTAGAAAGTTGAGGAGATACAAAAACATCTCTAATAGTTGAATCAACATCCCCAATAGCATGAATAGGTAACTGACAACCATTAGCAATCTGAATATGTGTCGATCCAGTATAAGTTCAAACATTGCCAAGAATATCAGAAGAACTAGTCATGTGATTAGATGCACCGGAATCAATAATCCATGAGGGAGAAAGCGAACCGTTACCTTGCAGTCCTAAGGCTGAAAATGCAGAAATAATCATATGTTGTACCTTCTCAGGAGTAAGAGCAGAGGAAGCACTAGGAGTAGCAGAAGGAGCGGAATCCATAGTAGCCTGATAAGCATTGGCCTGACGATTTTGGGGACGAGTAGGACACTCCTTAATAATGTGCCCTGGAACTTACTTACGTGTTGCAAAATTTTCGTATCGATTGGTAGCAATATGCCCATATTCCTTGCAGCAGAAGCATTGAACGTTCCGCATGTCTCTACCCTTGCCTTTTCCTTGAGCAGCATAAGCCACTGCATTGGATATCATTTTGTCGTGCTGATAAGTGGCCTGGGTGGTAAGTCGTTGCTCCTCACGAAGTAACTCCCCAAAACAGATATCCAAAGATGGCACGGGATTGCGATTCATCAAATTAGAGGGAGTGGCTTCAAATTCAGGTCATAACTTCATTAAAAATTGATCTCGCTTGCTTTGCGCATGAATTTCCTGTACAACTGAGAGAGAATCTTCTGGTACCTTGGCATAAATAATGTTAGTAAATTCTCCCTAGATATTATTAAATCCAGAAAAACAATCCTGAATGGAGAGATCACCCTGAGTATAACTAGAAATCTCGTACTCTAATTGAGATCGTCGAGCAATATTGTCTTGATTATAGACTTTTTTTAAGTATTCCCACCTAGATTTTGCAGTCTTATATGGCCTTAGATTAAGAACAATAATAGGATCCACTGATCCTAAAATCCATGTCATCACCTGAGCATCTTTGGTTTGCCACTGAGCTAGTTTAGAAACATCCGTAAGAACCTTATTACTCCCATCAATATGACCCCATAACTCTTTCCCTATAACAAATAAACGAAATTGAAATTCCCAGGCAGAATAGTTCTCACCCGTGAATTTCACCGCAATAAAATCAGAAGACATGATAGCCGAATTAAACACTAACAAAAAAATAGCCAATAACCAGCCCAAGAATAATCCCAAACAGTATCAACCAAACAATTTCAGAAAGGAAAACTGGAACGATACCTGGCCAAAAACTTCAACAATCAATTCCCAAAAATATTGAAACCCCAAACCACCCCAGAAGAGATCGACCACCACCAAGGAACCACCACAAGGCTTGACAAAGCAAATGAACACACCACCAGAAACTGCCGACAACCTCAGGACCAAAGATGCGCCACCAAGAAAGCACACCCAAAATGCGTCGAAAAACTCCAAGAAGCACTCAGACAGTGACGAAAATACCAAGAAGTCCCAAAAACAATGCCAACAGCACCTAAGAGGAAGCCCAACGTAACCAAGAACACCGATAAGAAAAAAAACAGAAAACCCACACGAGAAAGGTTTGTAACTTAGGAACCTAGCTCTGATACCATATCATTTGGATTCAATGTCCTCTTAGTGAGGATTTCTTCTCATTATATAGGCACAAATGTGCAATATACAAGGCTAAAATCAAGCCCTGAATTCAGAAAAACAAAAATGCGCCTAAATTACAGCCATTAAATCTGTTTATACCAAAACTATACATATTCTGACTAAATAAGGAAGTGTATATATGTACAACTGGTGAAAACTAATTAAGGAAAGCGTATCATGGTGACACCTATTACAACGAATCTGCAAGTGATGCCCATGTAAAGTGTAAGACTGGGGATTATCCTCGGGACTAGTTTGAAAAGATTTGGATGATGGGCAGGTGGCTTGATGACTTGGTGAGTTATTTTTGCTTAATTTTCCTTATTTTTGATTACGTTTTCCATAAGGTATTGTATACTTATCATGTTGTTTTTATTTGATGTAGCACATCGATGAGGTATTGGCACTGATAAGGCTACGACAGACCAGTAATTGTGATCTATTGTATCCTGATTGTGCCATCACTGATGTGGCCTTTGGCCAAACGCTAGCAACGACATATCGCAGTGTAATGAAAAAGACCATTGGTAGAGGTGCAACAAAAGGAGCCAAGTGAAAACGATCCAGCACAGAAGACTTGGACTGCGCCCCTAATGATTTTAAGTTTGATGACAGGATCATGCAGTATGTACTCGGGAAAGGTCCAAATATGGCCACAGTTGGGCAAAGGTTAAAAAAGTTTACTGCTTTATCAACATCAAGGATATGCACTGGATAGTAGTCGTCGCGCTTCTAGAGGAAGGGTTGCTGAAGATCCTTGACTGCAACCCAACTATTTATCGAGACAGACAGTTGGAGACCGAGTTGAAGCCACTGTCTGTGTTGTTCCGGCAATTGTTGTGCGACAACGGGATGTTTAAGCACTTCGGTGATCAAGTACTGACCAGAAAATGGCCACTCAAGCGCTTTCCCGTCCCAACAAATGAGTCAAGGTAAATTTTGTATAAAACTAACTTACATAATACAATTGTTCTATAAGCGAATTCTAATGCTAATGTCTTCTTCCTATTGTAGTGTTGATTGTGGGGCATATGCCTTGAAATTTATTCAATTCAACATGCCAACACCTTGATGGATGGCTTGAATGACGAAACAATGAGCAACTGTTGGGAGTGCTGGGCTGTTGAGTGCTTCCATGGGCATATGGATCCCTTTTGAGTGACTAAAACCAATCAAAAGGTATGGAAGTTGGACTTTGAATTTTGTAGTTTATGTGATGTTGATGTTGATACTTGGGTTGTGGTGCTGATGTTGCAGGTGTCATGCTTATATAGAGCTTTATCGAAAGAGACGGACTCAGTGAACTTCTCAATCTTGCACTCCATAACTTGGGTTCGTGAAGAGAGAAAATTTAACTCCCCGGACATCCCAAGTTTCCATTTAACAAATTGGCCCTGAAAAACTTTTTTATTTTTATTTTTTAATTTAGAAAAGTTGGCGTGGCTACAGGTGTGCCGGATAATTTTGCCGGTTGCTGGCCAATAATGAGAGGAAACTTCTCAAACTGGTTTGGGCTATCAGAGTAGGTTTCCGGCAAGGCATCTACAATCAAGGCTGGTGGCCAAAAGGAGGCATCTGCAATCAAGGATGGTGATCAGGAGCAGGCATCTGCAATCAAGGTTGGTGGCCAGGAGGAGGCATCTGTAATCAAGGCTACCGGCAAGGCATGGTACCAAACAATGATCTCAGACAGTGATTATACAGAATTTGAAAACTTCTCAAAATGGCGGCATCTACAATCAACACTATTGGCAAGGCATGGTACCAAACAATGATTTCAGACAGTGATTATACAGAATTTGAAAACTTCTCAAAGTGGCGGCATCTGCAATCAACGCTGCTGGCAAGGCATGGTACCAAACAATGATATCAGACAGTGATTATAAAGAATTTGAAAACTTCTCAAAGTGGCTTGGGCTGTCACAGGAGGGAAATGATAATGTATGGAAGGGAAATGAGAGGAAAACTGGTACTTGGAATTGGGTTTTTCTTTGCAATTGTCTAGGTGGAGGAAATTTTATTACGATCAAAACTGGAGTTAAATGTCTTAGGATTTAAAGTGTTTTGGCACTATTATGGATGATTTTAAGTTTAAACTTTCAATTACATTGATGTCTCTTATATTTTGATTTGTGATGAATTAGCTTGATATAAATTACTTAATTTTGCTGCTTATTCTTTTTGGATTTGGGAGGAAAATGAGTGAGGTCAAAATGTATGACAATCACAGTAATTTAAAATTATCCCTACAAAGAGAGATTATTACATAATTCAGGAAAAAAGTCAGAAAAATTTGTTTTGCCCATGATCGCTTAAGCGATATATGTGGTCGCTCATATATCGCTTAAGCGACTAAGAGTTTTCTAGTAATGATTGCTTAAGCGATCCTAAATCGTTTAAGCAACCAAGAGTAATAGCAAAGAATCACTTAAAAGATACAAATAATCACTTAATGATCATAGATCTGGGCAGATTCTGATTCTGCCTCGGACAAGATTGCTTAAGTGATCGTAAATCGCTTAAGCGACCAAGAGTAAAAACAATGAATCACTGAAGCGATACAAATGATCGCTTTAGCGATCTTAGATCTGGGTAGATGTTGATTTTGCCTCGGACATGATCGCTTAAGCGATGGTAAATCGCTTAAGCGACCAAGAGTAAAAGCAATGAATCGCTTAAGCGATCTTATGTTTCACTTAAACGATCTTAGATTTGGGCAGATGTTGATTCTGCCTCGGACATGATCGCTTAAGCGATCATAAATCGCTTAAGCGACCAAGAGTAAAAGTAATGAATCGCTTAAGCCATCTTAGATCTGGGCAGGTGTTGATTCTGCCTCGGACATGATCGTTTAAGCGATCCTAAATCGCTTAAGCGACCAAGAGTAAAAGCAATGAATCGCTTAAGCGATATCATAAATACCACCGGATCTCTTAATCGACTAAGTCTAAATACACAAGATCGCTTAAGCGATAAAAGAAATCGCTTAAGTGATCCTGTGTATTCGGATTTTTTTTTATTGTATTTCACAATATCGGTTAAGCAATTAACGTTATCTTAATATAAGGTGTACGATTTGTTCTCAGTGGAATATGACCGTTATTATATTTTAATTAAACATATAGTTCTTTTACGTCTATATTAAAAATATATGGTGTAAAATGTTTACTTTTGTATTCAACATATAGGGTGCACGATTCCTTCAGTTGACCATGACCGTTATTATATTTTAATTAAACATATAGTTCTTGTACGTCTATATCAAACATATATAGTGTAGAATGTTTATGTCTATATTAAACATATGTCCATACACTTGGAAAAGAAACATTGAAGTAAATTACCCTAAATCGCTTAAGCGATCGTGCATCTGGCAGATTGATTATGCGTCGGACTTGATCGCTTAAGTTTGAATGACTAATCAACGGATTGTTTGTGCAAATGGTTCTACAGAGTTACAACTCCGTACATAAAATTAAATTATCTAAACTTATTATATTACTATTGGCAATAAAGTATTATTTATTGAGCGAATCGTACAGAGTTGTAACTCTGCAAAACCATTTGCACAAACAATCTGTTGATTAGTCATTCAAACTTCGTTTACTCTTTGAAACAACAACTCTTTTAAAATCAGACCGAGAAGAATCTCAAAAGAGTGCAATATTGATCAATGCTCTACAAATTTCACCGTTTTCTTCTTTATCCATATCTCAACTCTGAAGCCATTTTCTTAGGGTGTACGATTCGTTAAGTTCACCATGACCGTTATTATATTTTAATTAAATTTATAGTTCTTTTACGTCTATATCAAAAATATATGGTATAGAATGTTTACGTCTATATTAAACATATGTCCATACACTTGGAAAAGAAATATTGAAGTAAATTACCCTAAATCGCTTAAGCGATCCTATCTATTTAACCTTGGTCGCTTAAGAAGGTTACAATAGGTGTGTTGAAAACCTTATTGTTATAACAGTTGCCATTGTTCATAATCAAAAAGTTTCTAAAAAATTTTGGCACTCTCTTGGTCTACAGAGTGCAGAGCATATGGTTATACAGTTTAATTTTATATTATTATTATATTTTTTATATATTACTTTCTTGTCAAGAACTAACAAAAATAATAGAATAACAATAGATGTTTCAGTGTGATATCTCACATTGCTTAAGCGATCATGCCTAATTTCCTTTGTACTGTACAATAATCATTCTCAAATTCAAGGCTAGAGATTTGGGTAGAAGAGAACTAGATAACCATGGAAGCTTAGTGAACATATCTTCTTCTTCTTTCTTCAGAACATAAAGGGCGCATTTGGTTGAATATTCCTATCCATATTCCCAATCCTATTCCCAAAATATTCGTTTGTTTAATTATTTAGGAAATATTAGTATTTTTTTAATTAATTTTAGACCCCTTAAGTTTATTAATTTCATTAAATACCCCCTGAAAAAATGTTTAAAAATTAACAAAAACAACCCCACCCACCCACCCAAACTTGCCAGATTCTGGCAACCACCATCAGTGGTTGCCGAAATCTGTCACAATGGCCTACAAATGACTAGAACTAGCCGAAAATTTACTGATATGGCCTTTTCTGGTTAAATCCACAGAGGATCTAGCTAGAAAAGGCCACATCTGTCGTCATCAACGACCAAAGAAATGGTTGTCGTTAATAGTCAACGATGGCCAAATCTTGGGCATCGTTGACCGACAACCATGGCCATATATTTGGCCATCACTGACAGCCAGATCTGGACTTTTGCGACCGTCGACGGCCAGATCTGTGGTCGATCTAGTCGGAAAAGGCCATATCGACACCTTACCTACCGGATTCAACCGGTCTGCATCATAATGCCCTTTTCCAGCAAGATTCTAATGGTAGTGGCTGGAATCTGGCACTGTGGATAGTGGGGGTGTTTTTGTTAATTTTTAAACTTTTTTCTGGGGGTATTTAATGAAATTAATAAACTTAAGGGGGTCTAAAATTAATTTAAAAAATATACTAATATTTCATAAATAATTAAACAAACAAATATTTTGGGAATAGGATTGGGAATATGGATAAGAATATTCAACCAAACGCACCCTTTATGTTCTGAAGAAAGAAGAAAAATATATGTTCACTAAGCTTCTATGGTTATCTAGTTCACTAGGCATGATCGCTTAAGCGATGCAAGATATCACTTAAACAAATAATGGCTTATGTATGTAGGATCGCTTAACTGATATATAACATCACTTAAGCGATCTTGTATTTGACAATGATTATTCTACAGAAGGAAATTCACTTGATCGCTTAAGCGATTTAATATCTCACTTAACACTGAAAGATCTATTGTTATTATATTATTTTTGTTAGTTCTTGGCAAGAAAGTAATATATAAAAAATATAATAATAATATAAAATTGAACTGTGTAACCATATGCTTTACACTCTGTAGACCAAGAGAGTGCCAGAATTTTTCAAAAACTTTTTTACTATGAACAATGGCTCCTGTTATCATAATAAGGTTTTCATCACACCTGCTGTAACCTTCTTAAGCAACCAAGGTTAAATAGATAGGATCGCTTAAGCGATTTAGGGTAATTTACTTCAATATTTCTTTTCCAAGTGTATGGACATATGTTTAATATAGACATAAACATTCTATACCATATATGTTTGATATAGACGTAAAAGAAGCATAAGTTTAATTAAAATATAATAACGGTCATGGTTAACTTAACGAATCGTACACCCTATATGTTAAGAGTTCGAGAAAGAAAATGGCTTCAGAGTTGAGATATGGATAAAGAAGAAGACGGTGAAATTTGTAGAGCATTGATAAATATTACACTCATTTGAGATTCTTCTTGGTCTGATTTTAAAAGAGTTGTTATTTTAAAGAGTAAACGAAGTTTGAATGACTAATCAACAGATTGCTTGTGCAAATGGTTTTGCAGAGTTACAGCTCCGTACGATTCGTTCAATAAATAATACTTTATTGCCAACAATAATATAATAAGTGTAGATAATTTAATTTTATATATGGAGTTGTAACACTGTAGAACCATTTGCACAAACAATCTATTGATTAGTCATTCAAACTTAAGCGATCAAGTCTGATGTAGAATCAATTTGCCAGATGTATGGTCGCTTAAGCGATTCTTTGCTTTTACAAAGTGTCGCTTAAGCAATCAAGGCCGAGACAGAATCAATAACTGCCTAGGAGCATGATCGCCTAAACGATCTGTGATATTGCTTAAGCGATTCTTCTCTTTTTCACTTGGTCGATTAAGCGATCATGTGATGGGCAAAATCAAGATATGCCCAGGTGCACGATCACCTATGATATCGCTTAAGTGATCCTTTATGAAAAACCTTTTGTCGCGCTTAAGCAATATACTTAGTCACTTAAGCGATCATGGGCAATACATACTTTTCCATCTTTTCTCTTGAATTTTGACAAACTAAAATTACCAACACATATTATTTCCATAATTTCTTCTCAATTTGACAACCAAATTCTAAACTAAAATCACCAACACATATTTAGGCCATGTAACAAGAATACTAAATATAAAGAATGATTTATTCAAGGTAACAATAAAATTTAAAACATCAATAATTGAAAACAATAACTCATCAACGGTTGCCCTTGGCAACTCCTTGAATTTCATCCTTCTTCGAACCTAATTTTCTGGATCTACATATGATTACTTCTGGCAACTGCTTCTCTTGTGGCCAGATTGCTTGCAAATTGAGCACTTATTCATCTTCCAGGGGAACCTCAGAGGCAGATGGATACGCTTAACTTTTTTTCTCCCCTTTGCTGTCTTCTTGAATGGCGGATGGATGATAATGTCAGCCAACTCTGGCGGCACTACCCACTGCTCTTCTGGAGGCACTAGATATATCGTTTCTGAATAAGCTAGCATGTAGTGATTTGCCATGTAGAGAGGGGAGCAAAGTTCCATATAAATTCTTGAACCAAAATTCGGCTTCCGTTGGTGTTTCAGTGCTGCTAATGCATGAGGACAGGTAAACGTTGAATGTCAAGCACTTTACAGCTGCAAGTTTTACTAACAAGGTTAACTAGGGCATTCGGACCATAGCCGCACACAGTGAACTCTTGAGCATTAAGAGGATAGGCAAACAGTGCATTTGGAAATTCCATACGTTCTCACAATAATTTTTCAGCTGATGGAACAAGGGTTGTAGTAAAATTATCTGACTCCGTACGACGCTCATGGAACCACCGTGACAATGTCCTCTGGATTGCATCAAAAAGTGCAACTATTGGAAACTCTCTTTCTATTAACAACTTCAAATTTATGGAATCGGCTATGTTCGTGGTCATGACACCAAACCTTCTTCCAAGAAAGTAAGCTCTACTCTATCGCTCGAAACAAACATCATACTCAAGATACTTAGCAACTCTATCATTCTTGATTCAGATTTGCTGGAAGTGCTCCTCGAACTCATCAACCCGATAAGCTTTTGCTGCCATGTAGTATGTCTGAAGAAGGCCAGCACACTTAAACTTTTGTTTTATGTTCTCACCAAGGTGCCTCATACAGAATCCGTGATGTGCTTGACGATAAATAATGGCAATTCCCTTCTTTATAGAGTTATGCCTATCAGATATTATGCACAACTCGCACCGTCAGCAAGATCGCATAATTAATTGAAAAAACCAAGTCCACGACTTGTCATTCTCATAGTCAACCACACACCATGCAACAGGATATGTGTGATTCTCGCTATCTTGTGCAGTGGCCACCAACAATGTACCTCTATACTTTCCCATCAGAAAGCAACCATCAACAGCCAATACCTTTCTCATGTTTGCAAAACCCCTTATAGCAAAACCGTAAGCAACAAAAAAATATTTAAACATCATATTCATGTCCCACTTCAAAGTCGTCTTACTACCTTGGTTTGTCAACTCAAGCATATAATGGTACGCTTCTAATACTGCGTACCCGTGCTCTGGCATGCCCCTCACAAAATCTTATGCATGTTGTCTCCCTCTCCAGCATTTCCAATAACTAACAGCACATCCCAACTCTGTGTGCACAAATCTCTGAATGTCTTTAGGAGATGGATATTTCCCTTCAACGAACCGACTTTTGACAAATTATCCAATAACATCAGCGGAGGCTTGTTGATGCTCACCTAAAATATGTCTCAAACCACATGTGTGCTCATAGGTTTATGTGCTAAGAATAATTTTTTCCGACTCCGCCAACCTTCTACAATAAACCCGCCACTTGCACTTTCGGTCACGACATGCAACCGTCACAACCAATGAATTTGATTTTTTGGTGATGAACTCAAAATTAGCTTTCACGGCAACAAGTTTTAGCTTCCTCACCGCTTCCTCTTTATTGTCAAATAAATACCCTATGCGCAACTCCGATCCATCCGTAAAAACATGAGCTGATTCACTACTACATGCAATTGCTCCCTCTAAACCTGCATAAACGACCATAGTGTTCTCTTCCTCATAAACTACATCTTTTACATAATATGTATTTAAAGGAATCTCTAAATCTGCGGGAACATGTACGGGGTCCTCTTCCTCAACATTTTTATTCTGCCCCTTATGACCAACGTCTTTTACAGAGTCCTCCTCACCACCCGATTCACCGTCTACTCTTGATTTTTCAACTAACAAATCAATGCCCTCGTAGTTCAAATTAAAACCAGACAAATCTCTGCCTATTTCCTTGTTATCCCCTTCCTTTGAACAAACTTCCAACGATTTTTCTACAAAAGAAACCCTTAAAATCGGCCTTGACCCATTATCGGCCACATCAATCATATATAACTTCACACTGTCATCCGACTTTAATTTAGCAGGAGGTATCTTATAATGTTCAGGAACTCTGCTTAAAACATACTTCACAACTATATCCATTACGTGAGCAACTCAAATCATCTCTTCTAATTATTTCATCAATTAACTCATCAAAACTAACCTCTGTGCTCACAGCAATTGGTATAACTTCTTTGCTCTTCCCAATCCACTTCCAGCTACTTTCTTTCTCCACCCACTCATCAAAATATTTAACACCCAAAACAACTTGTCATGTGTCTAATAATAACCAACTACCTATAATGCAAGAAAAAAATATTCTTAACTGTTGTATTAATGGTTGAAATATTTTAAAAAGTATTTGCACAGTCGCTTGATAGATTTGGTATATTGCTTAAGCAATATGGTATATCTTTTACTGGATCGCTTAAGCGATATAAGCAATCCAGCATAAATAACCATGATCGCTTAAGCGATCTTATGCCATTTGCTGATCGCTTAAGCGATCTGCTACTATACACCAGACTTTTAGCAGATCGCTTAAGCGATCTATCTACTGCATTACCAGAGTACCAGATCGCTTAAGCGATACACTCTATCTACTGCATTACCAGCCATACCAGATCGCATAAGTGATACACCAGATCGCTTAAGCGATCCATCATATCTAGAACGCATTTTCAGTCATCTCCACCTACAATCGGTGCTACCACCCCCAGCTACCCACAATGCAAGAAAATTTTCAACAAGTTTCACTCTTTTCAACTTCCATTACATCAACCACAACCCAACAACCTAAAAACTAAATCAAAATCATAACCCAAACCCAATCCATCATTAAATCTTTGTAAATCGAAAGGGAAGATACACATACTTGGATAAAATGTCAAGAGGAGGAGGAGGATCTGTGTTGGAGAAGATGTTAATGGCGGAGGAATGCATTAATGTGCCAGGAGGAAGAAGAAGAAGGTGTTTGGGTTTGTTTACAAGAATTTCAACTATTTGAGGACATATTATAATTTTTAAAAGATTACACAATTATTCATTAATCCTAATTAACCCCTAATCATGTTTAATTAAGCTTAATAAAAAATATGGTTATTTAGTTAACATTTACAAACTAGATAGCCTTTTAATTTAATTTTAACTTGAAATGGCCTTTTAATAAACTCCCCCATTCTGAGCCCCCATTGTTTTCTAATGTTGACCTAGTTGGTGTGCCGTTATGTAAATGTTAGAATCTTAATTGTTTCAAATAAAAATAGCTAAACTACTATACTAGATTAAAGAATAGACTGTTAAAAAATATATGAAATGTTGAAAATATGCTTAATTTATAAATAAAGCAAAAAAAAAAAAAAAAATGTGTTAATTCAAATTGGGTTGAAAATTTTCTTTTCTGAAAACTGATTAACTCAAGCATTTTACTAAATTATTATATTAGATTAATAAGTGTCAGTGTCAATGCATCTGTTTTCATGATATCCTCGAGTGTCAAATTTTGAAATAATTTTACTTGTCTCACTACCAACTTATAAATGGTGGGTTCCTCTTAACCTTACTTGCAGTAGCAACTTCTATGGATATCTCTAATGATCTACTTGAGCTTATTTACTACCAAAATAGTTTATTTAAGAGATAAATTTACTTAAAGTCAAATTAAAGGATAACCAACTCTCAAATTACTTTGCAAGCAAGATATATCAAAAGATCTTTGGACACTTTTACTTAGGGATGTTTAAAACCGGTTAACCAGTCCAAACACCCATTTTTTTTAATCGAACCAGTTTTTTAGTTCAAAAAACCTTGACCCAACACCAAACAGTCCTAGAGGAAAACCGGTTCCAGGTTCCAGTTAACCGATTAACCAATTTTACTCTGCTCACTCTGGAAAAGAAAAACTCAACTGCCTTCCATGTCCTAATAATCCAAGTGGATCCTCATTTAATTGAATTCAAATCCAACCAAACAAAAGAAAAAGAAAATCGTCTCTCCCTCCCAGCAACTCTACACCTTTTAAATCATCAAAAATCCTTATCTTGATTAAGCTAAACCCAAGATTGACTGGGATCCAACCATCAAATCTCCACTGTTGAATTTCAAATTCAATTACATCATCACCTTTGATTGATGAATGTAGATCTAGCGTCCCAGATGGGAAAGGTGGGCACCGAGTGCATGATGATAGAAAGTTAAAAAAGTAGAACATATATTCATAGAATGACTCCTTCAACAGTTCAACTTGGCATCTTTTTCACTCACAAAGGCAAAACAAAACAACAGAGTCAAGATTTGTTTGAATAAAAACAAAGGAATACTAAGAGCAAAAAGTTTTATTCGCACTGGTTGATGAAGCAGACAGAGTGAGAGACTGAAAGTGATGGAGCCAAAGCAGGCAAGCAACAAGAGAACAAGAGCAAGAGCAAGAGCAAGTCACACGAAAGCAAGAGGCATCAACCTTTGAGTGGCTTGAGAGATGAAGTAGACAGAGTGAGAATGACGATAACAGCTTGAGAGTTTCGCAAGCAAGAGGCATTGAGAGTGAGAGACTTGAGATGAGAGTTGAGAATGAATTTGGGGATTTTGGTTTTAGGGCTTTACATTTTACCCTTTTACTACAAACCGGATTTTTAAACCAGTTTTGGTTAACCGATTTCAAAAATCACTTGAACTAGTAACCGGTCTAGAAAACCGATTCAAGCAAATTTTTGAACCGAAACAAAACCAATTTCACTAAAAACCGATTTTTTGGCTTGGTTAACGGTTCAGTTCAGTTTTCTGACTTTTCTGAACAGCCCTATTTTACTCATGTCTTTCACACTCAATTACATAAATACCATTGCTTCCATGAAAATGAAAAAAAAAAAAAAAAGACTTTTGAGTTACCAACTCCTATAAACCTAAATCTTAAATTCCCAAACCGATTCCATCAAATGGTTAATCACTTCAACAGCCATCACAAAAAGAGTTTGGGCAGGATTGAATCCCATTTCCTCAACCTCATTGACAATCTTGCAATATTTAGAATGTTTCGAGCGTGCTACAAGTGGATAATTAGTCACCAAATAAGAAATTCAAGATTGAGGCACACCAGTATCTTTCAAAAGAGCTATATATGTGGACCAAAACTTTTATTCCTTAAATCCAGTAAAAGTCCCCGTCCCATGCACTTCAAAACCGAAACAATTTTTCATCATGAATGACAACACTCTTAGAGGAAATTATAATATGCATATTTTGTTAACAAATATGCTCTGTTATAGAGCTAGTGAAAATAGTTTGCTCAACTACATGCAAGGCTCCATTTCCGTTCTATTGAATCTATGATGACCTATGAATTGATTGTTACAGTTCCACGTTCGCATCATCTCCGGCAATAAAACCAAAGCTAGCTTCTGTGTTCTTCTTTTGCAATACATAAACTAGCACTATTATTCTCTAATAGAGCAAATAAAAGAAGCTTTCAAAAAGTCATGAAGGGATCTCAATTGCCACATCTAAGTTAGCTTCTCCACAATATAATCACATGGATGTCAATAAACTTATAACTTAAGAATCCACGTTATTAGCAAAATTTACTGAATATTTTTAGAATGTTTCTTTTGGTTCCTTTAGATGGAAATAAACAAACACATTCTAATCAATTGGGATCACTCTAGCGTAACAAATTCATTAGTTCAGATATAATATTGATAACATCACATTGTAAATCAATAGCCATATGCAGAACCACAATCTTGAGATGCTATTATGTTCTTTTGATGTACACTGTACAGACAAGTGAATGGTAATATATTATATTATTAGACTATAAAAAAATTTCATGTACAGTCTAATGAATGGTAATATATTTTGGAAGCAGAAACAGAGGCCATTCATGGTAAAAAGGAAGCAGAAGAATCTAGTTATATTCCAAGAAGGCAAGAACATTGACATTCCAACATTGGCTTTTCTAATTTTCATTGACTCAGCATGAATGTTACAACAATTTCATAGCTTAATGTTTTAAGAATGTTATGTCAAAATGTTGGATCCCTGCTTGTTCAAACAATTCAGACAATAAAAGAACCAGTACTTCAAGCGATAAAAATGGAGAATTGACAATAGTAAACCGGAAATGCAAACTGACCTTTATATATTAACAAAGATAAGGAATAAAACTGAACCAAGAATTGGAATCAGTCAATCCTTAATTCAACATAAAAGAAAAACAATAAAGTTAACATAAATTATTCCCATCCCAGCTGAACTTTGAGGGTCAGCCTCCTCCCCTGTTTGCCATATATTTTTCTGATATCCCTTCCTCTCTTTTGCCTCCCTTTTAATTCTCTTTTCCTCCTAATAGAATTCTTCCCTTATCCCATCCCTTACTGCCATCTGTCCACCCAATAACTGATTCTTAACACCTCACTCACCGGAATCTTATTTTTACAACTCAATGTCCCCTACTTGCCTCCCTTGGATTTCTTATTGTATACCACATATCTGATGGTCTCATCACAAAACATTCATCCTAGCGTAAAAGAACTACAGATCCAACACTTGGTAAATCAAAAATAGTTTAAATTAGCGACTACCACAAAAAAAAAGAAAAAAGAAAAAAAAAAAAGGTTTATATTGAACGCAGTTCAAGAGTTAAACCTGTTTTATTTCAAATGCCTCTGAAATCCAGGGGAGGCATCCACTGGATCGATTTTGCCATGATATACATCTGATAACTCAGGAACTTCTTCTTGAAATTTTGTTACATACTTCTTAATAAAATTGCTCTGCCCAAGACATAAGTAACTGCATGGACGCATATTTTCTTTGATTAATCCTTTGGAGAGCAGAACCTGAATAACCAAACACCTCGGGGCAAGCCTCTTCTCTATGCTGAATGTGCAAACTATTGGCATTTTGGAAATATCTCGCGACAGCCAACCCATTTTCTTCACAAGGAAGTCCATAGCGCTTGTAATCTTCTCCTCAGATATTCTCATACAATAAGGAAACCTTCTAAAAGCAGCGAGAGTCTCATCCTCGGACCAACCCCACCTCCTGTAAACCTCTAACTTAGATTCCCAAACTGATTCCTTCAATTGGCTTATTACTCCAACTGCCTTAACAAACATAGTTTGGGTGGGATTAAATCCCATTTCCTTAACCTCATTGACAACCTTGCAAAATTTAGAATGTTTGGAACATGCTACGCCTGGCATATTAGTCACCAAATAAGAAATTTGAGATTGAGGCACACCAATATCTTTCAAAAGAGCTATATTTGGACCAAATTTTTTACTCCTTAAATCCAGTAAAAGTCCCCGTCCCGTGCGCTTCAAAAATGTGACAATTTTTTCGTCATGAATCACAACATTCTTGACGAAATTATAATTGGGGATAAGACGATTCTTTAAACTCATACATAACAATGTTGGACTCTTTGCTATGATCATTGCTAGTTCACTACTTGAAACCCCTATAGAACGGAAAAACTCAAGCTTGGGCGAAAGTATCTTTTCAGGATCAATTGAAATGATTCGTGGGCATCCTCTCACAACCTTAGAGATCTGGGATTTGGAGAAACCATGGTTGCTGAGAAACCTAAGGACTGAGTCCGCTCTTTCAGTGTTCTTCAATTGAAGATACTTAGAAGCAGAAACAGCAGATTTTAAAGACAACCCACATGAGTTTATCAAGTATGAAACTGTAAAAGACTCTTCCTGTTCACTTTGTTTAGTTTCGAACGATCTCTTCTCTACATGCGAAGATGATGAAAGAAACCTAAGAGGGAAAATCTTATTTTGAGAAAAACCTAGTTGAGTAGTTGTGAGATTCAGAGCAAAATCCCTATCAGCAATTACTTTTCTTGCTGTTCTACAAAGAAAACGAAACATAATGAAATTAACTTACTCAACGTTAAACTGCATTCCGCAAACTTCTTCAATTTAAACTGCCAATTCCAAGACCTACGAAGGCTGAAGCTGAATATAGAGCCTTCAACGTTCAATTCTGAGCCGCCATTGTTTTGTATTGTTCACCTGGTGGGTATGCCATTTTATAAATGTTAGAATGACAGGTTCACCCTTAAGAGTATTTATATCCGACAAGACGTTCAAAGTATAGATTGTGTATGACATGTCGTATACTGAGAACATTTTTGGAGCTAATATATTCACATTTTCGCAAGTCCTGGTCCTTTTTTCATGTTTTGGCCTTTTGGGTAATAACCCCATTTATGTCATTTACATGTTAGAATCTTAATTGTTTTAAATAAAAATAGCAAATGCGTTTGGCTCCCTATTTTTATCCATATTCTCAATCCTATTCTCCAAATAATATTTGGCACATTATTCTAGAAGTATTACCCTATTTTTTAATTATTCTTAGACCCCATAAAGTTATTAATTTTACTAAATACCCCCTGAAAAAAAGTTTAAAAATTAACAAAAATACCCCCATCAACCCAACTTGTCAGATTCCAGCAACCACCATCGGTGATAGCCGAGACCGTATAACGGCAATAAATTCGCCATAAATGGACGGAATTTCACCGATCTGGCCTTTTCCAAACCAGATCTACACGCTGATCTCACGAAATAAATGGCCGTCGTTGACCGAAAAAGATGGCCGTCGTTTTGACCTTTCCGGCCGTCGACGGCCATAACAGGTCATAGATTTGGCCTTTTCCGGCCAGATACGTGGTGGATCTGGCCGGAAAAGGAAAAGGCCATAATGCAGCGTTACACGCGTCAGTGAGTGCATGCCTAGTAACAAAACTCGCGTTGGAGCGATGGTGGCCGGAATCTAACACTATAGGTGGTGGGGGTGTTTTTGTCATTTTATATATTAGGGTCTTTAATTAAATTAGTAAACTTAAGGGTTTTTTCATAAAATTTTTAAAATTTACCTCGTAATACTCCACTGTCCAATATCTCAATACTATCCCCAAAATCCTATCCAAAATACTACACCAAACGCACCCATACTATTCTACTAGATTAAAGAATATACTGTTAAAAAATATATGAAATGTTGAAAATATGCTTAATTTATAAATAAAGCAAAAAAAAATTAAATTGGGTTGAAAATTTTCTTTGCTGAAAAATGATTAACTCAAGCATTGCTCTATATCATTTAAGTGGCGTATAAGAATATTAATTTGGGTAAAAATAAACGACTTTTTCCCACCCAAATAATGGTTTAATAACATTTTTTTACTCACAAACTTTTAAATAACACTTTATTATCCAAATTTATATTTTTTTTCCAATTCTAATATCTTTGCGACGCCACACTATCACCATTCTCTTTCCAATCATCACTCATCAAAACCCCTCAAACCTTACTTCAACTAACCTCGCCAATCATCGATAATCGAGCGATTAGAGTTTGCCCAACCACCACATCTAAGTCAAATTATAATCAATCTCAATCACCAAAATCCAATCTTCTACCACTAAAAAACTCACTTGTCTCCCCTTTTCAAAAGTCATAACAGCCTGGATATAGTTTGCTCTCTATTCGTTGCCGCAATATAAATTTGGATAGTAAAATAATATTTTAAAAGTTTGTGGATGAGAAAGTGTGGTTAAGCCATTATTTGGGTGGGAAAAAGTTGTCAACTCTTTGATTAATGTTTTTTTAATTAGTTAAGAGTTGATTATTAATTTAATTTTGTGATTAATTATAAGGTGGAAATAAATAATTATTGGAAATATATTTATTAAATTATTAAATTTTCCTTAATTTAGAGATTTATTATTAAAATTGTGATTAAAAATAAAGAATTGGTTAATTTTTGATAGATAGAGGTAATATGGTCATTGTACTATATGTAGCCATGTCATATGCCAAAAATCATTTACAAAGACTAATGAACATGGAACGTTGATAGTTTCTCAAATAAGAGAGAAGAAAGTGTTGATTCACCAAACCTATGATGGAAATATATATTTTGGCCAATATACAAATTGATTATAATATGTTATAATAATAAAGAAAATTAAAAAATATATATTTCAAAAAAGTTTTACCCAATTAGCTACTGACCTTCGACCACCATTGTCCAACCACCAACTGGAATGACGAACAATCAGTTGGATCTGACTGTTCGTGTGCTGATCATTGTTTTAAAAGCCGGACTAGAGGACAACTTTGTTACCCGAGTCACGGTTGAATCGGTCCAACCGGTTGAATCGATGACATCATCACACATTATGATGATGTCAATACATTTTTAAAAAAAACCTACTTTTTTTTTTTTAGATTTCTATTTTTTAATAAGATAATAACAACTTAATTACTGTCTAATATAATTCAAAGTTCAAATTCAACAATAATCCCAACATAATTTAAGTCATTGAAATTGCTGTCAGGATCATTAGCCGAGTTTATACAGTTGGCAGTACCATAGATAGATTCTGGAGCAATTTGACGAGTAGCCCTGCCTGAAACATACTTGACAGCAGAAATCTTAGATACAACTTTGGCAACATTTGCTTGAAGAAGGAAACTTTGATCAGGAACCCAAGTCCGCCCAAGGGTTATCATTCAGAGGGGTAACTGTCGGTCCACCCATGTTTACTCTATAAACTGTCTCCAACGCCTGCCACATCAGGCCTTGGAATTTCTCTTGTGGGCTAATGAGGATAGCATCATCAGTGATGAGCTGGTCAGGAACTGAAACAACTTCAATGGCATTTATGAATGCTAATGAATTGTTTGATGGACTGAAAGTGATAACAAGGTTACATTCACCGAAAACTCTTTAACTACTTTAGAGTTTGTAGTGAAATTGCTAAGGATGCCATACTTTTGCATCTCTCTTTTACTTACAAGTGTTCACAACATATCCTCCTGCATTGTGATCATAAGTACGAAAATACAAATTAATGATCCAATAACATAAATTATTTAATAAGCTTAAAATAAAAAATCTTCATTATTAAGTAGGTTTAGTGAAGAAGAAAGTATCTCAGAAAGTTGAGGCCTCTAATAATACAGATGACAGCTAAGAAACCATCGAAAGTAACTACCTTTTCGGGAAGTGGACTCATGCTTCCTTCCTCCTCAACGGCTAACAACTTTTCAGCCTCTTTCTCAACTACCTGTTTTGCCGGCAAATCCAAACCTGTGCCACCCCGACCATGAACCCCAGAAGCAAAACGCTTGGCATTATCTTGATTCATTGCTCTAGAACCTCTACCTCTAACAAAGAAAAAATCAGCTTAATGGATTTCTTACAAATTATATCAAGACGAGGGCTTGGGAGTCATACCTCTTCCAGCACCAAGCTGCGGAGTTTGAGCTACACAAACATTATTCTCCTGGCTTTTATTAAGCCTCTTTGATCGACGAATTCCACGTTGCAAATCTGGCATTCTTTACCCATGCAAAGATTAATCTGAGTCTATCCTTAATCTCCAAGCCCGAAGAAATATTAATAACCTATGAATTTACGCTATCGAAATACATTTAAGAAAACATTAATCAGAAAAGAAGACCTATCTAATAGTGAGTATTCAAATTTAAACTTGTTCAACAGACCTCAAGTTCAGATATTTAGCCAAAATGCTTCCATTAGTTAAATTTAAGAAAAGATAGAATATAAAACACATGGCATTCATTTGAAACTCTACATATAATAAGATGTGTTTATTCTGGCAGATAATTAAGACCTTCGATCCAAAATTGAAAATGCTATAAACAAATACGTATTCAATATACGCATTTCAACAACAAAGCAAAGATACACAATATGGCCACACAACAAGAATTCATGGCAGCAAAAGTTAACTTTTTTCTATTTGGATGAGCCATTAGACACTTTAATAGACAATCATGAGGTACCAAACAGAAAACTACAATTACATTCTCTGAAACTGCATTGCCAACTTATGTCCATTAGGAATCAAACTATGAAAATCCTTCAAATAATGCACCTCTTGACTATATCAATGTCTACTCTAAGCCTCGTTATAAAACAAAACAATCATTGATGTTATGAACTTACCAAAAATCCAATGAACACAAATTCAATCCAACATCAACAATTAACTAGAAAAAGGTAGCACGCACAAACACCAAGTAAAAGATGTCACCTTGAAGATCATTCAAGCTCCAACAGAGAGAAAGAGGGCTTAGATTTGTGAATTCACAAGTAAATAGCAAACTCTGAGGACCCTTTTGGAGTATTTGAGAACGTTAACTACATAACGGGAAAATATTGAAAACAAAACTAGTGGAAACAAATCTAGCCAAGTTCGTCGATTTCCGGCGAGGGGGGAATGCGTCGTCGATTTCTGGCGAGGGAGGAACGCATCATCGCGATTTCAGAGACTGGAGTTGCAATTTTAGCAAGGGATGGTTGCAATTGGCACGCGTC
This sequence comes from Pistacia integerrima, assembly GCA_026225825.1. Lineage (NCBI taxonomy): Eukaryota > Viridiplantae > Streptophyta > Magnoliopsida > Sapindales > Anacardiaceae > Pistacia > Pistacia integerrima. The sequence continues at coordinate 9,014,528 of CM047748.1, forward strand.
GTCAAGATTGAGTTTTGATTTGTGATCTTTTTCAGATTTTCGTGATTTCATATAAATTTTTTCAGAGTTTTTTGCACGCGTAGAGGAACTAAGGAAGAAGAAGTTGCGCAGCGCAAAGGCAGAAATTAGGGTTTTTCTCATTTTTCAGTTGGACTGGTTTTTCTTACTGTCCGGTTGTACCGGCAATCCAACACTGTTCACGCGGTTCATTACAGGTTAAAATGGTTTGTTACATAATAGCGAGTTTAATGTTGACTCGAACCCGACACATGACCGGTTCACGGTCCAACCGGTTGGACTGACCGGTCCGGTCCGGCTTTTAAAACAATGGTGTCAATCTGACCGTTTCCGACCAGATCGAAATCTAGAAACGACCAAATGGCTAATTACTCCAACTGCCAAAACAAACATAGTTTGGGTGGGATTAAATCCCATTTCCTTAACCCCATTGACAACCTTGCAAAATTTAGAATGTTTGGAACATGCTGCGTTTGGGATATTGGTCACCAAAAAAGAAATTCGCACACCAATGTCTATCATTCTATAACTTTGAATTTTGTTTTCACACTTTCAATTTTACTATTTCTACTATAGTATAAGTTGAAGAAAGGTGCGAATTAGAAAATTTTAGACATCAAATTATCAGTGTGGACAGTTTATTAGAACAGAAACAAATAACAATAAACAAGATAACGAGTATATTAACTTCAATAGGGTTCAGCAGGGGCTGCTGCCCACACAATCTAGCTCTGTCACTATCAAAACATAGAATTCAATAGCATCCAGTATAATGCTCAAAGTGCTGATAAAATTAAGTTAATGAAGAAGAACCTTTGCAAAAATGCATCTGAGTTGTCCTTCTACGTCAGCTTGGCAGTTAAGTTTGTTGATCTTGCCTTCGTATCTGCAGCTCGATGTCAAAACTATTTACTTCTCCCTCTTGGCTGGTCAAACGGAATTGCATCCATCTTTTGGCATTGTGCTTTGTATCTCCTTTACCAATTGCAGATATAGAAGCACGCTGGCATAGAGTTCAGGAAAATTTGTAATATGTACTCTCTCAATAAATCCAAACTGGGAAGCCTACATTGTTTTGTTTAAATTCTGCGCGAATACACAATAGTGGTATTGAGTTGTTAATCACGGAATTAACAGTACATTGTTATTAATTAAAATCAAAATCAAAATCAAAATTTAAGTGTAACAACAAACGCACTTTTTTTTCCAAGTGATTTTAGAACTGCAAAAAAGCATGTGGAAACTAGAAAGTACTTGCCTAAGGAGAATAAGGAAGCAGCTCAGTTGACTAGAAGATTTATTTCAGTTTATGTAGTACCCAAAATTCACTTTAACCAATACAGTTAATAGTCATGGAAATACAAGTAATTACATATACCTGCCGAGCCATTTCTCTTGTTCATGATATGTCTATTGAGGCTCACAGTTCTCCAAAGGCAAAGCAACTGAATAAGAGGGAAATTTCATCAAGCTGTGGAGACAACAATCAAAAGAGTTGAATGTAAATTTTTAAACCATTCATCTTAAAATGTGGCACAATATGTGAATTAGTATCCTACTTGCACGACAAAAATCTGTGTTTCATTTTATTAGCTTGAAACTGCATGTTCACGTTAGGATTGTTAAGACTTAAGAGTAACAAGTTTGAACAACAACCATCATGTACCACCATGAGGGGAGAAAATGTTTTCAGCTTTAGATCATTCTTCACATAGAGATGTGACAATTCCTTGTTCAAGTCTTATAATAAACCAGAAGATTATTACAGAGCATTAATAAAATGTTGAAAATTTTACTCATACTAAAACATAGAGATCTCTTATGTAATTTGCATCCCAACAAAATCATAATGGCTGGAGTAATTATTGAACAACAAAAGCAAGTGACGCTATAAAGTTAAGCTAAAAGGTACGTTAATTTCAAAGTAATCTTCTAAGACCAAAACTTAAATCATGTAGAATATACAACTTCAATTCAAAGTTCACCCAAGTTACATCCCTTTAAAATTCTAATGTATCTATATCAGTTGTTTTCATGCAACATTTCAATTGTTGCTGAAGAAAACAGAGCAAAAGGAGTATATATGAAGGGAAAGAAGGTACTTGGGAAGGAAAACAACTATTCCTATCATCCTTTGCACAAAACGCCATGGTGAAAGCTTCTGCCTGCTACACTAAAAGAAAAAGTTTCCCATTATATGACATTTTACTACTTTTTCCCATCCTTGAAAAGAGCATCAATCTCACTAACACTACCTGCAGCCACATGCTTTTAATTTGCAGGTCAGAACCATGTCTATATATTAATAAAAAATGTAAACTAAACAAAGAAGAAATTTGACTACCATGCAACTTCTTGCTACCCTCCAAGGCCAACTCAATTAGTTTTGATAATCCAAGGCCAACTCAATTAGTTTTGATAATCAATAAGATTATGCTTTGATTCATTTACTCAAGAAGATTGTTAAAAAGAGTTTTTTTACTCTGTTGCATAGGCCCTTGTCTTAACTACATGTCTTAATCAGATTGTAAAAACTGAGCTTTAAAGCACTAAATTGTAAAACATTAGATATAAATTCTAAAAAATTTTGTGGGACCTAGAGACCACACCAAACCTGAATATAGCTCTGCCCCTGAACATGACAAACAGTCACAAACAATTCCAAAGCGATTTAATTTAACAACCTGCTTGTTGGGCCATTTATTCTTTCCTTCAACAAGTCTTTGAGCCATTAGATCCTGCACCAAAAGATCTTTTATATGATTATGTTTAAGGGAATCATTTCTATCTGCTCTGTCAGGAAAACTTCACTATTCAGAGTTAATTACTGGCTACTCACTTGAAATTTTAAACTCTAACTGGAAGGGTAATATAAATAGGGTTCAAAGCACAATAACAACAATTTAAATATTAGATTTACCAAGAGCCTGAAACAATGATGCAAAATTCGTCTATTGCTTTACTTATGATAACGTATATATCAGCAACTAATGGAGTTTTTCAGCAATCAGTATATAAAATTTGGAAAAATTCAAAACAGAGTGACCCATAAACAGTATTCAAATACTGATAATTGTCAAAACTAGCTATATTGGCTGCTGTTGTTGGTACCATGCACAGAAGCCGCTATTGATCTATTAAGACATAATAATACATAAATGAAACTTAGCTTCATAAAAAAGAAAATGGAAGACATGAAAAATCCTCAGCTCGATAAAAGTTACCTAATAAACAAAGCACTAAAGTGAGCTACCACATAAACGTCACTATTTTCACAATATAAATGTTTTATTTTAATAATCATTCATGACATAAAATTCAGTATTTAATTTTTATCAATTACTAGACACTCTAGCAAACAACACTTTGCCTACAGAGTTATATATATCTTTTTCTTTCATGGTGTGATGGTTAATCATGGATTTTTATTCTTTCTATTTAGAGAATATATTTGCTAGCCTCTATTATTCTCCTTTAAATCAACAGCAAAATTCAAAATCAAAGTTATATTGGATGTTTGTTTTCATTAATAAAACTTTGATAACTTTTTCCTTGAACAATTGTGTTCTTTTTAAATTATAAAGTTTGAATTAAGACAATGCTTGCAAACAATTTGCATATATAGTAATAGAATAATATTACACCCACAACCTCTTCTTACAAACTTTCTCTTACGACCCCAAGGTGGCAACTCGCAATTGGTCAACCGCAATTTATCAGATGGAACCCAAGTAGGATCCATTGTGAACTGACCAATTGCGAGCTGTCACGTTAGGGTTGTGAAAAGAGGTTATAAGTGTAGCATTTTCCATAGTAATATACAAAATAAATAAATAAATAAATTCTATGTAGTTTTCAAATTATAAAAAAAAAAAAAGAATGATAACTTAGGATTAGAGTTTCGGTATTACAAGAAAATGTTCTATAAATCAAAGTAGCATCCGTGTATATGATACATACGATCGATTCTTCTCACCAGAGAAAAGCTTTCCACTTCGTCACCTATTGGTTATTAAAGAACATAAATATTTATGATATATATGCATCCTAATTACAGTCATCACTCCAACATAAACATAGAAATTGAGAGCAAATTTAGATAATATAGGACTAACTAGGAATTGTAAGCCAGCCTTACCAATATATTCATAAAACTGAAGCACAAGATAGGCTGTGGCTCATCAGCACAGCAAGCTTCTCCACTGGATTTTGCCACATTCATCACTGATCCAACAATTTAAAGAATAAATAATCAATGCAATTAATGAGTATCATGAAAAGAACCAATTGGGTTTTTATAATTATGGGATTATGTTAGAGCTAACCTTGTTTCGAATTGAGCAATTTAACAAACACTTATTGGTCATACATGTTTATTTGATCATAATATTTAGGATTAAAAAGAAAATTATTTGGAATCAATATATATTTTTGTTTTTACAAGATTGATTTATTGTAAATTACAAGAGAAAACCTTAAATTAGAAAAATAAAAGGATTGCAATCAACTCTCTAGTCTTCATATGAGTACCTTTCGATAAAAGCAAACTTATTAAATAATTTAAAAAACTAAAAATAGTAAAAAATTCACCGAAATGTTCCTAATGACAAGAGCAATATCAATATTGTAACAGCTGAGCCCAACTTTTGGACTTCAAAGCAAGTGTCTTCCACGCTCGCATATTTCCTTTTGAGCTTCAAGTGACCATTTGTCACCCCAAACACATTTACTTGGTTGAAAGGATGAAAGACTTATAAACTAACTCAGGCTTTCATTTGCTAGTAATCACGATTATGGTCCTTTTTAAGATAATGAAATATTCATATGAACAGATGAATGATATTTGACACCAAAATAAAATCATTTAGAAATTTTTTATTTTTTTAAAAAGGTTGCACCATTGGAGAGCAATATACATTGAGGTTGTCAAAGCCAAACAAATAATTAAGAATTACCTTGAGCTTGACTCTACGTGAATGAATTTTGGGAATTTCAATGCCTTGGAGATTGGTTCCTCATCATCGTGATGAAACATCTTAGGGATCTGAATTCTTCCACTGCATTCCCTTCCTTTCGCTCCGAATAAAATGGACCCCACACTTTTTTATCTTGCAATACTCTGGCGATGCACACTTCAAGAATTGATTGGTTACTTTGAAGCTTATGATGGCCTCGCTACTGTAACTGAATTTCCGAAATTCATATGCTAGGAATATATGATCTGACTCAATATAGCAGGGTCCACTCCCTTCATCCCAGGCATAAAAAAATCCAAAGTCAACTTCGCAACCATCTTTGCTGATCAGATACTCAACAATCAACGCTCGGTCATCATAATGATCATAATCTTGGAATGCGAAACCGGTAATATGATTCAACGAACCTCGGGGTAGCTCTATAAAACATCCATCAGTTTGAAAGCTAAACCAGTTTGGGATTTCACTTCCAGGAAAACCAATTGTAATGCCATAGTCAGAAAACCCCTACACCAAGAAAATTGTAAGTTCTAAATTTGCTAGTTCAACCTCAGATTTTTCTATTAAATAAAAATAGAAGGAAATTGAAATCATATCAAAAGAGAGAGTGTTAAAGACCTTTCCATTAGCTAAGTCGCTGGATGAGTTCAAATCCAGCTTGAAACAATTTATGAAGCTAAGTCTACTGGCTGCACTTCCTGGAAAACATGATAACGCTTGCAACGATGTGCAACTCTCTGCTTCTAGAAAATTGATCTTACATGGATGCTTTGGTAAGAATTGAAGCCTCTTACAATAGCTTAAGTCAAGCAACTCCAACTTTTAAAGGTTTAAAATGCTTGTCGGTATGCTCTCAAAATTGTTTCCAACTAAATTTAATTCATACAGTGATGATAACCCATCAAGTCTGTTGGGTAAATCTATGATATTGCAGTTACTTAAATTTAAACGCATTAGAAACTGCAGACCTGATAATGTAGGTGACGGCAAACTCACCAGATCTAGACTCTTACATCTCTCCAAAGATAATCTACCAATGTTGCTTAAACATACAATTGACGAAGTATCTCTTCTAGGAATTTCATTAGCTTCCAGTTCCTCCGAACTTTGTAAGTTTGCAAAGTCTTTAGGCAATTTGTCAAGTTTGGAACAATTAGAGATATCAAGATATTTAAGAGATTTCAGATGACCAAAACCCTGTGGGAGACTCTCCAGCTTTGAGCAACTTGTAAGCTTCAATCTTAACAGATTGGTTAGATACATGATTGATGACGGCAATTCTTTAACTGCAGTTCCCTCTAAATCTAGTTCTTCTACCTCACATGGAAGCTTAGAAATAGTCTTCAGATTTGAACAACCCCAAAGAACAAGATGTCGGAGAGATTTTAACTCAGAAAAATTGTTAGGGAGACACTTAAGCTTTGAACAGTTTTCAAGATTCAATTCAGCTAGTTTGGGAGAGTATTCAATCACGGAGGAAAATTGTTCTATTCCAGATCCATCCAAACAAAGTTGTTCCATATTACATGAGATCTTTGGAGCCATCTTGAGATTTGAACATCCAGAGAGAATAACAAATCTAAGAGATTTTGATTGAATGCCAATAGGAAGACTAGTGATACTTTTGCAGTTTCTTAGATTAAGATTAATAAGCGAATTGACATTTTGAATTGAGAGTGGAGTGATCTTAAGCAAACTTGTCCAGTCTTCCAGAATCAAGCTCTCAAGATTTGTGGCATAAGAGAGGTCCGGGATTTTGAGTAGACGATTGGAATAACTGAGGTCAATACACTTTAAATTTGCGAGATTCTGTTAAAAAAATAAAAATAAAAAAAGTTAGAAAATGTGATATATAGAATTTACAATAGAACAGAATAGTAATGCAAAAGCATTATATACCATGACACCAGTCCAAAGTTGTTTAAGGTTGCTATGACACATTTTGAGTACAACAAGGCACTCTGGATGAAATTTTGAGGGCAGACATCTCTCTGGGTAATCATGCCAACAAAGGTACCTTAACTCTTTGAAATTAAATTTAAGGCGATGAAAACCATGCACCTTATTATTCGTCTCCCTGTTTATTATCAAGAATCTCAAGTTGTGCATATTTAAGAAAGCAAGAGGAGTTAAGTGTATCGCTCTTCTCATAACAATGTCAAAGCATATGCCTCGTGTTTTTTCCGTTCCCTAGCAATCAAGATCAAATGATAAGTTAGCAACAACAATATACATAAGAGCTTAAATCAAGTGCTCAGCGTGTATATATACAAAACTCCAACCCTTTTACCACATCAAAACTAATGCATAAGGGATAATAAAAAATAATAATATCCAAGAAAACTTTTAATAGATTTCACCCAATATAAAATAGAAATGGGCTGTTTGTCATTGGTCTCACCATATTATATGTTAATACATTGTAGATATCATTATGATGCCACAATCGACTACATTTGCCAGGATCCTGAATAGATTCTTGCTTGACAATTTCCCTTCCCATTGCTTGAAGCAAATCATGCATGATTATTTTGTTATATGATGTAGTTATGAGAGCCTTATCAATGAGAACACTTATTCCAATTTGTACATGTAAGCCACAAGAATTCAAGATTTCTCTCACTATATATTCATCCCATAAATTAAAGAAACATGCAATGTCCAAAAATAAATCCTTCTCTCCATCATCCAATCCATCATAACTTATCTTTAGTACTTTTTGGATATCCTGATGAGGAGATTCTTCTAATTTATCCAATGCAATTTCCCAAACTTGTTTTTGCCTATTTTGCAGGAATCGGCGTAGCACTTTAAGTGCTAATGGAACACCTTTTGCGCATCTTACAACCTATCAGACAATTCTGAATAACCTACCAAGGGACTGTCTTGTTTGAAGGCAAATCGACTAAAAAGTTGAAAAGCATGATTACCAAATAATCCCACAATGTGATGTGTTTGATCCACTCCACAATTTCTAAGCACTTGTTTATTTCTTGTTGTTATGATGATTCGGCTACCAAGACCCAAGTCTTTAAGGTCTCCTATTAATTCTTCTATTTGTTCTGAAAATGTCACATCATCCAAAACAATAAAAACCTTCTTATTCTGAAGCCTCTCTTCTATAACTGTATTTCCCATATTAGGAGTACCTATGCATAAATTTATATCCTCTAAAAGAGTTGAAAGAATTTTTTCACGTAGGTGAATTAGTCCATTAGGATTTTCTGAAACTTCCCTAACATTCTGTGCAAAGTAATAACTTTCAAATTGACTGGAGATTTTGTTATATATAGCACTGGCAATAGTTGTCTTACTTATACTACCAATGCTCCAAATTCCTATTTTGCGAACATCATTGATCCCCATCCAAAATGAAGATTCAATTTTTTGGATAATTGATTCAACTCCAACCAAGTCTTTGTTATCACTTGAGGACATATCTTTCAATCTCTTCAAAATATCTTGGATAATTTTCTCTATAAGTGTTAATTCTTACCTAACAAACAAACATAAGAAACAATGGTAAGTATAAATTAATTAAAAAGAGAGACAAAGACAATCTAAATTTTAATTCCAATATTTTTATATTCAATCCCTTTAACATGGGGAATTTTTCCAAATAAAGTTTCAAAATGTTATTGGTTAAAACACAATTAGCATAGCCAATTGATATGATTCCCTAGAAAGTATTGCAACCTGATGATCTCATCGGAAAAAATGACATCAACATTTAGCTTAATCAAATGCATTCATTAGTCATTAGATCCTTGAATTTGCATATAAATATGAATATGTTAATTTGTATGAGCTATTTCGTACCTTGATGTTGAAAGCATTAACAAAATTATTATTGCGTTTAAAACAATAACACTCTTTTGTTGATCTATAAATTTAATTAAAGAATTGGTAGACGAAATTTCAAAGCACCCTTAGCATCTTGTTTGAATAGACTTAATAAACAAAGTAATACAAATATAAATGCTAAAAGAAAGATCATGTCTAGAGAGGTATCAATAAAACTAGATAAGAGATAAAATGATACAAAAGTTTCAATGATTATATTTATGTACAAAATTTGTGTCTTCTTTATAACTTAAGAGTTAGAACAACATACAATATGTCATACTTCTCTCTCTTTATGTTTTTTTCTCTTCTTTTTTTTGGGGGGTTTGGTGTTTGGACTCTTATTCCTTATTCATAATGGGTCTATGACATACAAGTATTTCCCTTGTTTAATACAGTTGCCAAGGAAAAGAAATCTACTTAAAGTTTGAAGAAGAAATCGTGATTGGACACAATGTGCAGTTCCATCCAATTAGATCTCTTAATTAATGAATTTCAATGCTCAAATTCAGTAGAAACAGCACATAGGAATAGGAATTAATACTATGTTAAAAAACTGATCAACAATAATGGTAATTTAATGCACACAATTAGTATTATGTGATAATAATTATTCAATGCAAGTAAACTTACTTAGTTTCATCTAAATGCCAACCAGATAGATCGGCTGTTTCCTCCAAAGCAGTCCTCCATCTTTGCATCTTATCTTTAAAGTGTATTTTATGCTTAATAAAAGCTTCCCCAAAAATCCTAGTCTGAAACCTTACATCTGATGGATCTACGTGATAAAAAATAGGTACTACAATCTGACCACATTTTTTCTTGCATTCAAGGATCTTTGCAAGTTCTTCAAGAGTCCATCTAGAAGAAGCATAGTCTTTTGAAAGAATGATAATTGAAATCTTCGATCCTTGAATTACATTCATAAGAGAGAAAATTTCATCTCCTATTTCGAGTTTTTCATCAATGAAAACACTAAAACCTTTCCGGCACAAAGCTACATACAAATGACTAGTAAAATTGTTGTGAGTGTCCTCACCTCTAAAACTAAGAAAAACATCATACTTTACTGGAGGAATACATATGGAAGAAGATGAAGTAGCCATTGCACTTTGCTTGAAGAGAGACTCTTAAGAGTTTAGGGACATGCTCAAATAATCTGGAAAGAAACCAGGAAGAAATAGATCATGGTTAACTCTAAACAATTTTTTTTGAATAAAAAATTAGTATTAAGAGAGAAACAGAAATTAATTATCTATAATTTATGATTCCCTTCCGAATTCGACAAACATATAAAGGCCTCTTGAAGTAAATTTATGTGGTCAAAACAGGGTCAAGTCTGATCTTATATTCAATCTGTAAAATTAAACTTAGATCATACATAAATTTGGAATAAATTTGTAAAATTAAACTTATATTCAAAGGGGTAGTTGCTTCCAAGAAAGTGTTGAATTCTGCATAGTAACGCGAATAATTCACAAAATTACTCTCCAAAACCCTAAGCAGAAGCATGGAAATCTTAAAATAAAACAAAAATAGAACATAAAATTGTACTTATAATCAAAGAACGTTTGAGAACTTACGGACTAGGGAAGTTTCAAAGGAGTAATTACTTCAATGAAAGCGATGGATTTTGTTTTACTGTGAAATTTTCTGCCGTCACGAACATGTAGATTTATGAACTTTCTTTGAAGCTTCGAACTAAAAGTGGATTTCTTAATACCCTCCACACCCCTGAGATTTGGCGGAATTTGCTAACAATAATACTATACGTACTAACGAATTTTACTAACTAGCGTACTAACCTAAAGCATAGTACGGGCATCATAAGTATAGTACGGGTATTATATGTAATTTTAACAAAGATTAGTAAGATGGATAGTAAGATCCGTGAATACGCATAGCATTACTCTTAAGTGTATATAAATGGCAAAAATACACTTTACAAAAGTGAAAAACAAAACTACATTAGAGTAAAATAGAAAAAAGTTGAGCATAAAGAGTGGATTTGCCTGACTGAAAAAAAGATGGGTTTTGTTTCTTTATAACCTACTCCACAGTGAAATGGTTTCATTGAATGCAATCACCATCCACCTCTACGCAAGGAATGCGAGCTATCACATGCCGACTAGCTCTTTTCGCCTTGAAGAGTTGTTGTCTTAGAAGGGGACAGTCCATGATACTGAGTCTTCCAAGTGAGGCAGGCAGGCAATCCCAAGGCAAGGACTGAAGCTTAGAGCAATTTATGATCTCCAGCTCTTCAAGCAAGGTGAGACTATTCAGTCCCCTGGATAGATTTGCTAGATTCATGAATCTGCCGATGCAAAGTGAAATAAGACTTCGAGGAAGCAGATCTTCATCAACCGGAAAGGAAGTTATATCTTCAGAACATTCACCAGAAATTCTGAGCTCTCTAAGAGAGGTCAATCTGTGCAATTTCCATTGAGCTATGGGAACCTTAAGATTCTCGCAATTCCATATATGCAGTGATGATAAATTGCAGGGGAAACCACCCATTGGCAAGGATGCAAGACTGGCACAATCAGTTATTGTTAAATTCCGAAGAGCCATGACCTCGTGCATCTGGTTTGGAAGAGACTTGAGACTTTTACAATTAGAGATGCAGAAGGTTCTCAGGCTGGAGACAGGTAGGCCGGTTTCTGGAAAGAACTCTAGATGAGGACAACTATTTATATTTATTTCAGTGAGATTTGAGAGGCCTTGAAGGCACTCAGGGAAGCTTGACAAATTGACATTCTTTGAGAAGTCAACGTATTCAAGTGATGCATTATTGCGAAGCATTTTCTCCAAAGATTTTTCAAACTTCAAGCAATAAGAAATCCTCAGTCTTTTAAGGCAATAGAGTAGTTTTTCAGTGCCAAGGTATGTAAGAGATGGGCAATCAACAATCTCCAATTTCTCAAGCTGCGACATGTTGCTGCTGGCATCATTTTCAAAAGCTACCTCAGGTAGATACTGTAGACTTCGACAGCAATGGATTTTCAAACTTTTAAGCATGGTAGGTAACTTGCCATTTGGAAAGTTCCAGGATTCAAAAGAAGGGCAATCTTCAATATCCAATTCTTCAAGAAGACACCTGCTGTTTTCACCACTAAGAATCATCATCTCATCAGGCAAGGCCTTCAGAACTGGACAATCTTTTATCAGAAGACGTTTGAGAGAATATGCCAAATGTATCTGTGGAAATGACTTAAGCTTTGGACACGATTCAATTTGCAACACTTTGAGAGACATGAATTTGGATGCTGGCAGAGATGTAAGTTCTGAGATACTCTTGGATTTTAGACTGGTTAGGGAGGGGAGGTGAGCTACGTATCTCAATGGATCCTCATTGCATTCTTCAATATCTAATTCAACAAGTGATGAGAGGCCTTTGAGTGAACATTTCAACCTTGGACATTCACTAATGGTAAGCTTCTTAAGGGAAGGAAATTGGGTGGGTAATTTCTCAATCAACTTTGGGCAATTTTGTAGGGTAAGGTGTTTGAGACAAGGAAAAATTTCTTCAATTGCTTCATTACTTGCAGAAGGAAAGTACCACGATTCCCACTTCAACATACTCTTAAACCGGAGAGTTTCCAAAGATGGAAAAGGCTTTTCTTGATATACTTTTTCTATAGTATCCATGCCTTCGATGCACAACTCTTTAAGCGAAGGTAGTCTCCACAGTGATGGAAGCGATGAGCTTTTTCTACAATTAAGTAGGTATATGTAGACTACGTTAGTGAATGTGGGATCCCCTATCCAAGATGCAAACTCTGTACCACCATAACATGAAACTGTAAGCTTTTTAAGGCTTCTATCAGGTTTTAGATAATTGAGGACACGTAACTCAGCATTTAAATTCCTTGAATCATTGAAGATGTTAATCCATTTCAAAGTTAATTCAACAAGACCATGCTTCTCCGTTAAATTGGCAATCTCTGCATCTTTAACTTTCACCACATTATGCAATCCATAAATGGAAAGCTCACCTTGAAGATGTGATAGTTCTTTCAACTCTCTGAGCTTGAGGTGATTGCTTCTACCCACAACAAATTTGGTCAATTTTCGTAGATTGGTCAACTTACATATCCCAGAAGGCATCTCTAGCAAACAAGGTGTATCTTTAATATCAAGATAATGCAAATTGATTAGGTTGATGATACCTGAAGGTAACTTTCTTAGTTTTGAGCAACCACGCAAATTCAATATTAGTAAGTTGACAAGTTTACTGACTGATTCAGGCAACAAACTAATTTCAGTGCAAGACAAATTAAGATACCGTAAATGTTTCAAATCACCAATTGATTTTGGCAGCTCTCTAATGCCATAACCACTCAAAGATAAAGATCTTAAGCATTTTAACCTTGGCAGCATTTCATGATGGAAAGATTTACTTAAGTAGCAACCCGCAGTCCAAGGTGAAGTATGAATCGGTAGTGCTAAAAGTGTTCGTAAAGACTTCATTTCGTAGCAATCTTTGAATCTTTGTAAGACTTCATAATTGTGACGAAGTGAATGCCATATGACGAGTCTTTTGAAGAATTCTAACTGGCTCATTGCTGTCAACTTTATCTTCTAAACAAAAACATACGTCTTTCGCAACAGATTTTGCCAAATCATGTACAAGGTCATGCATAACAAACAGCGATTCCTTGCTCTTAGATCGTTCAAAAAATGACCTTGCCAATAATTCATTAAAATAATAGCCTCCCACATCTTCCACTAGTTTCTTTCCCCTTTGGTGTGGGAGAAAATCCTCTGCCATCCATAACAAAACCAACTCATCCTTATGAAATTTGTAACCTTTTGGAAAAATTGAACAGTAAACAAACAATTGCTTCAAATAGGAAGGAAGATGATAGTAGCTTACTCTCAAAGCTGGAAGAATGCCAATTTTCTGTTCTGGAAAATCCCACATCCTGCTATTCAAAACAGCTTCCCATTCACCACGATCAAATTTGTTCTGCAATAGGCCTCCCATGACTTTTGCTGCTAATGGCAACCCCTGAAATTTTCTCACTATCTCCTCACCAATCTCTTTAAGTTCTCGCTGCTCATCAAGATTTCTACGTCCCAATGCTAGTTGTGTAAATAAAGAAAAACAATCACCATCACACAACAAATTTACGCGGTAAATCTCAACAGCTCCCATAACTTGTGCAACACTGTCATTACGAGTTGTAACAATTATTTTGCTTCCAACATCCCCTGGTAAAAAGGGATTTCTTAGAGCATCCCAGAGTAGGTAATTCTCATTCCAAACGTCATCCAACACGATCAGATATTTTTTCCCAGATAAACTCGCTTTCAACTTTACTTGAAGTGAGTTTAAATCACTTGAATTGAAAATCTCATTAGTGATTGCTTCTAAAATTGTCCTTGTTATCCTTACAACATCAAATTCATAAGACACACAAACCCAAGCTTTCAAATCAAAATACTCATTAATTCTACAATCATTATAAACAAGCTGGGCGAGAATTGTTTTGCCAACCCCACCCATACCAATAATACAGATCAAACAAACATCATCACCACCACTACCACCTCCATTTTCATTCTTCATCAGCATCCCAACAATCTTCTCTTTATCTTTTTCTCTACCGTAAACACGAGATTCAATAACTAAAGAAGTAGATGGCAAAATTTCTTTGATTAAACTAACCCTCCCTGGATTAAAAACCCCAATTTCTTTCAACCTGAGGTTATCTTATTCATTCACCATAACTTGAAATCTTTCAGCTATTTTCTTAATCTTGAGACCCATTTTCATATTCAAAATGAACGAAAAAATTATGTGCGGTACCTTGGTTTTCATGAGCTGAGAATCTCTCATCAAGTTTTGCCGCAGACTTTCAGTAGCAAACTCATCTAACAAGTCTTCCAAATCGTAGGCCAAATCTCTGAGATCATCAAGCCAGATCCTGACCGACCGATCAGAAATTTGCTTCTCCTCAGCATCATCCAGAACGGCTTGGATCTTGAGCAGAATGTTCCGGAGGTTGTTGATTTCAGAGTAGAGTTTTCCTCTGCGAGCAAAACTGATCACCTCAGAGGAGATTAATTTGTCAAAGAGAAGATCCATAGTATAAGAAATAAGACTTTGACCGACAGTGCAAGCAAAGTTTTCCATTATCAATTATCGGAGGAATTTGGAGGAATACGACTCTTTTGTAAGGGACAAAGTAACACTGGATAGTCATTGCTCATTGGCAGATAGCAAAAGTGGTACTGTGTTATTCGGTCCACGTGGAATAACATTATTGGATAATCTAAATTTAAGATAAATTAGACGAAAAATTAATGAGATATGCAAAGTTATCTTACAATTAACTTGTTAATATGAAAATGTGAGTAACGGTGATCT
Organism: Pistacia integerrima; assembly: GCA_026225825.1. Lineage (NCBI taxonomy): Eukaryota > Viridiplantae > Streptophyta > Magnoliopsida > Sapindales > Anacardiaceae > Pistacia > Pistacia integerrima. The sequence continues at coordinate 9,029,738 of CM047748.1, forward strand.
GTTGGGGCTAGGTGGCGCCTTTGTTTAGTGTTTTAGTTTTGCAATGTTGAAGGATAATTAACAGTTGAGTGGAAAGTTTAATAAAATAATAAACCCTATATGTTGAATCATGAATGTCATATCTTAAAGGTTTATTTCTTCCCCTTTAAATAAATCACCAAGTTTGGAAATCCAAACGATTTCCGAGAACTTCAAAAAATTTCTTATTTAGATTTTTTTTTTTTTTTTTTTTGCTCATATAAAAAGAAAACATTTTAATAAATAATTGTTAAAACATTTTTTTAGTCATTTTTAACTTTACATATTACCAATTGGATTCAATATGTTAAATGGGGAAACTTTATGTTCTGATTTGAGTTAGAATTCTACTATTTTTTTTTTTTTTTTTGTGTGTGTGTACCACAAATCCACAATGGTGTCTCATTTACATGACTTTAGGCATCCTTTTCTTTTTCTTTGTAGTGAAAAATTAAAAATACAATAATATCTAAGGGCCTGTTATTTTAAGCAAGCTGTGTAGGTTTGCATATTTAACAGTGTCTTTATAACATTTCTAATGATGCTCTTTATTTTGAAGAGTATCTTTCTTATAAATAAAGAGTATCTTCATTAATTTTTAAATATAAAGAACACAAATTTTATTTAAATCTAATAGACTCTTTAAATTTAATGAAGATGCACTTTATTTTCAAGAAAGAGACTTAATGGGAAAGAGAAATAATAAATAAAATGCGTAGAAAGTTGTAGTTTATTAAATAAAATTAGAATAGAGAGTGAAATTTGACTCTCTAAATGTGGAGAGCAAAACTCACTCTTTAATTTATATTTTAAAGATAAAGAGTCTGTTGGACTCTTGTTTTTATGGATAGACTCTTTATAATAAAGAATTTAGGTCATATAAAGAGTCATTTGGAGATGCTCTTATGAAAGCTTACCATCTCCAACCCATTGCACCAAATTGGTAAAAGTTTCACACCAAATTAATGTGATTTTTGGTGTGAAACACTATTGCATCTCCAACCTATTGCACCAAATATTACACCAAAAAGAATATTCCTTAGAATATTCTCTTTCTTTTTCTTTTATTGTAATAATCAACAATTAATCTATTTCACTCATTATTTTTGTATATATTAATTAAATATTGGGAATGATATTTTTATTAAATTATAATTATTTTAAAAATTATAATAATTTAATAAAATTAAGCATTTATTTAATCAAATAAACATTACATTTAATATAGAAAAACATAACTTCTAATATAAAATGATACCAAAAAAAAAAAGACAACAACACAAAAGTTAAATTTCATATTGATATACTCTTTTAACCTTTGCCCAAATGTGGCCATGTTTAGGCCTTTCCCCCCGTACATATTGCATGATCCTGTCATCAAACTGAAAATCATCAGGGACGTCGTCGAAGTCATCTGTGCCCAATTTTTTTCGCTTGTCTCCTCTTGCTGCACCTCTATTAATAGCCTTTTTCATTAAAGTTTCATATGTCGTTACTAGCGTTTGGCCAAAGGCCACATCAGTGATGGCACAATCGGGATACAATATATCACTATTATTGCTCTGTTGTAGCCTCATGAGTGCCAATACCTCATCGATGTGCTGCATCAAATAAAAACAACATGATAAATATAAAATACCTCATGGAAAACATAAGCAAAAATAAGGGAAAACAACTCACCGAGTCATCAAGCCATCTGCCCATCGTCAACATCTTTTCAAACCACTCCCGGAGATAATCCCCCGTCTTGCACTTCACATAGGCATCACTTCCAGATTAATTGTAATAGGCATAAAAGAGTTTTTTCTTTTCCTCCTCTATTGGCCTATACAAATTGACCTTTAACTCCTCCGTTTTCGCTTGCCCACTTCCTCCCCCTTCCTCTATTTGCACATCCTTACTTCCTTCGCGTCCCGCCTCAGCCTCCTCTATTATCACTTCCCCACTTCCTCCGGCAACCTCCTTAACCTCTTCCATTTTTGCTTCTCCATTTTCGTGGACTTCCTCAATTTTTTTTCTTCACTTTCCTCTTCTTTCCATACGTTACTACGGTGTAAGGAGATTTGACAAACTTACTCTTTTGGCTCTCTCTTTTGAACTCAGGTTGCACTTCAACCGCTTTTAATACTTCACCAACTTCCTCCTCCACTGTACCAATTTTCTCTGCCATCTTATCAACTTTCTCCTCCACCATTTTCATCCACTTTTCCATCTTCTCAAACCTCTCATAAACGGCCGTTGTAAAACTCTCAAACAGACCGTTTATGAGGTCAACCACCTCATTCTCTCGACCCCGACACCTCAGTAAAGCGGTACTTATTGTACCGATTTGCTAATTGGGTGGAAGAGTACAAACCTCTTCATCCTCCTCCTCCTCCCTCCTGCCGATTGGAGCTTCATCATCCTCAACGTCAACAACATTCTCAAGCAGTGGCCCTGCAACTGTACTCACATGCATGACCCCTTCTAGGTCCCACATTAGGCGGTCTATCCCTTCATCTACTTCATCATCCAATACTTTGAATGATGTAACATACTCCTCCCCCGCTTCACCCCTAGTAGCAGTGAGGAAGGGACGGACGACTCCTTGCAATAAGAAACAAAATCAATCAAATTTAAGCCACATTTAAAAGCAAGGGCATATTCAAAAGCTTAATCATTTAATCTTATCCGAGCCGCTTGAATATCCATGTCTATTTTATCGTAATCCCAATGGGTACACTTCTCGATGTGCCACCATAACATCCTAGGAAATTGCAGTCGCTCATCTGAAGTCTTCATCCAAGCCTACATTGTAAAAAAACAGTCCATATCATAATTAAAACACATATAATACAAAAAATATAACAAAAAGCTATTAATATTTACCTGCATTGCCCATGGGAAGCCAAACAAATTGTACGTGCTCTGTCTATTCTTCTTAATAGATTGGCGCTGCTTTAACGCCATGTATTTTCCTTGTATGGAGTCCATGGTTAGCTAAAATGATACCCGTCCCCACGGATAAGCATTAAAGAAGTCCATGTTGCTTGCAAACTTCACCCAATCCATATTAACAGCTTTTGTTGAGTCAGAAGCCATTAGGATCGAATGCACGAACCATACCAGGCACATTTTGAACCTCTCTGAAGAGGTATACCCACCTTCTTCTAACCTCTCCTCTAAATCGCGTCCCGTAATAGACGCTTCCCCCCCCCCCCACCCACCCAAAAACCTTTCTAGCTAAGTTATTGGTTGTCCTACTTTTCTTTATTCTCTCTTGCTCTGCCGCATCTAGTAATTCCCCACATCTTAAGCCAGTCATCAAGGTATACTCCATCATCCTAAAACGTAGTGGCTTTCCATCCACCATGAACCACATTTTTTTTTTTTTTTTTGCTTTTAACTAAGTGCAGCAACATATAATGCACTCCCTGCCCCTAGAACGCCTTTTTCCAATTTTCTCCGATGTTCATAAAATGACCGAAACAACTCTCTTTGAATCAGTCTAAACCCTTCTTCTGTTCCCGTAAAATATCCATTATTCTCGTAAAAATTTGCCAACTCGACCTAACTGTCACCCTTACGGGGAAATACAGTACCTTATCGCTTATAACCTCCAACCCATAGTCTTTATAGTTTACGCTTCAAAAAATCTGCACAATCGATATAAACTAAATATAAGCAAAAGACAAAAACCAAAACAACTAATAGGCTGCCAACATACTTTGTAAACAAAGAAAAAATATCATACAATGAACTTTTCAACTAATCTTTTCAAGTGTATGAGAAAAAAAAAAAAAAAAGAGCATCATATAATGTCAATGAACATAAAAACCATACTGCACAGCTCATTATTAATCCTGCCATCACAACATTTAACTACTCAAAACACATCTAAAACATCACTAAACTAAAACTCAACCAAAGCATCAATTGAAAAGCAAGCATTTAACACTTCTAACACAACAAACAAACTTAGTCTTCCACTTAATAATACTACCTCCAACACCATCATAAACAACATCCATTCATTCATTGTTACAAACTAATAATCTAAACAATCACTCAATTAAAACCTCACTAACGTATGAATTAAAAAACTTTCATTTCACACTTCAAGCACAACCAACAAACATTAGTATCACACATAACAACATTAACATAACACCTGCACCACATTACACATTCATTCATAGCATACAAATTTATAAGATCACTAATTTAAGGATCGCCACAATTAAGACCATTATCCCCACAACTCAAAAAAACACATCCAAATAATCACCAAAGCTAAAACCCCACCAACATATGAATTAAAAACCCTGCAATTTAACACTTCTAACACAACAATCATAGCCAGCCCAGCAAATGCAAGTGCTGTGCGTGGCCAGCCTTGCCAATATGCAGGGCAGCCCTCTAGCCCCCCTATTCCACCACCTCCTGCCATCTCCAACCTACCAAACTCCCAAAAACAACCTCCATACAGCCTCTCTTGTCGTCCCCCATCCTCTAGAACCCAAACAAAGTCATTCCACCAATGCCCACCAACTACTAGACCTGGCCAACGGGCGGGTGTACCCGCGGGTCAATGGGTACCCGTACCTAATGGGCGGGTACGGGTAACACATATTTTGATCCGTGAGAATCTGACCCGTACCCAGCCCACTGTGACTTTTGCGGATCGACTGGGTACTACCCGTGGACCCGCAAATTTGAAATTTAAAGAAAAAAAATAATAAAACTTATCACTCGTCTCACTCTCAAAGCCTCACTCTCAACTCAAACCCTAATCTAAACCAAAACAGCAAATTTATCAGTGAAAAAAACAAAAAACGCAGCAGCTCATTCTCTTCTCTCACAAGCCACAGCAACTCCACGACCACAACCACTCCTCAGTCCTCTCACAGCAGCTCCACTCCCTCACTCTCACAGCAGCTCCACTCTCCCTCATTCTCTGACTTCTCTCACGGCAGCAGCAGCTAGACTCTCGACAAGAAGAAATCTCCTCTCACGAGTCACGGAGCAAGACAGATCTCCTCTCACGATAGCACCAGCACGGCAGCAGCAGGGTAGCAGTCAGGTCAGTGTGGTCTCTTAATTCAAACCAATCTTTAGATTAAATTGGAGTCACGATCAATTCTGGGCATGTATGTGGTCATAGCATTAGATCTCACCTGGATTTGCAATTAATAATGAAGCTTCCATGAAATGACATGCACCAATAATTCAACATATAGTTAATGATTTGATTGAAAAGAAAAGCAGGTGACCGAATAGATCTTGCTTGCAAAACATTGAGAAGCAATCACATTTAAAAACAAAAAGAAATAATCTTTCTTTATTTGATAGGAGATACAAAAAGAAAATGTTGCTTTAGGCAATTTATGGGTGCCGTGGGGTACCAAATTTTGACTTTGATCTATAAATTCTAAAACTATTGGTGAAAGAATTGAATGAAGAAAAGAAGCATTGATTTTTATGCTAACAAAAATTGTGTATTATTCGGTGCATTTAAAGTCATACTTTAAAAAATTCTCAAATTAATTAATTAATCATGGTACTTCCTCAACATCCATGTTATACAGAATAAATATAACAAAATTTTTGTTATATTAAATGTCACACTTATAACATATAAGTCAAACTTGTGATCAATTTGTAATATATTATGATTTGTATTTGATAACCTTATATGCTATTAATGCAACTTAAATTCGTAAATTCTTTATTAATTTTTTTTTTTTTTTGGATGAATTGTTATGAATTACGATTGGTTATACTTATTGGAGTTGAGGGGTGTTGATTGTTGAGTTGGAAAAATCCAGTCATTTGGTAAGGCTGGTTTGCTTGTAAAATATATGGGAGTGTTTTTGTTTTTTTTTGGACGAATTGTTATGAATTATGATTGGTTAATTAATTTAAAAGTAAATACTTTGTTGTGTCCTTTAGATTGGCTTGGTATGGAGGAGTCTACAGATTTAGGAACGGGTCGTAATGTAGTCGTAGGTCAACTTCCTTCTACTGATAGTACTATTTGTCCAAAAAGACGTAAAGTTTCAGATGTTTGGGGTCAATTTATAGTATATACAGAAGATAATGGGGAGGTGAGGGTAAAGTCTATGATTTGTGGTAAGTCATATGCACATGGTAGTTCCAGTCATGGGACTAAGAATATAAGGCGTCATATGGAAGGTTGTCCTAAACGTACCATTACTAGTAGTGTAGATCAAATGATGATGGATTGTGATACTAGATTGAGACGTATGAAGATTTCTCAAGAAATTTATCGTGAGAAAATGGCAATAGGAATCATAAAACATAACTACCCATATTCAATAGTAGAGCATGAAGGAATTAGGGATGTCCACATGTATTTGAATCATGAAGTTAAGCATTATACTAGGAAAACCGCTAAGGCAGATTGCTTAAAGATATATTACAGGGAGAAGGAAAAGATTAAGCTTGCTTTAGAGAGGGTTTCGGGTAGAATATGCTTGACTTCTGATATTTGGAGTTCTTGTACTACTAATGGGTATATTTCTTTAACGGCTCACTATGTTTATGAGAACTGGGAGTTACAAAGTATAATTCTGAATTTTTGCCATATTCCTCCTCCCCACTCAGGGGCTCTTTTGTCAGACATAGTGTATGATTTCTTAAAAGATTGGGGGATTGAAAAGAAAGTCTTCTCTCTTACATTAGACAATGCAAGTAACAATGATAAAATGGAAGACATTTTAAGGAGTCAACTTTGTGTGTAAAATGTTTTATTATGTGATGGTTCTTTTTTTCATGTGCGATGTTGTGCACATATCTTGAATCTCATAGTCCAAGAAGGGTTAAAGGTGAGTAGCATGGCTTTGCATAAAATTCGTGAAAGTGTGAAATATGTTAAAGGAAGTGAGGCTAAAAGAATCAAGATTGGAGAACTTGTTCAAAAAATTGGTGTGATAAGCTCAAAAGGATTGTGAATGGATGTTCCCATGAGATGGAATTCCACTTATTTAATGCTTGAAAGTGCATTAATATACCGTCGTGTGTTTGTTCATTTGGCACTGATAGATCCCAATTATAAAAGTTATCCTTCATATGAAAATGGGATAGGGGAATGAGGATTTGCAAGTTCTTGCAACCATTTTATGAGATCACTACTCTTTTTTCGGGTTCCCAATACCCGACAGCAAACTTGTATCTCAGAAATGTGCGGAGAATTCAAGTGCATTTATATGAAGAGATGGAAAATGAGGATCAAGTTCTTAGTACCATGGCAAGTCAAATGAAAGGAAAATTTGACAAATATTGAGATTCTTACACTGTTGTGTTAGCAATTGTAGCAATTCTGGACCCACGTTTCAAGTTTGAGTTTGTTGAGTTTTGTTACAAAAAAGTTGATGGCCCAGTAGTTGCAACAAGAAAGTTGGAGTTGGTCAAGCAAGAGTTGTATAGGCTTTTTGCTGCTTATGAGGGTCTAAGTGGCAATGAGGTTCAGGTTCCCAGCAATCCTTGCGTGCAAGCTAGTGATCCTAATATCATTGGAGATGATATTTGTGTAAGTCAATACTCCCTAAATATTTTTATATTCTTGTGATTAATAAGGTTTTCTTTATTTTATATTCTTGTAATTTTGTATTTAAATGGTGCAGGAATTTGACTACTTCAAGAGTGACTTTAGTGCTACTAAGAAGTCGGAATTGGATACTTATTTGGGAGAGGCAAGGTGTGATCGCATCAAATTTTGCAATTTGGATATCCTAGACCATTGGAAGAAAAATAGTGATCGATACCCGATACTTTCGATGATGGCCCGTGATGTGATGAGAATACCAATAATGACTGTTGCTTCGGAGTCCAGTTTCAGTATTGGTAGCAAAGTGCTCAATAAATATCGAAGTTCACTTTTACCGGAGAATGCAGAATCTTTGATATGCACCAGGACATGGATTTCTGGATATGAAGTTAAAGGTAACATTTTAACTTATATTTCACATGTTTTAATATTTTTGTTTGTTAATATATTACGATAGTTAACTTATATTTTGTTAATTGTAGAAGATGAAATTGATGATGTTCAGTTGCTTGTGCCATTAAGTCAAGTGTCGGGGAAGGGGAAGGGGAAGGAGATTGCATAATCAAGGGCGGCTTTGTTTGTTTAGTGTGTTTGGTACTTTGGTTAAACAATTATATATATTTAATTGTTTAGTGTTTACTATGTTATGTATGTTGAATGTTAAACAATTTTATATGTTTAGTGTTTACTAATTACTAATTACTATGTATGTTTAGTGTTTATTAATTCTATTATCTATATGGTGGAGTTTGATATAAATATGAAAAATATTAATATTGAATTAATAATGTTTGGTGAAATCTAATCAAATTTAATTTAATCATCTATTTATTTAATATAATAAGTTAATAACTAATAAGTTTAATAAATGAATTTTATATCAAGTTTTTAAATTAATATAATTTAGTATGCAATTTGAAATTTAGAATAAAAAAAAAAAAACAGTAAAAAATAACAAAAATATGGAAAAACAGTGAAAAAGGTGTAAAATGTAAAAGGCTGCTGCCATTTTCATGGGTGACCCGTACCCGCACAAGCGGGTACGGATCATGAAAATGTCAACCCGTGAGATTTTTTCACCCGTTCCACCCGCGACCCGTTGCTACCCAAACCATACCCGCCCAACTCGCTCGTTTGCCAGGTCTACCAACTGCTTAACAAAATACCAACAACCACCATAACAATAAAACCAATCACATCTCCCCCAAATTCGCACAAATCAATCCATTTTCTCATCCAATTCAAAAAAACAAGTAATTCACCATCGTCCTCCTCCTCGCTTGAATTCTCGTCGGCGTCCTCCTCTTCAGAACCGTTTTCCGATTCTTCTCTCTGTTCTTATGCCGCTAGAGTCTAGGATTCGGAATGGGGTTGGGTTTTCCTCCTCTTTGTGAATGTTAGCCATAGTTTTGTGTAAGGAAGTTTTAGGATTGAAAATTTGCCGGAATTAAGGTATTATAGTTGTTGGAAATTACAGAGAAACGAATAGTGTTTTGTCGGTCTTTTTTTGGGTATATGGCTCGATTAAGTGATTATGAAGGGTGGGGGCTCGTTTTCAAATTTCAAAATTTAAATAAACTTTTGTTAATTATATTTTACCCACATATGTTTAAATCTTTTCAGTTTAACCCATTTTACATGTTTAATGAATCCTAAGTGTGCCACATCAGCTTTTCTAAATTAAAAAAAATTCAAAAATATTTTCAGGGTCTTTTTTTTAAATGCAAACTTGGGATGTCCGGAGAGTTAAATTTCCTCACCGGAGAAAATTTAACTCCCCCGACATCCCAAGTTTCCATTTAACAAAATGGCCATGAAAATCTTTTTGATTTTTTTTGGGTTAAAAAATATTACGAGTGGCACACTTGAGTGTAATTAAAGCATCAAAAAGGATTAGGGTGAAAAGATTTAAACATTTGTGAGTTAGAGTATAATAAAGAGAAGTTGATTTAAAATTTGAAAGGCAAAACACATTTCTCTCAGCTTCTCTTTCTCAAAACAGGATTCAAACACCTTCCTCTCTCTCGTTTTTTCTTCCAATTTTCTACAATTTATGCGCTCTTTGCATTTTTGTCATTCCTTGCCATTCCCGATTAAGTTATAATGGCTAAGATCCTCAAAGAAACAGAAAAAAAAAAACCCATCCACTCCCCAAATTGTAGGCACCACTGGGTCTACCAGAAATGGAGAAGAAGAAGTTGCGGTGGAGTAACTTCTGATGACCGAGTTTCTCCACCAGGAGAGGAGACGGCGCCGATAGAAGACATTCTATTGGCGGAAAAAGGGAAGGCAGGAGTTGAAATTGAAACTAAAGAGGAGGACGTCGACTCAAATTCCAAGCGTCGGACATGATCGCTTAAGCGATCTAAAATCGCTTAAGCAACCAAGAGTAAAAGCGAAGAATCACTTAAGCGATACCTAAATCGCTTAAGGGATCGTGCATCTGGGTAGAAGTTGATTCTACCTCGGACATGATCACTTAAGCGACCAAGGTTAAAAGCAAAGGATCGCTTAAGCGATCGTGCGTCTGGGCACTTATTGATTGTCTTGTTCGCTATCGCTTAAGATTGCTTAAGCGATCGAAGATTGCTTAAGCAACCAATAGTGGCGATCATGCATCTGGGCAGAAGTTGATTCTACCTCGAACATGATCGTTTAAGCGATTATAAATCACTTAAAGCGGCCAACATTAAAAGCAAATGATTGCTTAAGCGATTGTGCGTCTGGGCACTTATTTATTGTCTTGTTCATGATCGCTTAAGCGATCAATAGTAAAAGCGAAGAATCGCTTAAGTGATACCTAGATCACTTAAGCAATCGTGCATCTGGACAGAAGTTGATTCTGCCTCAGACATGATCGCTTAAGCGATTATAAATCGCTTAAAGCGACCAACGTTAAAAGCAGAGGATCGCTTAAGCGATATAATGAATCGCTTAAGCGATCATGCGTCTAGGCACTTATTTATTGTCTTGTTCGTGATCACTTAAGCGATCTGCAATCGCTTAAGCGACCAACAGTAAAAGCGAAGATACACTTAATCGCTTAAGCGATTGTGCATCTAGGAATAAGTTTATTTTGCCTCGGACATGATCGATTAAGCGATTTGTAATCGCTTAAGCGACCAAGGTTAAAAGCAAAGGATCGCTTAAGCGATCGTGCGTCTTGGCACTTATTGATTCTATCTTGTTCGTGATCTCTACGATCGCTTCAGCGACCAAGTGTAAAAGCGTAGAATCGCTTAAGCGATAACATAAATACAACCAGATCTCTTAAGCGACTAAGTCTAAATACAGAGGCTCGCTTAAGCGAGAAATGAAATCTCTTAAGCGATCCAGTGTATTCGGATTATTTTTATTGCATTTCACTAGATCGGTTAAGCGATTAACGCTATCTTAGACATATAAGATGTACGATTCGTTTAGTGGACCATGACCATTATTATATTTTAATTAAATTAGTTCTTTTACAGCTATATTCATATATGGTATAGAATTTTTACGTCTATATTAAACATATCAGGTGTACAATTCATTCAGTGGACCATGACCGTTATTATATTTTAATTAAATTAGTTCTTTTACAGCTATATTCATATATGGTATAGAATTTTTACATCTATATTAAACATATCAGGTGTACAATTCATTCAGTGAACCATGACCGTTATTATATTTTAATTAAATTAGTTCTTTTACGGCTATATTAAACATATATGGTGTAGAATGTTTACGTCTATATTAAATATATCAGGTGTACGATTCGTTCAATGGACCATGACCGTTATTATATTTTAATTAAATTAGTTCTTTTACGGCTATATAAACATATATGGTGTAGAATGTTTACGTCTATATTAAACATATCAGGTGTACGATTCGTTCAGTGGATCATGACCGTTATTATATTTTAATTAAATTGATTCTTTTACGGCTATATTAAACACATATGGTGTAGAATGTTTACGTCTATATTAAACATATCAGGTGTATGATTCGTTCAGTGGACCATGACCGTTATTATATTTTAATTAAATTAGTTCTTTTACGGCTATATTAAACATATATGGTGTAGAATGTTTACGCATATATTAAACATATCAGGTGTACGATTTGTTCAATGGACCATGACCGTTATTCATATTTTAATTAAATTAGTTCATTTACAGCTATATTAAACATATATAGTGTAGAATGTTTACGTCTTTATTAAACATATCAGGTGTATGATTCGTTCAGTGGACCATGACCGTTATTATATTTTAATTAAATTAGTTCTTTTACGGCTATATTAAACATATATGGTGTAGAATGTTTACATTTATATTAAACATATCAGGTGTATGATTCGTTCAGTGGACCATGACTGTTATTATATTTTAATTAAATTAGTTCTTTTACAACTATATTAAACATATATGGTGTAAAATGTTTACGTCTATGTTAAACATATCAGGTGTACGATTCGTTCAATGGACTATAATCGTTATTATATTTTAATTAAATTAATTCTTTTACGGCTATATTAAACATATATGGTGTAGAATGTTTACGTCTATATTAAACATATCAGGTGTACAGTTCGTTTAGTGAACCATGACCGTTATTATATGTTAATTAAATTAGTTCTTTTACGGCTATATTAAACATATATGGTGTAGAATGTTGACGTCTATATTAAACATATCAGGTGTACGATTCGTTCAGTGGACCATGACCGTTATTATATTTTAATTAAATTAGTTCTTTTACGTCTATATTAAACATATGTCCATAAACATGGAAAAAAAAATATTGAAGTAAATTACCCTTAATCACTTAAGCAATCCCGTCTATTTAGTCTTGGTCTACAGAGTGCAGAGCAGATGGTTGCAGAGTTCAATTTTATATCAATATTATATTTTTTTTATATTACTTTCTTGCTAAGAACTAACAAAAATAATAGAATAACAATAGATCTTTCAGTTTTATGTACGTTGCTGATCGATAAAGACCGAAATGTTCTATTCACATTCTATTGAAATTAAAAAAATAATTAATAAAAAAGGACTAAATATTAAATAAATATTAAATAAACATTACATAATATAATTTCTCACCGAAGTATATCGCTTACTGCATCGCTTAAGCGATCTAGTATATCGCTTAAGTTATCTAGTACAAGCCAGATCGCTTAAGCGATCCATCAGATCCAAAACACATTTTCAGCCATCTCCACCTACAATCGGTGCTATCACCCCTAGCTACCCACAATGCAAGAAAATATTCAACAAATTTCACTCCTTTCAACTTGCATTATATCAAACACAACCCAACAACCTAAACAATTAAATCAAAATCATAACCCAAACCCCATCCATTATTAAATCTTTGTAAATCTAAATATAAAATGTAAAGCGGAGATACACATACTTAGACGAAATGTCACGAGGAGGAGGAGGATCTTTGGCGAAGAAGATGTTAATGGTGGATGAAGAAGAAAATGTTAATGGCGGAGGAACAAGAAGATATAGAGGAATGAGGAAGAAGAAGATGTAGACGAAGGAGGAAGAAAAAGATGTAGACGAAGCTAAGAAGAAACAGCAACCAGGGTAGAGATGCGTTAATGGCAGGAGGAAGAAGAAAGTGTTTGGGTTTGTTTGCAAGAATTTCGGGTTTTTGGGAACATAGTATAATTTTTAAAAGATTACACAATACTTCATTAATCCTAATTAAGCACTAATCATGTTTAATTATCTTTAATCAATAATAAGGCTATTTAGTTAACACTTTAAAACTTCATAGCCTTTTAATTAAATTTAAACTTGACATGGTCTTTTAATAAAATGCCCCACGAATCCCGACACATAATTTTTTTTTTAATAAAAAAAGGGGTTGGTCGATTTTGAGTAAAGTAAGCAAGAACCGAAAAAATGCAGTTCAGCATTTCTTGATCTGATCTATACTTGGATCTAATTTTAACCCCATTTTTTGGATCTAAGATCATAGAGAAATTTTCCTTTTCAAGTTAATGGGAGGGATGTACTTGAATACAACTTGTAATGATCAAAACAAATTGGAAATGGAAACCATCAAAATAAATGGAGGATTTGAATTCTCTCCTTGTACTTCAATCATCAAGATTTAATACATACAAGTATTTAATGAAATGGAAACATGTAAAGAGTTAACCACTTTTTTCCACCCAAATAAGGGCTTAATGACACTTTCCTACCTATAGACTTTTAAAATACCACTTTAATATCCAAATTTATATTTTAACGGTGAACAAAGAGCAAACTCAGTCCAAGCTATTGGGGATTTTAAAGAGGAGAGACCGATGAGTCTTTTGGTGATAGAATGTTGGATTTTGGTAGTTGGGATTGATTGGAATTTGACTTGGAAGAAACGGTTGTACAAACCCTAATCGCTCGATTGCCAACAATTGACAGGGTCGGTGAGAATAGGGTTTGAGGGGTTTTGGTAAGTGATAATCGGGGAAGAGAATGATGGTGGTGTAGGATCGCAACGATGTCAAGATCGGAAACATAATATAATTTGGATAGTAAAATGATATTTTAAAAGTCTGTGGATGAAAAAATATCCTTAAGCTATTATTTGGGTAGGAAAAAATCATTTACTCTTTGTAATTTATATCCTTCTTTAGTTAAAGTTAACTATGAGTGGGTGGAAAATTGTCTTTTAAAAACTTTTCGGATGGGAAAGTGTCTCTAGGCCTAACCTTGGGTGGGAAAATGTGTTAACTTTTAAAGTTTTTTTTTTTTTTTATTGGTTGTTTTTAGTTAGGTCCGAATTAATTTGCTGTGCATACTGCAAAAATATTTTAGTTATATTAGCATCTCTTGGAAGCACTAACATGTAGCACATTTGAAGAATCGCTCAGCATACCGAATATATAATTTGCATTGAGGATGATCATATATATTAATGAAATTTATTATATATATACTCTCTCCCAAAAAAAAAACTTAGAATACCGCAAAGTTATTGAATCATCTTTATAATAAGTTAATGAAATTTTATTAATTTTCACATTATATGTAATCTGTAATTATTAAATGTATTATATATACATAGTATGCATACATTGATTTGTGGTACAATCTATATAATTCACTTGCTATTTGAACGTCACATAATATTCTATAAGTGTTGCAAGTGTCAGAATGTTATTGGTTTAGGTTATAATTGCTGCAAGTGTTTATATGTAGGTTATTTTGTATTATTAATAATAGATATAATCAATAAATTTTTTATTATTATTAGGTCAAGCGAAAGTCTTTACATTCGTAATAAAAGTGAGATGTACAGAACATAAAAGGGTAGATATATAGATATTCAATATAATTAATATGGATATTCTTGAAACCGTCATTAATTAACCAGATTAAACATCAACATCTTCACCTACTTGACACATTTCAGATGTACATTGCTTCTTAATTGAGGACATTAATATATACTAACAAAGATATATTTTTTTATTTTAATAAAAAATTGTATGAGATTGACATAATGTTTGATACAGATAAAGTTTATGTTGCATTTCATGATGAATCCTAGGTTTATGATGACAAGTCAGTCAGTTGTAATATTTAATCCAGTGAATATATAAATTATGAAAAATCAGTGCCAACTTTTAAATGGTAAATTATAATCAAACAGTCAACTGCTCGAGCTACTTGCATTGTGTGGTATGTTGATGGATTACAACTGGACTGAAATCTTGAATTCCTCTCAGTTTTTTGACACTACCAACAATCTTACGATAAATTATTCAGTATAAAACTTGTGAAGACCCACTGAATACTGATATTATATGATCATAGAACAAATTTCATACTAGACTCAAGAGAACAAATTTAGACCTAAGAAGTATACACGTAAATCAATTTTCCCTTCAGTAAAACTAAAATTTTGAAATTAGAAACACCCTTCAACAAAGAGAGTTTTATGCGAACTCTTTCATTTTGCAGACCTCTGAAATTCAGGATTCACTTCCAGGAAATCAATTTTTGCTCCATACACATCCAACAACTGAGGAACTTTTTCCGGAAATTGAGTTATATAATAAATTTGCTCTGTGTAAGGTTTAAGCAAAATTTAGAATGTTTGTAACATGCTGCGTTCGGGATATTAGTCACCAAAAAGGAAATTCGAGATTGAGGCACACCAGTTTCTTTCAAAAGAGCTATATTTGGACCAAAAATTTTACTCCTTAATTCCACTAAAATTAGCCATTGCATGCGCGTCGAAACTCGACATATTTTTCGTCATGAATGACAACATTCTTTGAGTAAATTGTAATTGGGGATAAGATGATTATTTAAACTCCTACATAACAATGATGGACTCTTTGCTATGATCTTTGCTACTTCACTACTTGAAACCCCTATAGAACAGAAAAACTCAATCTTGGGCAAAAGTGTCTTTTGGGGATCACTTGAAATGACTTGCGGGTATCCTCTCACAACTTTAGAGATCTAGGTTTTAGTGAAACCATGGTCGCTGAGAAACCTAAGGACTGAGTCCACTCTTTCAGTGTTCTTCAATTGAAAGAACTTGCAAGCAGAAACAGCAGATTTAAAGGCAACCCACATGTGTTTATAATGTATGAGACTGTAAATGACTATTAAACAAATTTCATGTACTGTCAAGTGAATGGTAATATATTTTGGAAGCAGAAACAGAAGTCATTCACAGTGAAAAGGAAGCAGAACAATCTAGTTATATTCCAAGAACATTGACATTCCAACATTGGCTTTTCTAATTTTCATTTGGACACAGTATGAATCTTGAGATTCATGTTTAGTCATTTACAACAATTTCATAGCTTAATGTTTTAAGAATGTTATGTCAAAACATTCATCCTAGCGTAAAAGAACTACAGATCCAACACTTGGTAAATCAAAAATAGCTTAGATTAGCGACTACCATAAAAAACAAAAAGTTTTATATTGAACACAGTTCAAGAGTTAAACCTGTTTCATTTCACATGCCTCTGAAATCCAGAGGAGGCATCCAGAAGATGGATTTTGCCCTGATATACATCAAATAACTCAGAAACTTCTTCTTGAAATTTGGTTACATATCTCTCAATAAATTTGCTCTCCCCAATTCTTATGTAAGTGCTATGGCATATATTGTCTTTGATCAATCCTTTGGAAAGCAGAACCTGAATAACCAAACACCTCGGAGCAACCCTCTTCTCCAAGCTGTAATTGAGAACTTCTGGCAATTTGGAAATATCTCGTGACAGCCAACCCATTTTGTTCACAAGGAAGTCCATAACACTGGTAATCTTCTCCTTGGATATCTGCATACAACATGGATTCCTTCTAAAAGCAGCGAGAGTGTCATCCTCGGACAAACCACACCTCCTATAAACCTTAAACTTAGATTCCCAAACCGATTCCTTCAAATGGTTAATTACTCCAATTGCCTTAACAAACACAGTTTGGGTGGGATTAAATCCCATTTCCTTAACCTGATTGACAACCTTGCAAAATTTAGAATGTTTGGAACATGCTGCGCTGGGGAATTTAGTCACCAAAGCAGAAATTCGAGATTGAGGCATACCAATATCTTTCAAAAGAGCTATATTTGGACCAAAATTTTTAATCCTTAAGTCCATTAAAAATAGCCATAGCATGCCCTTCAAAACTTTGACAACTTGTTCGTCATGAATTACAACATTCTTGAGGAAATTATAATTGGGGATAAGATGATTCTTTAAACTCATAGATAACAATGTTGGACTCTTTCCTATGATCATTGCTAGTTCACTACTTGAAACCCCTATAGAACGGAAAAACGCAATCTTGGGCGAAAGTGTCTTTTCAGGATCAATTAGAATGACTCGTGGGCATCCTCTCACAACCTTAGAGATCTGGGATTTGGAGAAACCATGGTCGCTGAGAAACCTAAGGACTGAGTCCGCTCTTTCAGTGTTCTTCAATTGAAGATACTTAGAAGCAGAAACAGCAGATTTTAAAGACAACCCACATGAGTTTATCAAGTAAGAAACTGTAAAAGACTCTTCCTGTTCACTTTGTTTAGTTTTTAACGATCCCTTCCCTAAATGCGAAGATGATGAAAGAAACCTAAGAGGGAAAATCTTATTTAGAGAAAAACCCAGTTGAGTAGTTGTGAGATTCAGAGCAAAATGTCTATCAGCAATGACTTTTGTTTTTGTTCTACAAAGAAAACGAAACATAATGAACTTAACTTACTCAACTTTAAACTGCATTCTGGAAAATTCTTCAATTCAAACTGCCAATGCCAAGACAACGAAGGCTGAAGCTGAATATAGAGCCTTCAACGTTCAATTCTGAGCCGCCATTGTTTTGTAATGTTGACCTAGTGGAGGTCTGTGTATTAAGTTATTTACGTGACCCCATAGAAAACGGACACAAAAATTTGTTTTTCAAAAAAGATAGGGTTCGGGTCGGTTTCGGTCTTATCACTTGACCCCAAACCGATCCAAAAAAAATCCGGTTCACCATTTCATGACCCGATCTATACCTTGATCCAATTTTAATCCCATTTTTCAGATCTAGGTTCATAAATTAATTTTCCTGTGTGAAAAACAAATAATTTAAGGGAATCATGCATCCAATGCCAATCCTTGAGCTGCATTCCATGAAGTTGTAAATAGGTTTAAAAATCAAGATATACAAGTCAAGTCTCTCATATTGAGAGAGTGCGGTAAACCGTTGGAAATGATATTTGTTATGCAATCAATACTATCTCCTTTATGGAAGCTCTTCTTTCTTCCTCCTTCTCGAAGTCTCCACTAAATTAAAGCAAAAACTCATCTCCATATTTCTAAAACAAAAATATTTTGTAATTATGTTATCTTTGGACTTGATTGTATGAAGGCTGATAAATTGAGTGTTACCTTTTCATGTTTTGTGTCGTCTCAGGTTGAAAGACAAAAATTAGCCCAGGACAAACTTGGTTTCTTCCTTTAGAATAAAAAACCCTTCAAAATCAAATACGTATACCGCTACAAAACCTTTCCTATATGGAAGGAAGATAGACAAATGTATAAAATATAAGTTAATTTCCGTACAATATATCCTAAGTGCCACTCCTCACTCACAGTGGCGATGATTATTTTAAGAGTTAAAAGATATTTATCCACCCAAGGTTTACTCTTGAAGTTTCCGAGATAACAAACATCTTGTTCCAATCGTGAACTTGTTAGACTGCAGTTAAAACTTATATTCTTATAAGTTAAATGGATATGTACCAAATTTTTATCTTACGATTTTTTTGAACACTTGAAACTTAACCTTAGTATAATTTCTGTTATTTCAGAAACTTTAAATAAATATGTTTTATTACATCAAACTTCAGGTTTAGGATTATGTCATTGACTCTTACCTTAAGGAAAATTTAATGTGATTTCATTGGTTCAATGTCTGCAAAAACATCAACTAATTTGAATGGTTGCAGTAGAGAAGAATCCCATGTGATTAAAAATGTGTACTTTTTCTTCAATTGCTAAGAAATGGATACATCATTTTATTTCTCTCTTACAAGGATCAAAGAGAATGCTTTAATGGTTTCCTGTGGTTGCACCTCAGGCTTCTGGAAATCTGAAAAAAATTGGGCTAGGAGAAAACTTTTTACGTTCGTTCCTCCATCAGATCTAATCTAAGATCATAAAATGAATTTCATGCAAGTTAACTAAATGCTATTACTTTTTGGAAATAGAAGCATTCAGTTCATACCTGGAGATATTCCAAAACAACAACACTTCAATATTTGCTTCTTTTTCTTTTTCTTTTTCTTTTTTCTTTTTTTTCTTTTTTTCTTTTTTTATTTTTTTTTTAAATTTTCATTTGCAAATAGTATGAATGATGAGATTTACGTTTAGTCATTCACAACTATTTCATAGCTTAATGTTTGCAAATATCATGTCAAAATATTTTTCCTAGCTTACGCGAAATACGAATCTAAAACATGGTAAATCTAAATAATTGAAATTAGCAGCTGAGGGAAACACAAAATTTTATATTGAACCACGGATCAACATGTTAAGCTTGTTTCATTTCACATACCTCTGAAATCCAGGACTGACATCCAGAAAATCAGTTTTTCCCTGATATACATTTAGTAACTGAGGAGCTTCTTCCTGAAATTTGGTTACATACTTATCCATAAATTTGCTCTCTACAGGGTTTAAGTAAGTGGCTGGACATATATCTTCTTTGATCAATCCATATGATAGCATAACCTGAATAATAAAACACCTCGGAGCAATTCTCTTCTCTAATCTGAAGAAGAGATCAGTTGGCGATTTGGAAATATTTTGTGACAAGCAACCCATTTTGTTCACAGGGAAGTCTATTGCTCTTGTAATTGTTAAAGTTGTCGACCACTTCAACAATAAGGGGAGAGATAGACGCATTCTGTAGGTAATTGAGACCAATTCCACGAAGAGCCGCTATAGTATTTCTCTAAGTAATTAAATTTCTAATTGGATTTGGGCTTAGGAAAATGGATCTTAGTAATATTAGGTTTTTCTCGTAATGAGTGATATAGCAAATTATAAGCAAATACAATCATTGTTACAAGAGAGGTAAGATAGTATTCTAATAATAGTGACTCTATTGGACGTAACCCGGATTTTAGGTGAACCAATCAAGATAAATTACGTGTGTTTTCTTTTAATTTTCTAATTTGATATTTGTGATTGTTTACTTGTTTGATTTTGTATTACACTCTAGATTGTTTCAGTAATAATCTTCTTCTCAGATATTAACATACAATGTGGATGCCTTCTAAATGCAGCAAAAATCTCATCCTTGGACCAACCCCACCTACTATTAACCTAAATTTTAGATTCCCAGACCGATTACTTCATTTGGTTAAGCGCTTCAACTGCTAGAAGAAACGAAGTTTTGGTGGGATCGAATCCAATTTCCTTAACCTCATCGACAATTTTGCAAAACTTAGAATGTTCACAGCATGCTGGAGATGGACTATTAGTCGCCAAATAAGGATTCGGGATTGAGGCACTTTAGTATCTTTCGAGGGCTATATTTGGAGCAAAAATGTTACTCCTTGAATCTTGTAAAAGTACCCATGGCCTGCGCTTCAAAAATCTACCAATTTTTTCATCATGAACGACAACATTCTTGAGGAAATTGTAATTGGGAACAAGAAGACTCTTTAAACTCCTAGTTAATAGACCTGGACAGATAGTTATGATCTTTACAAGTTCATTACCTGAAACCCCTTATAGAACGGAAATATTCAATCTTGGGCAAAAGGGTTTTTTCAGCATCACAAGAAATGAGATCTGGAGTTCCCCTCACAACTTTAGAGATGTGGGTGTTACTAAAACTATGGCTACTGAGAAGCCATGAGAACTGAGTCCGCTATTTCTGTGTTCTTCAATTTAAGATTCTTAGAAACAGAAATAGCATATTCTAAAGACAACCCACATGAGTTTATCAAGCATGTGACCGTCAATGACCGATTTTGTTCATTTTGATTAGCTGACTAAAGAAATCTAACAATCCAAAATGTGTTTTGAGAAAAACCCAGATGAGTTGTTGAGTTGATGAGAGACAGATGTGTTCTTTTTACACAAAAAATGAAACATAATGAACTTTGTACTTACTTGGCTAAACTAATTTCAAACGTTGGGACGCCAATTTTGTAGAAAAATGTTACATCCACAATTTCTTCTTACAAACTTTCTCTCACATCTCGCAATTGGTCAGCTTATAATAGGTCCTACCTGAGTCCCACTTAAAAAATTGTGATTGATCAATTGCGATCTGACACATCAAGATTGTAAGAGAAAGTTTATGAAAATAGGTTATGAGTGTAGTAGTACTTATGTTCGTATTTGCGATGTTGAGGCAATCATGCAGAATCGGAGTATGCTTGAAAGATATATTTGAGAGAAAATAATTGTATTCAATTAAATTGAATTATTGGAATTGACTATTGATGTGTTGTATGTTATTATATAAATACACAGTTTATTTATACAAAATTTCAATAACCGTGTAAGGAAATATAATACTGCCATAAACTGTAATCTCCCTGGGAAAGGCAACATAATAATATCACGGCTCTAGCCAAGGCAACATATCTCATTTTCCCATATGTCAACGTATTGCGCAGACTTTTGAATTGAAGGAACCATATTAAGTACATAAACGACAAGACGTTAAAAGACTAAATTATGTATGACTTTAAGGATTTATTACATTTCCCCCCAAAGATTTATTTAAATTATTTCTCCCTCCGCTATCGAAAATATAACAGAAAGCCCACCAGCATTGCTTTCAGTAATTCAGCATCCCAATTAGGCCTGGCAAAGTGGTACCCATACCCACGGGTTCACGCGCGGGTACGGGTATCCGATCCAAACAGGTGGGTATGGATAACAATATAAATTATCCGTATGAAGTTTACCCATACCCAGCTCGTCCGTAAAAAAAGTAGGTGGACCAGGTAATGCCCGCAGTTACCCGCATTTTAATTAAAAAAAAAAAGAAAACGTAAATTAAAAAAATTGCAAAAACAAAACCCTAAGCCTAAAGTGAACAGTGTTGTTCAAAAAAATTCGACTAAAACTCTCTCTCTCACGCCAACGACGACTGACTGAAACTCTCTCACTCTCAAAGACTCAAACTGAAACTCTCTCACTCTCAGGCTGAATCTCACAAATCACAATCTCTCAAACTAAAACTCTTTCACTTTCAGGCTAAATCTCACAATCTCTGAAATTGAAACTCTTTCACTCTCACGCCGAAGACGCAAAGCAGCTCTGAATCTCACAATCTCTCTCACGCCATCGTCGCCTCAAGTTTTCTTATACTTTCTCAAGTTTCCATCTTTTTGATGGCTGAAGAGAGACAGCAACAAGCAATGGCAAGAAGAGACCCACAATTCATCACCTCAGTGCCTCCATAGACGATCTCGACTCTGAAAATGAAATCGGCAACTCGGAATATTCTACTTACCAAGTTCACATACCGCCAACACCAGATAACCAGCTCTATCCTTGGAGTTATCATCACAAAAATTCAATACTAATTTAGAAATAAGAGAAGACCAATATATGTCTAGTTCTTTGTTTACTAGGTGGTCATAATCTACTGCATATCTACTACCCACAATTTATTAAATTATTGTATATTTTGGTGGGTCCTTGTTGAATTAATACAATATACATTTTATGTTTGAAAAAGGAATAACAAAAATTAGAAAAAATAATAATTTTTTTGCGGGTGACGTGCGGGTCCACCCCCACCCATACGAGCGGGTACAGGTTATACATATTTTTTATTTTACCCGTCTACTCGTACCCGTTTTACCCGTATCTATCCGACCCGTCTAATCCCAATGCATAAAACTATGTCCCATGGACAATTCTTCTAATTAAGAGGAGTTATATCACGGTATGATATTGATGTAAACTGCCTACACTTCATTAAATCAAATGGCCTTAACTGAGTTAAGTATGCAAGAATCTCTTTGATATCAGGCTCTGAAAGGTTAAGAATCTCAAGGTTTCTTACAGTAGCAATTACAAACAAGTCAACCAACTTTCAACCATTTTGAAGTTATAAAATAATCTAACTATTATATTAGTAACCGCAAATAATAAATCTATTGAATATAAAAACAATATAATTAAATATCAATAAAATAAAATGACAATACAATAAAATTAACAATACCAACAATGTGATCACGTGTAAGAAATCCTTTAGAATGACAGGAAGAGATCTGGAAATACAACCTTAGAATGAATGTCGAGGCCTGTGTAACACAGTTTCCTTAAAACAGATTCGCCTCCTTCACTCGGGTGCACAAAGATTTGAGCAACGACTGTTTCCTAGGATATAACGATAGATGAATAGCAAGAGAAGCACCACTCTTCTATTCTAACGAATTGAATTAAGCCTTAATTCCAACAAAAGAAAACCTTAAAAACTAGAGAGAAAATAAGAGATTGAAAGAGCTCTCAATTTTTTGGTGTGTTTGAAATGAGAGGAAAAACACTTTTTTATACTACTCAAGGCGAGACAAAACATTGAATTCCACCGCCTTTTCACTTTCCAACTCTAAAACATTCTCCATTAATCCACTAACCTTTCATCTTTCAACTCCTTAACTTACACCACGACATCTCATTTCATTCAATTTAATAATAAATTCCAACAATCCCCCACATGAATGAAATAGACAGATCTAGACATAAGACACAATGATGGAGTTTAAACGGTTGGACTTGCATAGGATAGATAGGTGTTACCCTTTGAACCTTCATTTGTGAAAGTATGTTTACTTTACTGACTAATTAGTAGACATGATGTCCTCCCTAACATTATTTAGTTCTCATTATTATGTAAATGATGACATAGTTCACACAAAAATCCTCCCTAACATTATTTAGTTCTCATTATTATGTCCGTTTTGGCCATGAACATACCCTTGGTTCTACAAGAAGTTCTTGAGAATTGCGCCCTATACAATTCCTTTTAGAAGCGGCCCTACTTCTTTCTCACATAGGTTATCTCTTTAAGAGTAACCCTCATTACTCTGCTCATAAACTCGACGCATAAGAATTATTAAAAGCTTTTGCTTAACCTTATTCCTTACAGGCATCACTGTTTCATTTAATCAAAGGAACGGACTGGGAGTAACTCTTACAGTGATCTATCTAAGTCTTTATAATTAAGTTGTCTCTTTGAACCTAAATCTTTGGGTCTCCAGTCAATTAGGTTGAGTTTTCATTATATCGACTTATTATTTCATGGGCTTTAGTCACATTCCTCTCCAGTCAAACCCCCCTCCCCAATTTCCTTTTAACCCTTGTAAAATATCCAAAACCCCATTTAATATGAAATTGATAATAAATGTAAGAGTTAAAATGAAATTTTACAAAAAAAAAAAAAAAAAAAATTGTCCAAGACCGGTCCTTGATTATTTGGGCCTACACCTTGAGGGCCCAAGCCCAAGACCAAGTGGGCCCAGGCCTTTCCCACCCCTAGATTAGCACACTTTAATACAAACTTTTACATTAGAGATTAATATGATCATGAATGAAAATATCCATGCCAATTATTAATGCTTGATGTATAATAATTAATAGAGTAAACGACATGTTTCCACCCGAGGTTTGGCAAAATCCTAAGCAGATACCCTCAGTTCCTTTTATTTCAGATTTCCACCCTTAAACTAACTCTATTTTCTTTATTTTAACAATGGAAGGCTAAAATAGTATTTACCCTATTTTGATATTAAAAAAACAAAATAACCCTAAAGACCCCCAAATCTCAAATTTCTCTCCACCTCCACCTTTTCATCTTCCATTTTCTCTCATCTTTGCCGACGTCATCGCCGGCCATTTTTCGATCCTTTCCGGTAATGAAGCCCACATCTAGCAGTGACTATCCATCTCCCTCTTACATTTCTCCATTTTTTTCTTCTTCACCGCGCAATTTTGCCTTTCCCATGAGTGCAACGCCCAACCGCCTGATTCCGGCGTCGCCAAACACCCCCATCACCACCAATCACTTCCCCTTAATCACCGACCACCACAAACCTAGGGTTTGCATGATTTTTCCATTTTCCTGTCGATTCTAACAATAGAAATCCCTCTCGTCACTGCCATTCACCTCATTGGCCTTCCCTCTCGAAAACCCCTTCCATCCCTGATAGTCATTTGGTCACCGTCCATCACTTCCCCATCTTTTCGCTTTACAACTGGGTTTGGGTTGATTTGGAGCCTTTGTTTTGAGTTTGATTTGCTGCGTTTTTGTTGTGTTTTGGAGTGAATTTAATTTGTTGATTGGTTGTGGGTTTTTTTTTGTTGTTTTCCCTACTGCCACTGTCGTCGCCCACCACTGGTGTTTTGGAGTGAATTTGATTTGTTGATTGATTATAGGGTAGGTCGACTACGGTGGTGGTTTGAAATGGGGGTGGTTTGGCCGGTTGTGGTGGCGGTTTAGGATGGGTGGCTTAGAATGGACTATGGTTTGGAATGGGGTGAAGGGCAGTTTCATAATAGCCTATCACAGAACCAAACCGTCACTAACAACGTTCATTTAAGGGTGGGGATTTGGAATAAATGGAACCAAGGACATCCACTTGGGATTTCACCAAACCTCGGGTGGGAATATGTCGTTTACTCTAATTAATATTAGTGATGGCAATGGGTCGAGCCGGGACCAAGTACCCCTTGGCCTAGGCCCAAGCCCGACCTCATGACAAAGGCCCACGCCTGGCCCGGGCCCGTCACTGGTATGACAGGTAAAGCCCAAGCCCAGTCCGACGGGCTTTTTGTAACCTTAGGTCGAGCCCAAGCCCGCCCATTTTTATAATGTGAATTTTTAAATATTAATAAATTTCAATTTTTTATATTTTTAATTCTAGAAACAATTTTTAAATATTAATTTATTTTTGAATACTCACCAAATACATATATAAATAACTTTCCAAAAAGTGCATCCATCCATCCATGTAGGGTTTGGGAAAAATGAGTATATATATGTAGAATAATCTTATAATTAAATATATAGTATAAGGGTAATTTAATATAATTAATACTAAAATTATCGAGCTGGATCAGGCCGGGCCTGAAGACATACTCAGGCCTAGCCCATACCCAAGGTAACTGAGAAGGGACTCGAATTCAAAACCACTTAAATAATACACCAAAAATATCTATCAAACCACTCAACTACTAAGAGGTAGTTAAATATCACTAACATCATATTGAATTTTTATTTTTATTTCTTTTTTAAGAAACATCTCAGAATTTGGTATAACTTTTTTCCGGCCAATATGTTATTCTTCCTTTTTTTTTTTTCTTGTACACTCTCTAAAACTTCATAAATAGAAAGTTTAATTACATAATCAGTTTTGACTTTTCATTAAAATAAATTACAATAGAATATGATGTTTATCTTATGAAAATTCTTCAAATATATATACACACATATACATACATACATACATATACACACGAGAGCAGGCTGTATACGAGCCGAGCCGAGCCAAACACCATGGTGTTCTAAAGCTTGGCTTGTGAAAATTTAGCAAGCTCGAGCTTGGGTTCGTCGAGCTCTGAAAACCAGGCTCGAAGCTTGGCTCGAGATGATTTGCTGAGCTCGAGTTGGCTTGTCTATTTCTTCCTCTTCCTCTTGAACAAAATTATAGCATTAAAAATCAAAATCAAAAGTCGAGTTTTGTCTGTGACATCAATATTAGAGTACACCCATCTACTAAAATACCCAACCAAATTTTCACATCAAAATTACATTTATAATTATAAATAATTCACACACAAACAGATCACATCCTCCCTCTTCCGTGAACAAAAGATGAACTCAAATCCACCATAAAATAATTTAACAAATCAAACCCATTTGTGGAATTACTATTTTCAATCACTTCAACATGTGAAGCATTTCGCGGAAGAAAATGCAACTTGGTTAAGGAAGGAGCGAGACAGGAAAGAGAAGAGAGAAGACAAGAAGAAGACGGAAAAGAGAAAAAGAGAAGGAGAAGTGTCGGCTGCTGAAGATCTGAAGTAAAAGACTCTAGGGTTTTTGTAGTTTGGAATAATTTATATGGTAAATGTTAAATAACATATATCCCCCCATACTTGAAAACATTGCACTTATACCCTTTTGAGCCGTTTGTGAGCCTATCGAGCCAAATGCTCGGTGGCTTGGGGCTCAGCTCGATGGATAATCGAGCCATTCGAGCTCGATTATCGGCTCGGCTTGACCTGCGAATGGCTCTGCTCGCATATAGCCCTATACGGTAGGCCTGATGGAATGATTTCAAGTCTCGTGTGTAGTGTACAGTAAGAGATGGAGAATTATATGAAATGAAGGAAAATCCTATTCCTAGCTTCAATTTATAGAATCCTTTGTGATAAATGGACCTCTTTGAATTTATGATGACATGACTCTTCTAGTACACATTTTGGAAAAATGCAATTAAAATATCTTTCTGGGTTTAATTGAGCAAGCATTTGTGTCAATGATTATTTTATTTTATTTTCATTAATAACTACAACATTTATAGATTTACACCATCATATTGTTTTTTTTTTTTTTTAAGATACTTGAGGTATCCAGACCCACATTGGAGTCTGCATAATCCTCAGGGCCATATAACACTTTACAAGCCCAATGAATTAAGGTAATTACACAATATGGTTAGTACATCTCCTGCGACTCAAACACAAGACCCCCTAGGTATAATTAACCCCAGTGGTTAAAGGATTTATCATTCAACCACAAGGGGAGAGGTAAATATTGTTTATTTTTCGCCTCACAATGCAAACATTTTTCATCCTATTTCATTTATGTAGCTATAATGTTTGCAATTTTAGCATCAAAGGATCATAAGTGGTGTTTTATATGATTAATTTCTACCATCATTTTGTTTCAATTGGTCTCAGTTTCATTTCCCTTTAATTGGAGGGAGAGAGAGAATTAGTCATGCATTTAACCAACCTTTCTTCATATATTAATCCTGAGCAATAATTTAGTATCCTTTCCTTCTTTTAACTTTAGGGTGTGAAGATATATCCACCAATGAAACGGAAAATGTAAATAAAACGAATAAAAATTGAGAGCAAAGAATGTATTTTTACAGCTTGAACTATACAATATAGCGGCAGGGTACCATCATAAATGTGAAAATCAGGACATGATAAGTAGAAAATATATCATTAAACCAGTGAGTTGCTGGATATCGACCCCTATTATTATTGTTTTGGTCTTGATTATCTTGATCTCATCCTTGAAATATCATTAATATCACTTATTTAAAAAATAGTCAGAAAATCCTCTTTTATTATAGATATTATATATTTAATTAATTTTGTTTTATTAATAATAAAATGTAAAAAAAAATATTCATTACTCATTTGAATTCACATTTAAATATTAAAGAAATTATACAAAAATCAATTATAGTAAAATACTTTTTACTCTAACACAAGAATCTTAAGTACAGCTACCCCAATGATTAAAGGATTTGTCCTCCAACCATAAAGGAAGAGGTTACCTTTTATCGTGATTCTTAAAAACCTTGTTTATTTCAGTACATGAGTCACCCTTATATAATAGAACTTCATAATACAAAGGTTGTATTAGTGAAAACCGCATCTACATAGGACTAATGAAAGTTGAATATTAGATTAAATTTAACTCATATGAGTATAAAAAAATTTATTTTTAATTGTAATAATAAAATCATAAATGGATAGAATATAAAAAGATTAGATAAATAAATAATTTTCTAGAAGTACATCGTATATATCCTCCCATGCTTAAAAGACCTTCCATACTAAAAACAAAGCAAATGTTAAAATTGCTATCAGACAAATTTTACAAAGAATCATGAAAATGACATAGTATATTGTCCACATGATTTCTTTATAATTCTCAGGAAAAACTCATTTATAATGTGTCACACACATCGATATTTTTTTTAGTAATCGCTAAATACTATAAATCAATCGTAAAATAATTATTGACACATCATTGTTTACTATTGCAAGTTTATCATAAATTTGATAAGTTTATAGAAAAAAATTACGGTTAACATATTTTTTGCTACAAATTCACATTATAATCTTGTAAACTTTGATAATAAACTTGCAAAATCACGCTTAGTAACATTGATAATTATCATTTCAAAATTTGAATGCATGAAAAATGATAGATTATAGAGTAATACTACGCCCACAACTCAATCTCAAAACTTTCTCTTATAACCCCAATGTGATAATTGGGTTGGTAACTATCACGTAAGCTCACACCACATCCAATGCACAAAATGACTTTAACTAAACACAAAATGACATTTCTTAAGGATGAATGGTCATTCCTTCATAAAGAATTGTTGTTCCTTATAAAGAAACAGTCGTTTATTCATAAATTATAAGGAATAATCATTCCTTGTGAATTGAACAGTTGTTCCTTATAAAGGAACAACCATTCTTTATGAATGAATCAATCATTCCTTATGAATAAACAGTCGTTCGTTTATAAGGAATGGTCATTCGTCTCTAAGGAATAACCATTCGTGTTTAGTCAAAGTTGTCAGTTGACATGGTAGTGCCAACTCTGCTGCTACGTTAGAGTTGTAAGAGAAAGTTGTGACTTATGAGATTGGGTTTAAAAGGTAGTATTTTTGTAGATTATATTTAGGGGGTGTTTGGTTAGAGGTAGTCTAAGATTACTTGGGTTATGTCATCTTCTATTATTTGATTATCATGTTTGGTTGTCAAGTAATATAAAATTCCGGTAATCTTGCATTACCAATAGTTGTTACTATTGGTAATATTGAAGGTAATCTGATTTCCTCCATTTTCTTAGGTATTGTAAGATTACCAAGGTAATCTTATTTTTGTTACAATTATATCTCTTATTAATAAAAAATTTGGACAATAATGCCCCTGTTTTAAAATCAATTTACATTAATATATCATTTCAATTTTACCCTTATTTAATTAAGTTTTTAGACAATAATGCCCTTATATTTAAAACAAATTACATACTACCACTGCCACCCAGCCACCACCGCTGACAGCGGGCCAACCACCACTGACCGCCGCCGGAAAGTCACCGGAGCCCCTAAAAATGACCGAGAGTCGCTGGGAGGCTCTTAGAGGCTTCGATATGTCGTTTCTGGCCATATTGATGGTTGAAAATGACCATATTAGGCCAGATCTAGGCGAGATCTGATCGTTAACGACCATAGATCTGGCCAGATCTATTCTGCTAGGAATAGATCTAGCTATTAACCCGAGGTCCATGGCGGGTGCGATCGAATCTCACCCAAATCTGGCATCTGGCCATTAGCGGCTAGATCCATCGATCTGGCCCGAAATGGCCAGATTATTTCTGGCCTAATATGGTCATTTTCAGCCATCAATATGGCCAGGAACAGCCATATCGAAGCCTCGCGGTCACGGTGAGCTACTCACGACGACTTCAGGTTGTGGTTTTCAGTGGCGGCAACAGAGGTAGGGGGTGGGGGTGATTTTGTCATAAATTAGAGTTTTATATAAGCAGGGGTGTTTTAGCTAAATCTGAAATATTGGGGGTTAAAAAAATTAATCAAAAATTAATAATAAAAATAATATTCTATTAATATTTTAAAAGAGGGCAATTTAGTAATTTAAATAACATGCCCCCCAATTTATTCCCCCTAACCAAACATATTAATATAACATACCCACCAACTAACCAAACACATTTTTCTAAAGATTTTCAGTAATCTTCAAAGTAATATAATATTCCAGTAATTTAACATTACCAGTAATCCAACATTCTCTGAACCAAACGCATCCTTAGAGTTAATTGCATCTTTTCCCCCAAGTATGATTGAATGACAAACATTCAATGTTTACAAAATAACAAAAATCTCTCTGCAATTAAATTTCAAGTATAAATATTTATTAATTCTTAATAGTGTAAGTTTAACAATTTATTAATGACATGGGATTTTTTGTCCTTATATCAAACCTCTCTTATATTCATTATAAAAGCAACAAAAACCAAAACTTTCAAAGACTTATTGATAACGTGCTATACTTTTTGGGTAAGGAAAGATGATACAGAGGGACCTCTTCTTCCTTCTGTGGCCAACTTCTTTCCCTATAAGATAACTGATAAGGGTCGAAGTCCTTTTTGGCCAGTAACCTTACCGGACCATGTTCCGGACTGTACAGAAACTGAATTATTGAATTCATTACCTACCTTCAATTATTGTCCATGTTCTCTATTCCAAGCTCTCTTTCTTTCTTTAGCTCGCTCAAAGCTTTGAAGCTCTCTCAAGTCTCGAATCTTTCAAGGTATTTATACTTTTTTATTATTGAATATTTTGATAGTTGTTCATATGGTTAGTTTAAATTGAAATGTTGAGGCCTGCAACTCTTTCATTGCTTTCAATTCTTATTTTATACATTTCCTGGAGAGTAACTTTCCCTGAAACCTTTCAGCAATGCCTTATCAAACATTCTGACCTCACCCATCCAATCTCTGAAGCTATATATACTCCCCAGAACCCCTCACATTCTTCTGTATTGCAATCTTACATTCGAAATCTTCGCTTCAACACATCCTCGACTCGAAAACCAGACCTTATACTAGCCGCATTGCATCACTCTCATGTCCAAGCTGCCATACTTTGTGGTAAAAAACATGCCCTGTTGATGAAAATTAGAAGTGGGGGTCATGACTATGAGGGAACATCTTATGTGTCGAGCGTCCCGTTCTTCCTCCTAGACATGTTCAATCTTCGTTCGATTGATATCGACATTAAAAGCGAGAGCGCTTGGGTTGAATCTGGAGCAACTCTGGGTGAATTACTATATGGAATTTCTGAAAAAAGCAAAACTCTTGGCTTTCCAGTTGGGGTGTGTCCTACAGTTGGTGTTGGTGGGCACTTGACTGCAGGTGGGTATGGTAACATGATGAGAAAATATGGACTGTCAGTCGATAACGTTATCGATGCTAAATTTGTTGATGCTAAAGGGAGAGTTCTGGATAGAAAATCCATGGGTGAAGATCTGTTTTGGGCTATCAAAGGAGGGGGAGCAGCTAGCTTTGCAGTTGTTCTTGCTTATAAGATTAAGCTGGTTCATGTTCCGGAAATTGTTACTGTCTTTCAGGTTGAAAGAACTCTAGAACAAAATGCCACTGAAATTGTGTATGCCTGGCAACATGTTTCACACAAGCTTCATGAAGATCTCTTCATCAGGCTCGTTCTAGATGTAATAAACAGATCCCAAACTAGCGAAAAGACGAAGACCCTAAGAGCTTCATTCGTTTCCTTGTTCCTCGGTGATTCCGAGAGACTCCTCTCCATCATGAATCAGAATTTTCCTGAACTGGGGTTAACTCAATCAGATTGCATTGAAATGAGTTGGATTCAGTCAGTAGTTTACTGGTCTACATATTTTCCTCTTGGGACGCCTGCCGAAGTTTTGTTACATCGAAAGCCTCCAAAACTGACTTCTCTGAAGAGAAAGTCAGACTATGTAAAGGAGCCGATCTCAAAGGATGGCCTGGAGGGGATCTGGAAGAAAATGATCGAATTAGAGAAGCCATACTTGATATTCAACCCTTACGGTGGGAAAATGGCTGAGATTCCTGCAACAGAAATTCCAT
This sequence comes from Pistacia integerrima, assembly GCA_026225825.1. Lineage (NCBI taxonomy): Eukaryota > Viridiplantae > Streptophyta > Magnoliopsida > Sapindales > Anacardiaceae > Pistacia > Pistacia integerrima. The sequence continues at coordinate 9,062,483 of CM047748.1, forward strand.
TCCCACATAGAGCTGGAAATTTATGGAAGATTCAGTATGTAACAAACTGGAATGAAGAAGGAATTGATGCAGCAAATCACTACTTAGATTTGACCAGGAAACTTTACAATTACATGACTCCTTTTGTGTCGAAGAATCCAAGACAGGCGTTTCTGAACTACAGGGATCTTGACTTGGGGATCAATAGCCACAATGAAAAGACAGGCTACATGGAAGGAAGAGGTTATGGCATCAAATATTTTAGGGATAATTTTGATAGATTGGTGCAAATTAAGACCAAGGTTGATCCTGGTAATTTTTTCAGGAATGAACAGAGCATTCCAGTTCTTCATCAACTAAATCAAGTAGAATAAAGACAATGTTTTAGCCTTGTCTTTCTAGCTATTTTGATTGCTGCTTGTAGGAATAAAAACCCATGTTCTCTGTGAATATAGTGTATACTTCTCTTAGCTTTGATAGATTCTATGTTGAATATGGTGTATATTTCTCTTCACTTTGATGGATTGTTTGCCTATGACGACTCATTCGGGGTCCCAATGTCTAATTGAGTTTAGAATTAGTTTATTAATATTTGGGTCTAAGTCGGGTTAAATTCGAGTAAACCCAAATAGGGTTAGGGTTTTCTATTATGAGTACTTTGTAAGAGCATCTTCAATGGTGCTCTTTATTTTAAAGAGCATCTTCATTAATTTTTAAATATAAAGAACACGATTTTTATTCATATCCAATCCTCTTTAAATTTGACGAAGATGCTCTTTATTTTTAAAAAAGAGACTTAATGGGAGAGAGAATTAATAAATAAAATGTATAGGAACTTGTAGTTTATTAATTAAAATTAGGATAGAGAATGAAATTTGACTCTCTAAATGTGGAGAGCCAAACTCACTCTCTAATTTATATTTTAAAGATAAAGAGTATGTTGGACTCTTGTTTTTACATATAGACTCTTTATAATAAAGAGTTTGGGTCATATAAAGAGTTATTTGGAGATGCTCTAATAGTGAGAAGCCTAATATGAAAATAGAGAGTGAGAGTGAGCTGTCATTGTAATTGCTGCAGAGTTCTGATATTCAATAAAAACTCTTTGTTGGAATGTTGGACATAGTTCCTTAATAGGAACGAACCAGGGTAAATCGTGTATTCCGTCTTTTATTTTATACTTTACTTGTGACATATTTGGTTTTCGGTTTCAAGATTCTAAACATTAGAGCTAAAGCAACTCTTAATCCAAGAGATTAAGCTATGTATAAACTAAACTACATTTCTTTCTCACATGAACTAATCAATCAAATATCAACACGGACATTATAAAAAAAAAAAAATCTCAAAAATAGATATTAATAAGAAAATCTGTTATAGGATTCTAATATTACAAAAATTTGAAAAACTATCTCTGTGACAATAAACTCTATATAATTGCAGATTTTATAAACCCTGTCACATTAAACTTTATGTAGATGGTATTCCCATAGAATTGCAGATTGTATAAACCCTTTGCAATAAGCACGGATGGGGGCTTTGGGTTCAGCCCAAAGCCCAACCAACTTGAATTGTGGACAGCTTGGGTTTTAACCAAGTTGATTCATGGGTTTTAACGGGGCTCTGAGCTGGACTAACTTGATTTGTGGGTTTTAAATTTAATGCACAAATATCACTTCATTTATTAATGAGCGGTCCATTGTGTCACGAAGATCTAGCACTAAGTAAGTTTAAGTAACCTACAAACTCTCAAAGAATCATAAGAACACAAATAACAAATATGAAAAGAAAAAATTATGTTTTATTAATCTCAATTGAATACAATACTTAGAATGTGAAAATAACTTAAAAACTAATTAACTTTATATAGGAGTGTATAAATAGATTTGACAGTTCAAATTGGTACATATTTATTAAGATGAATGATTATGATTAATTATACCAATAATATAATTATGCTGCCTTTTTGGTGAATAAACATTCTAGAAGCTTCTGTAAAGATTCTCTAACATATTTTTTTATGCTTCTAGGTAGACCTAGTAAAATGAGCAAGTGGACCTAGTACTAGTCAGGCCCAACAAATACAAGCCCAACGGATACGGACTCAAAAAAAGTTGATTCTATACGAGTCTAAAATATTTTACCCAAACCCTATCCTATGCAAGTACAAATTTACCCAAACCCTATCCTATGCAAGTACAAATGAACCCGCGGGTACCTATACTATTCACTCCTAGTTTCAATTTTGACATAGGTCTATTTGAGATAACAACCATCTACAACAGATTATACTAACAGTATAAATTTTTAATAAAATTAATATGCTTGATTTAATTTTCAAGTTTGGCTTTAACATTGTGGATAATATTCTAAAAAAAAAAAATTATGAATATTTTTTATTCAATTTATTTTATTAAAGGTGTTTGGTACTTAAAATAAAACATAAACTTCTTAATCCCGATGGTAATGAAAATAACTATCTCCAACTTTCATCTTATATCCATAGCTTCTCCTATAACTATATAATTATTTCTTAATCTATTAAGTGTTTGACAAATTAATTTAAAAGATGCTTATACAAGAAGTTGATTATAAAATTATATTCTATTAAATTAATAATTTAATGCCTGGAATTTATTTTACCTGATTCTTTAAACTCGTAAATTAAGATAAATAATTATTAAAACTTGTTGTGACACGAGAAAATAAAAATAAAAAATTATTCACAATATATGGATATTATTCGAAAACAACCGTAAAAGAAAATCCAATAGAATTTTCCAAGGATTTTTAATGTATAATTATTTTCAATATTATAAATGAATACTATTAGTAATATTTTTATAATTGCATAGTCTGAATAAAATGATTTATTTATTTTATTGCGTGGTTATTTCAACTTAGTGGGTGTGGCCGTGTGGGCTGTTTAAATTATAGGGAAACTCGTAAAGACAGCCCTCGCTTTTCTTTGGAGCTGTTTTGTGAGAACCCTAGTGCCTTAACACAATGGTGGCCGCCAAGAAGACTGTAACTCATCTCCTTCTCCATCTCTCTTTTTTCTTCTTTATTCTTTTTCAATCTTAATTAAAGAAGAGAAATATGTTGATTGTGGCTAACTTTTGCAGAAGAAGTCCCATGAGAGCATCAACAGCAGGCTTGCTCTTGTCATGAAGAGTGGCAAGTACACTTTGGGTTACAAAACTGTGCTTGACACCCTAAGAAGCTCCAAAGGTAACCTAACCTATTAAGTTTAGTTTCGTTTTATTTTATGTATTGATGATTATATTATCTCTGTATTTTTTAGCTACATTTATGAACTAAAATGACTCTCAGCTGTGGACCCAGAAAAATCGCTGTGTTTTTGTTGTTAGGTTGTGACTCTTTTTCATGAGAACTTAGAAATTATTGGGCTTTGACTGGATCTAGTTTTTGTTATGGGAATATTTCATTTTTTGAGGATTTGTTAAATGAACCCTTTTTGTTTTTCCTTTTTTGGGTTGCAGCGAAGCTGGTTATCATTGCCAACAACTGCCCTCCTCTTCGGAAGTCCGAGATAGAGTACTATGCGATGTTGGCTAAGGTTGGGGTTCACCACTACAATGGGAGTAAGTTTCTTAATCTTCTTATTGCCTTCTACTCATATGCAAAGTATATTTGTTCTTTGGCTTTCTTTTTATTTTCCTGTTATTTATGGCTGTTTAAGTTTTAAATTTGACATATAAATTCATGCATAATACTAGTAAACTTTGATTAGAGGGGACAAGCTGTTATGTAGAATAGATGGATTTAATAATTTGTTCCGGTTTCTATGGATTAGATTTGGGATTGTTTCAGACGATTGATGGGTGATATTGCTGTGTTCTATTTTTGTTACTAATGGATAATTGCCAAATGCTAAGCTAAATTGTTTCTGATTTCATAAGTTAATGCAATGTATTGCCATATTGCTTGCGCATTATCTTTTTTGTAAGATGTAATATATACATGAATTCCAATTGTATTGTAACTATCAAGCTTACTGATAGTAAACTTTTTGTTTCGGGTCCAATAGCAGATAACTAGCCTTTTTTACCCCTTCAGTGTGATTGCTAAATGTTTGTATAATTCGAGTTTCTTATTTGGATTCTGGATACATTTTCCTTATAGAATTGTTTCTTTTGTTATGTCAGACAATGTAGACTTGGGGACTGCTTGTGGAAAATATTTCAGAGTTTGCTGCCTCAGCATCATTGATGCAGGTATGTTGACAACTTTGTGTTCTTTTTCCTTTTAAATTTTTTTAGCTTGACTTATAATGTGTAACTTTTCTTATTGTGGTGATCTTATGCTTCTTCAGGTGACTCGGATATCATCAAGAGCATGTCACTGAGCACTAATGAGTGAACAATGAACAATATCATATCCGTCTAGGAATCGGTCAAATTTTTCACCAATTTTTTTCTACTTACAAGCTTTGTTTTGTTCACTAGGACTATAAATCTTGAACTCGGAAACTGCTTTCTGCCCTTTTTTTGCGATGAGACATAATCTGCTATGCTGTGTACTAGAATTTTGTGAGTTTCAAGTTGATTGCTTTAAAACCTTGGCATGCACTAGTGTGGTAGCTACCCTGTTCATTCTGAAGGGTTTGGGTTTGCTCAATGATAGAATACCTAATTGGTGTGCAGCTTATTTCTTGATATTATGATATGATATGGTAGTCGAACATAAAAACTGTGATTTCATTGATTTGAAACAAGTTTAAAGATTTTTATAAATAAAAAGTAGTTCTGAAACAATGAAGAAAGAATATGCAATGCAAGAAAGCTTAGTAGTTAGAGAAAGATTTATTGTTAATAGAGAATTCCCAATGATGAGATGTTATACAAGTACAAGCTTTTTTGTCTTTTGATCAAGAGTAACAAAGTAGTTCTTGTCTTCTTGAGTAAAAAATTAGGGCACATTTGTTTGCGTTTTTATTTTCAGTTTTTCAATATATAATTGCAAGAGAAATACTTATATAGGATGGTCTTACCACCTCATTTAGGTAACATGGTGCGACCATTCAATAAAATAGTGGGATGTGCTTTCACATATATGCAAAAATTTCTCTTTCATCCACTTATTATCATGGTTGATCAATATCTACTCTATATGATTCATCAATAAACACCACCATAATGGATGGTTATTATAACTAACTCTATATGTCATTATATCAATGGAAGGTTTCACCATGTCAACTTGATAATTTGGTAAGATTGTTTCATATAAGTTTTTTTCATATCGACAAATGTTTTTTGGTTTTGTTTTTGTAAAACAAATGAAACCTATTTCTCTACTTTGGTCGAAAAGGTACATAGGTTCCCAACTTTGCAAAGAATTAAAAGAGTACACTCTTGTATTCTCTCTCTTCTCTTTCTTATAAACTATTTTTTAAAATTTAATTTCAATTTTAAACTAAAAAGTTATTACATTTCAAAAAATGGATAAAATCATTCATAAAATCTTTATAAACTTTTCAAGAGGAACAAATGAAGTATTTTATAAGTTTTTATAAATAATCACATTTTGCTTTAAAATATAAATAAATAAAATCATTCATGGAATCTTCATGAACTTTTTAAGAACAAATGAAGGTGGGAATGGGAATGGGGATGGGGATGTTTACTTGTAACAATGAATATGTTACGAACAGTGATGGAACGGAATAAATTTTATATATAAAACACAAAACAAACAAATTGATAATACAGACTTCCAATATTTCTAAGAAAATGGGCTTCTGAGTACTGAGTAGGGGTTACCAATCCATATCTTTGTGTAACCCTAATTATGAGTACTAGCCCAATTACCAGATCTTCGGATCTTCTATGGTCCAAATTTAGACTAGAAGGCAGCCCGACTTTCTTATTTGCTTTTGGTTTCAACACTTTTTCAACTTTTGAGTATCTTTGTGTGTTAAATGAAATATTAATAATACTGCTTCATCTCAAAAGAAGTGGAGATTACATCGAGTATTTAGATGGGTGTGAATTTGACACTAGAAAATAGTTGTTAAGTGTTTTATGTATAATTAAGAGTAAACAACTTTTTTCCACCCAAAATTTGCCTTAATGACACTTTCTCACCCAACAAGTTTCAACATACTAGTTTTCCACCCAAAGTTTATATTCCGTTAACACCAAAAATCCACTTCACTTTCTCATCCGACGTTCGGTGAGTTACTAGGAGCCAAGGGGAGAGGGGTTTTGTAGAGTGAAGGCTGGTGGATTGAATAGTGGTGAGTTACCAATCCATATCTTTGTGGGGCGAACGACTTGTACATACCCAAAGTTTACTGTAATGACAAGTTGATACCCAAAAGGTTTTGAAACGACAAATAGGTACCTTAGTCATATTACATTAGTGAGTTTTGTTTATTAATAGTGAAAAGACTAAAATGCCCTTCAAAGTTTCAATTTTTGTTTTTTATAAATTTAAAAATTTCTAAAAAACCCCTAGGTTTGCTAATTTAATTAAACACCCCCATATATAAAAAGTTTGTTAAATGACAAAAACACCCCCACCACCCCGAATGCCGATTCCAGGCCACCGGTAGCGAATGCAGCATGAGCTTACGCTGACAGATCCCCGATCGGATGCAGTCGTAAAGTGCCGAGGTGGCCTTTTCGAGCCGGATCCGCCACGGACTGGCCGGCTGGCCCCGGCAGTCTAAGGCCGTCAAGCGGCGACGGATCAGGCCTTTTCGGCCAGTCAGCGTGTGTCTGGCCGGAAAAGGCGATCTACGGCTGATCTGGCCGTCGCCGCCGCGAGATGGTAGTAGATCTGGCCTTTCCGGCGGATCGTCTGATCTGGCCGGTCGGAGGAGAGGCGGCGACGTCGATCGACACGTCAGCAGTGCGTGCGTAGCTGCACTTTCCGGACGTTCCGGCGGTGGTGGCGGAATCGCACTTGCCGGTGGGGGTGTTTTTGTTATTTTATAAAACTTTTATATATTGGGGTATTTAGTGAAATTTGTAAACTTAGGGGGTTTTTTGAAATTTTTAAATTTATAAAAAACTAAAATTCAAACTTTTAAGGGTATTTTAGTCTTTTCACTATTAATAAACAAGATAAATAAGCAAATCACTAAGCAGAACATGACGGAAAGTACCTATTTGTCATTTCAAAACCTTTTGGGTACCAACTTGTCGTTACGATAAATCTTGGGTATGTATAAGTCGTTCTCCCTATCTTTGTGTAACCCTAATTATGAGTACTAGCCCAATTACCAGATCTTCGGATCTTCTATGGTCCAAATTTAGACTAGAAGGCAGCCCGACTTTCTTATTTGCTTTTGGTTTCAACACTTTTTCAACTTTTGAGTATCTTTTGTGTGTTAAATGAATATTAATAATACTGCTTCATCTCAAAAGAAGTGGAGATTACATTGAGTGTTTAGATGGGAGTGAATTTGACACTAGAAAATAGTTGTTAAGTGTTTTATGTATAATTAAGAGTAAACGACTTTTTTCCACCCAAAATTTGCCTTAATGACACTTTCTCACCCAACAAGTTTCAACATACTAGTTTTCCACCCAAAGTTTATATTCCGTTAACACCAAAAATCCACTTCACTTTCTCATCCGACGTTCAGTGAGTTACTAGGAGCCAAGGGGAGAGGGGTTTTGTAGAGTAAAGGCTGGTGGATTGAATAGTGATGGTCGATTGAATAGTGATGGTCGATTGAATATTCGTTGCTAAAAATCAATTAAGAACAAAAAACCATAGCTTTGTGATGACCAACAATTCACGAGAAATCAGGTGTCAGAGAGGGGCTTTGTAGAGAGGAGACAGGATGTTCAAATGATGGTGATGGAGAGAATTTTTGCCACCGGAATCTGCTATAATCGGCTTTGGATAGTAACAGAATATTAACTTTGGGTGAGAAAGTAGTATTTTGAAACTTTTTTGTTGGGGGGAGAATGTCATTGTCATTAAGGCAAACCTTGGGCGGGAAAAAGTCATTTACTTTTATAATTAATTACCTTGAGTATTGCTAGATGCTTTTATGGAAACCTAACCCAAAACCCAATTCTCTACTCTTACAAGACAAATTCTTCTTTTTCATATGTAAATATCCTTTTTTTTTTTTTTTTTGGGTAACTGATGCGAACCTACCCAAATTCACTCATTCAACCACACCCCAAAATGGTAATCACAAGAATATACTCACACAACTCAAGGAAATATCAATATTCATTTATATAACTGTATTAAGATGATGAACATTACACTCATTCAAGATAATTCAATCCCAACACTAAGAACAACAAGAAATTAATCAACAAGATAACAATTGAATACTAGTTTGCTAGACTTCGAGGGCCAGCTACCTCCCCTTCACTATATTCTCTTCTTTTATCCCCTCTTATTCTTCTGCTGGCCTTTTTATTCAATTCCCCTCTCCTAACAGAATTCCACCATCCACCATACTCCTACTGCCACCTGTTCATTCCACTTTTTCTTCAGACTCACACGTTAGTTGCCCATTTATCACAATTAATCCACTATTGCCCCTTCCTATGTTTCTTATTATAGACCAGCGCCTCACGTGTTTCATCAATACCCTCCCGAAGAAGAGCCACCTTGTCCTCGAGGTGGAATGAAGGGAACTACAAGTTAAGGGCTGTATATTCTTCCTAAGTGTTTTCATGATGAGGCAACCCTTTCCACTTAATGAGGACTTCCCTTTGACTATTGAGTAATCTTCTGGTCTTAATCACCTCCTCAGGTTCGACTACTAAAACCAGGTCTCATTTAATGAATCCGAAAGAGCCTGAATGTTTGGTGGTGGAAAAATAGTTTTCTTTAGTTGTGACACGTGGAAAACATTATGGATACGAGTGCAGTCCGGCAATTCTAACTTATAAGCTGCAGCTCCAATTTTCTCAATGACTCTAAAAGGGCCATAGAACCTTGGGCTTGGTTTTTCATTGTAGCATGAGGCTAAGGATTTCAGACGGTATGGCTGGAGCTTAAGATAGGCAGATTCTCCCACCTCAAATGGACATCCCTCCTCTTTTCATTGGCATAACTCTTCATGCGGTTTTGAGCTTTATTCAAGTTGTCTTTAAGTTCAAGTAAGATATTGTTGCGGGTCTGAATTTGCTAATTGACTTCATCAACTAGGGAACTGTAATCAGTGTACTTCAATAAGGCTGAAGGATCCCTTCCATATAATGCCTTGAAAGGACTCATACCGGTGGAGCTATTGTATGTAGTGTTAAACCAGAATTCAGCCCAGGGAATCTAGTAAGGCCACTGTCGAGGCTGATTCCCTACAAAACAACGGAGGTAAGTTTCCAAACATCTATTGACGACCTCAGTTTGTCCATCCGTTTGTGGATGGTAGGCTGAACTCATATGAAGCTTAGTTCCCGATTGCTTGAACAATTCCCCCCAAAAATGGCTCATGAACACTCGATCACGATTGGAAACAATAGTCCGTGGAAACCCGTAAAGCCTCTTTACTGAATGCTACTGCCACCTCTTTTGTTGTATAAAGATGTCTCAGCATAAGAAAATGGTTGTATTTGGTGAGCCGGTCAACTACCACCAAGATGGTATCCATATTGTGCACCTTTGGAAGTCCCATTATAAAATCCATTGATGTGTCCTCCCAAACCTGAACTGGAATAGGGAGGGGTTGCAATAATCCCGCTAGTCTCAATGCATCATATTTACTTTGTTGGCAAACATTGCATGAGTTAACATAAGATTAGATGTCTCTCTTCATTCCATCCCAATAAAACACATTCATAAGACGCTTATAAGTTTTGAAAAATCCAGAGTGACCTCCAATCGGGGATGAATGAAATTCGTGTAAGAGTTTCTGAATGTGAGGACCTTGTTTCGGTACCACCAGTCGGTTTTGATACATGAGATGCCTACCCATTAATTTGAAAGGAGAGTGGCATTGGGGATTAACCATAAGCTTCTGGGTGAGTTGGCGTAGTTTGTCATCCTTCTGAATTGCATCTTCCAGCTCATCTAACCCGGTAAAATAGCCTATTGAAATGGCATTGTTCTCAACATTCTCAAGTCGCGGGGATAATGCATCATCAGCTTTATTTTCTGGCCTTGGTCGATACTGAATTTCAAAGTGTAACCCAAGCAACTTCAACACCCATTTCTGTTAGTCTTCATTCAACAGCCTCTATTCAGTGAGAAAATGTAAGCTTCTCTGATCTGTCCTGATGATAAAACGTCAACCAAGCAAGTAGTGTCTCCATTTATGTACTGCCATCACAATGGCCATAAGCTCTCTTTCATAACACACTTGAGCTTTGAATTAATTGACAGTCCTTTACTCAGAAAAGCTAGAGGTCTCCCTTCCTGCATTAAAACAACTCCTAAACCACACCCTGACGCATCCGTTTCAATCACACATTGCTTAGAAAAATCAGGCATTGCTAAGACAGGCACACTAGTCAGGGCATTTTTCAATGCGTCAAAGGCCTCCTAAGGTTTCTCACCCCACACGAATGAATCTTTTCTTAACAAATTAGTTAGGGGAAGTGCTATCTTACCGTACCCCCTAACGAACCTCCTATAGTACCCGGTTAATCCTAGGAATCCCCGCAGTGCTCTAACATCTTTCGGACGAGGCCAGTCGATAATACTCTCTATTTTTTAAGGATCCACAGCCACTCCATTTGCTGAAATCAAGTGACCTAGATATTCTAATTGTTGTTGCCCAAAAAAACATTTCTTTTGATTGGCCACTAGTTGGTGTTCCAACAGCTTCTGAAATGTGAGACTAAGATGCTATGCATGTTCATCTATTGATTTGCTGTACACAAGGATATCATCGAAAAACACTAGGATAAATTTTCGAAGGTAGGGCCTAAAGATCTCGTTCATCAAGGCTTGGAATGTGGATGGGGCATTTGTCAACCCGAATGGCATAACTAAGAATTCATAGTGCCTTTCATGAGTTCTAAAAGTTGTCTTGTGGGTGTCCTCAGATCGAACTCTGATTTGGTGGTAGCCTTATTTTAAATCAAGCTTGGAGAATATCTTGGCTCCCCTGAGTTCGTCAAATAACTCATCGATGGCTGGGATAGGAAATCTATCGGGAACAGTCAATTTGTTGAGTGCCCTATAGTCCACACAGAATCGCCACCCACCATCCTTCTTCTTAACCAATAGAACTAGGCTGGAAAAGGGGCTTACACTAGGCTTAATGATTCTTGAAGCTAACATCTCACCAATAATCTTTTCAATCTCGTTCTTCTGGTAATAAGGGTATCTATATGGCCTAATGTTGAAGGGTTGGGCTTCCGAAATTAGTCGAATCGCATGATCCTGGGAGCTACTTGGGGGTAATCCTGGCAGTTGCTCAAACATACTCTGAAATTTCTCTAACACCGGTGATAGCCTACTGTTTATATCTGTTTCATCCCCTGACTATTTTTGCAACTGCCCAAACTTAACCATGTATCATGTCCTTTCACTCTACAACGTTCTAATCATGGCCTTTAAGGAAACCATCGTTTTACTAAGTGTTGGATCCCTTAATAGTGTCACAGTCTCACCACCCAATTTAAACTTCATTATCTGCTTCCTCCAATCCATCGTAGTCTCCCCTGGCGTTTCCAGCCAGGCCATCCCTAGGACTACATCGACATTACTCATGTCAAAGGGAAAGAAGTTTTGGATTATCTAAACCTTCTGGACTTCTAAACACATTGCCTTACACTCTCCCTCACTCCGCACTTTATACCCATCTCCAATTCTCACCCCAAAAGCCTATGTTTTCTCCACAGAAATACCTAACTTCTCTACAATCTCCCTACTAATGAAATTGTGGGAAGCCCCACTGTCAATCAAAATGATAACTTCATGACCCCTAATACTACCCTTGAGCTTCATCGTTTTTGGCCCATTTATACCCACCACAGAGCTAAGAGAAAGTTCAACGTTACCTTGTGGTTGTCCTTCCATCACCCCATCACTGACTCCCACTTTTATCGGGTCAGGATCATCTTCTTCTTCATCAACGAGAATGATCTGGAACTGTTTTTCGCCACACTTATGGCCAAAAAAGTATTTTCCGTCGCACTTGAAGTATAGCCCCTTTTCTCTCTTTCGTTGAATCTCGGCCTCAGTCATTTTTCGAAACGGAAAGTCCCATCGCAAAGGAGGAGCTCTGTTGAACGATTGGAACGTGTTGGAGTGATATTAGCAGGGAGAAGAACCAGCCGATGACCCAAGAACAAATCCCTCTGCATTTCGTCGTCTAGAAATTGGGTTGATAATTGATTTTAGGGCTTCTCCCGAATTTGGGAATTTTTGTGGATCACCGGGTTGGGTTGAATTCTGGCTAAAACTCCTGGACCCGGTTGTACTCAACCCGGCAGTATACCCAAGCCCACTCCACCTATTAACCCTTGCTGGGCCAGCCCGCACTTATTCTAAGGCCAAATTGCGCTCTTCCACTCTATGGGCTCTCTCAATTATTTGAATAAGGGGGTTGGGTTGGATTAATCTTAGCTCAGCCCGAATGTCCCCTTTAAGCCCTTTCAAAAACGCTGCGTTTAGGATTTCTTTCTTCTCATCTACCAACAATGCAGCTACAGCTTCAAATCTGCGACTGTGCTGGTCTGTTTCATAGCCATGAGTGTCTCGTAAGGATTGCTCTCTTGAGATCCACTGAATCGCTGGATTAATGCGAGTTTGAACGATGGCCAAGAATTCACAGGTGCTCTAACCTTCATCCACTGATACCAATTAATGGCTTCCCCTTCCATACAGACTGTCGCCGTTGTCATCTTCCCTTCGTCAGAAATTTCGTTCAGGCTAAAGTAACGTTCAATTCTAAAAATCCAACCGTAAAGATCCTCACCCACAAACATGGGTAATTCCAGTTTACGTCGTCCTACCTCACTCTGGTTTTGTCCCAAGCTACCTGATCCACTTGCTCTGTTTTGGTTCTCCCCTTTGTGATTTCTCACATTCCTTGATGAATTCTATTCACCTTGTCCAGCTTCTTCTTCGTCTTTTCTCCTCATCCAACTCTGTATTTCAACCATGCACTCGCTAATAGTTCCCATAATAACTCCCAATTTCGTCACCTCTCTTTCCTTACTTTCTAGTCTTGATTCCATTCTCGTTGCAACCATTACCCAAACAACCTGCTCTGATACCAATTTGATGCGAACCAACCCAGATTCACTCATTCAACCACACCCCAAAATGGTAATCACAAGAATATACTCACACAACTCAAGGAAATATCAATATTCATATGTATAACTGTATTGAGATGATGAACATTACACTCATTCAAGATAATTCAATCCCAACACTAAGAACAACAAGATAACAATTGAATACTAGTTTGCTAGACTTCGAAGGCCAACTACCTCCCCTTCACTATATTCTCTTCTTTTATCCCCTCTCATTCTTCTGCTGGCCTTTTTATTCAATTCCCCTCTCCTAACAGAATTCCACCATCCACCATACTCCTACTGCCACATGTTCATTCCACTTTTTCTTCACACTCACACATTAGTTGCCCATTTATTACAATTAATCCACTATTGCCCCTTCCTACATTTCTTATTATAGACCAGCACCTCACGTGTTTCATCGGTAACCAAGGTGTCGAGATCAATTTGCGTGCACCTCAACTAATCATTGAGATTCATTGAATACCCTATAAACCTAAAATCTCAAGGAATTGAGCATACCTCTTTTACTGTCGGACCAATTGGCAATTTTTGGGGTTATCTGTAAATATCCTTCAATGCTGCCAATGGGAAGCCCTTTTTCTCCTTTCTCCTTTGTCTTTTCGTCTTTTTGGGGTCCCAAATAATCCTCCAAAATTATCCTCATTTGGTAGTAAGTAGATGGCAGCTGGCACAAAAACAGTCTGTAAAATCCCCACTCTTGAGTTTCTGAAGATCAAAGACATGATTTTTTGGGCTATAATAACAACCACCATGTTCTTAGATTTGATTTTGATGCACCAAATTGTTATATTATTTATTTAATCACAGGTGTCACAAGACAAGAGCCAGGAATCATTTTCAGAGATTAACAAAATTATTTATTTATTAGTTTAAGCAGAAGAAGTTACTTGATATAAAGGGGATTATAAAAAGAGTATAATAATGTGTATTTCATCAAGATAATGGTTTTGAGAATCTTGGGAAAAGGAAAGGACAAGTTTTTACAGGGTCCCCAGTTTGGTGTTCGAGAATCGAGATCAAATAACAAGATAGGCTGCCCAATCTTTTTTAAAACGACATAGTTCTCCTTTAGTTTTTGAAACATCCAATGTTACTCTCAAAGTTAGTCATTCCATCTCTGTTTTTATTTGAGTAGCTTTGACCATCAAAATTTAAATTTACACTTGTTTTCATTATTAGGAAGAGTATATATTTTTAAAGTTAATTAAACTATGAAAAAAAAATTATGTCAAACAAAAAAAATAACATCATCAAATATAAAAAAAAAAAAAATAATCCTTAAAGTTCTTCAAAAATGATAAATTTGATCATCCGATTATGAGTTTTTTTTATTCTTGATGCTTTTGGGTTATTCAGAGATTTTATGATTTATTTGCATTTTAGTTTAAATTTTTAGTCTTTTGAGTTAGGTTATGTTTTGTGTCTGCATAATGTTTTATATGAGAGGCAAATTTGACGAAATTTTCCTTCTTAATTAAATTTAACGTTTTAATTTAAAAAATTGGGGTGATATTGTGTGTTTCCGAAACAGAAGGGGGAAAATTGTTCTTTCACGATAGATCAGGGATGAAGAATGATTCATGTTGATTTCCCGCAAAAGGAAAACAAAGAGAATAAAAAAAAAATGGTGAAGATGATGGAGGGATTAAAGATTGTTGTAAAGGACAGAGCAAATCTTTGGCAAATCCCTAGTCTTTTGTTGGAAATCTTGCAGAAAATCATTACAACCAAACTCTCACATTTATGCAAATCTAAAAGCCATAGCTTGGGGGATTTAATTTTTGAAGAGTTTTTAATCATCAACAAAGCCACATATAAAGATGTATTCATTTGACTTGGACACCAACAAAATATGCCAACCAAACCTTTTTTTAAAAGACAGCATCTACATTGTCCAACTAATTTTGCGTCTTTTGAGAGTGCTATTAGCTTTTAGCCGCTAATAGTAAGAGACAAAAATTTTATCAGAATTTTGATAGGGGAATGGTGAAAATAGTTTGTATTTTTTAAAAGGGTATAAAAGAATTTTGTAAACTTTCACTTACGAATTCGGCTTAGTAGTTAATAATTGGTTTTTTATAAAACTTTTCGTTTGATGAATTCAAGTTAAACTAATTATCAGTTATCACATCAGATGTGTGAAAAAATGTTTATAAGAATCGTTTATCATTCTATCTCTATTGTTTAAAAAAATATGAACATCCATAAAACATATTAACTAAATATACATATAATAAACTATCACTAAGTGGCTCTGATAGTAAAAGAAAAAAAAAAAAAAAAAAATTTATAAGCCCCTAAGTTTTATCTGAGATTAGTTAAAATACTTACAAATTTACTGAAACACCCAATGCATTAAATTTCATGATTTTTGACAGGTTAAAAAGGCTTGATCTTTTTTCCTCTTTTTTTTTTCCCCCAAAATGGGTAGAACATATCAACAAAATTAACTGTCATGATCTCTGAAGCTCTGTTTTCAGAATTTATTCCTTCAGTGATTTAGGGGTCCATGCACAGGCACAGCAAACATGACAGATCAATAATGGATTTGAATAAATAAAATAAAATAAATATCCGCCAACAAACAGTTTGCACATGCCTTGCTCCAACCTTATCACATTGTTGAGAGATCTTGTTCTTCATATTGCCCCCTCCACCATTCACATACTTTATAAACACGCAATATTTTTTAACTTAAAAGTTTACAGTACAGATAATGCAGAGATTCTTATCATTATTAATACAAAATGAAAGGGAACAAAAACAGTCATGACAGCTACACCAAACAATAACAATAATAATAATAATAAAAAAAGTATTATTAGACAAAGCCATAGACAATAAACAAAGTCACAGATGGGAAAAAGACTTATAAACATGTTCTAATTATATATTATTATTGCTTCTTGTCCCTTAACAAATCTCTCACAAAATTAACATATTAATTCCACATCATCATCATCATCATCTATACTAAACCATCATCATACAGACACATCATCAACATATTCAAACTCCCTGCTTGAACCCTCTCAAGCCGGTTTGCCTTTGGGTTTGAATTTTCAACTTCTTGGAACAAAATACAACTTGTTTTCAGCTTCTGTTCTTCAACTTCTCAACTGCTCTTGGAGCTGCAAATAATAATAAAAGTAAAATGTTCATATCAGAAACAAAAGTTAAGAATTACTATAAGGATTATACAAATGATAGATAATTTACCAAGTCCAATGGCCTCGGATCCTTTCATTATCCTTAAGCGTTTGCATGAATCAACAAACATCCTGTTAAATCATCAACTAATTAGTTAAAACTCTCGAAGAGAAATGTTAATATTTTAATATCAACTTGTTATTATGGTGATGAAGAAACTTACTCCCACGGCACATCACCCACAAGCATCCAGTCTCCATCTTTGTCTTCATAAGTAGGTACATACTCAGAACCACTCAAAAGATCTATCAGTTTGCTCTCGTTCATGAAATCCTTCATTCCTTGTGATCCACAGTTACCTATACATAAAATTAACCCAAACCCATTTTGTCAAAATTATATTATTAATCACATAAGTTTAATTAATTTTTAACACCACCCTGAGTTTAATTTTTTTACCTATGGTGAAGGAGCTAAACATTTTGCCAAGGGCATCAGAGAGTTCCTGGTAACTCTTGTATAATTTGAGGTCAACCTTACGTAAATATGGGGCACCATCCATGCTCACTTTAACAAAAGCTGCAGCACCAACAACAACACTACCATTAGCAGTGCTGGCCTTATCACTTTCCTCACTGCTGTTCTTTTGGACGGCCATGATGTTCTTTCTGAATGATCTCACGGGTGGCCAACCAACCACTTGTGCCCTGTATCACCATCATCATTATAAATTATTTCATAAAAAAGGATGATTCTGTTTCTGTTTTCAAATATTACAGCACATCAAAATGGTGCCGTGTTCTGCATTACTTTTACTTTTTTGGTGGAGAGAAAAACCGTACCATTTTTTGTTTACGTGTACAACATGATATGGGTAGAAAGCTATGGGCTAGACAGTCTTTTTCTCCTCCATTGAAATTTTGTTTGGTTGTTGAGAAAAAGTAAAAGATTCCTTATGTTTTGTTCTTTTCCTCTTTCTTCCCGACAACAAACCAAAGCCTCTTGAAATTATAACTAAAATCAATAAAATATCTATTTTCTTTATTAACATTTAATTAAATTAAAAAAAAATTAATTTGTTCATGGCCGCAAAACAAACACTTAGCTCACCAACATCGTCCTGACTTCTAAATGCTTCATTAAAAATCTCCTAAACTCCAAATCTCAAGTGAAAATCATCATTATAATACTAAAAACTTCTCTCATCATCCACATCAAAGTAATTCATGGATCATTTTGAAGTTTTTTCTTGATTTCGATTTAACGGTAAGATAATAATAAGTTAGTTAGTAGAACAACTTACTTTGCCGGTGGCTTTGAAACACTAGTCTTCTCCTTCATCTTCTCCACAGCATCAACATCAATCACGACCGTCGCCGACGATGACGACGACGACTCTTTAGTCGACAAATTAAGCTTCAAGTCAACCTCCGTCTCCGCAAAGCCTCTCTTTCCACAGCTCTTGGCTATCTCACTTTCGCCACCGCCACCTCCCGGTAACCCCAAGCGCAGCTCCGTTTCTTCAAAGTTAATCATCTTAACTTAACAACTCAACGTAATTAGCGTCCCAAACTTTAAACACTAACAATCTCTCCTTAATTCGCCGGCGTCGTTCGAGAGTTTAGTCTGTTTGTGAATTTGTCACAGGGGAAAGAAACACAAGCAGGGAAAGAAAGAAAGAGAGAGGAACAAGCGTGGATAAAACGGGGGAATAATATATGGTATTATGGTATTGATTTGTTGGGTAAAAGGAAGATTTTGGACGGTAGATGTGAAGGACGCGTGGATGGTGTGATTTAAGTTTTAAGCGTCCGCAGTTTGTCGGGGGAGTGATGTCATGGATGATGCAATATTTAGAATGATTGTGGTGAAGTAAGTGGACAGACCAAGTTGGCCTTGTTTGCCTTTTATTTGTTTCATTGGCTCCACCAATTAATAATTACTAATATTTTGGTTTTAATTAATTAATTGACTTTTAGATAATTTACTCAAAACTTTAATTTTTTTTAATTTTTTTGGTGATCAGTGTCCAAGCTAATTTGTACATACTTCAACTAATCTTTTAAGATCTTAAAATTGACAGTTAAATCCTCTTTGTAATCACTACTATTAACAATTCAGATGAATCGAATTCATGATATTTTGACTCCTAAGTGGGATAAAATTATAAACCATTCTAGCAAAGCAAACAATCTCTCTTACTTGGATAAGGTTGACAAAACTTTAACTTAATTTACGAGAATTTGATATTTTGGATTCTTTGAGGATATTGTTTTATGACTGCTTTTATGAAAAAGTATGTCCAAGCGTGCTTAGAAGAAAAAGAAAGAAGTTTTTTTAATTTTTATTTATTATTATTGAGTTAAAGTGAGTTCTTTTTTCTTATCTTTTTTTAAAGGCATTTTTTAATAAATTAGGTACTTTAAAAAATGAAGTAATTTTATTAATGAAAAAATAGGTAACATATTAGATTAATTCTAGTATTAATATATACAATATAATATAATTTTATAGTTAGCTAATTTGCTTTACATTTAAGGAGAATAATTTGTAATTGTATTTATTTATCAATGAAATTTATAGTTAAAACTTTATATATATAATCTTATCACTTATAAATGTTTGGTATTATAGTTATCCACTTACTCCACTTCGTGCGGTGAACATCAAAGCACCTAAATCAAGAAATGATGGGTTCCATTACACAATAATGCCAAAAATTAGATGAAAATGTTCAACTCCATCTAGATAACATTTTTATAAATTATAATCTTTTCTTTTTGGTAACATGTTATTCTGTTTTTGTAAAAAATAAATAGTGTCATATCAAGTATTATTGCATCTTTCTAAGTTCATCAAAATTGGAAAAAATGAAAATCTATACGGTTAAAGAGAGTATTACATAATTTGTATGATTACAATAGCATTCATACTAGAATGCTTCTTTTATTCTAAATTATATTTTCTTCACATAATAATAATAAATGATATATTACTTTAAGATGAAAAATATAAAATAAGTATTTATAACTCATAAATCTCCTAACCTCACTTTACAAACCCAATTCAAAATTGGAATATTCGTCGAACCCTAAAATCTTTGATAATCGAGCAATAACAATTTTTGACATTGAGGTATTCATTAGGAACTCTAAACCCATATGACCATACTTTTTTTTATAACTAAAATGTTCAGACCAGTTTGAGCTCACCTAAACTTATCTTTGGGACTCATTAAACACCTTACAAACTTAATATTTCAAGCAATTCACAAATGTGTTAGGTGTCTCTAATATAGTTTAAACCTATAAAATTAATAAATAAAGCAAACATTTTTAACCATAGTGCTAACCTTTTGGGTTAATATGACCATACTTTGTAGAGTAATAATGCAAAATTATTATAAATTTGTTCTCTCTCTCAATCTCTAATTAGGGTTCACTTGTAATATTGGGTATTTTGACCCTTTGTATGATTTAATGGTCGGGGCAGCGGAGGTAACCGGTGTTAGTCGTAACGTACATCATTTCTCTTAAAGTAAAAGGAGGTAACACGTGGCAAAACGTAATTTGTGAAGGGTGGGTGTGGACGTTGGGAGGAATCAACAGAAGACAGGTGGGTTAAGAAAGTCAAAGAAAGAAAGCATGTGGAAAGCTTGATTGGTGGAGAGGGTATTCGGTGTGCCCCACCAACCCCACTTCTTGTCCTTAGACTTTTAAATCCAACTCGACCCATGTGCCCTTGTTTCTTCTTTTTCTTTCGCCTACGTATTCTCATTTCTCAATACCCCGTGTACATACATATCAGAATCTCCATGCCACCATATAAATTATTTCAACTCTTAATTATTTTTAACATATACCATAGTCCATAAAGCTAACACAAAGAATATATTCCCATATCAACATGTAAGTATTATATATGACAAAAAATAAAATAAATTCTTCAAATGAGATTATTATCTTAACCTCATCAATGATCTTTTTTTTTTTATTTTTTTAATGACCGAGGGTGTCTAGACCAACTTACATATACCTTGACTAATCCTTCAAATCCTATAACTATCGATTAAGTAAAAGTTTCAGTAACTACCTTTATTAGTAATAGATAAGAGACTTGAACTCATAACCTCTTGAATAATAAATTAAAAAGTCTTTATCGACTCACTCAGTCAATCAAAAATACTTATTAATGATCGTTTAATTTCATCTATACTTACATTATCATAAAGTATTATAAATTCTTCGAAGGAAAATCTATAATAAGAAACTCGAGAAAGAGCATATAACATGTTCTAGAAAGTAAGAGTTTGATAATAGTCAAATACATTTGAATTGAAAGTAAATTTATTTGACGATAATTTTTCTTATCCTATGTCACTTGTGGTCCTATGAACCTACGTAGAGGATATATCTACCTTATCCAATTTTATTTTATTTGAATGAGGTCAAATTTAGACCTTACCTCTTTTTTGAATATCGAGTTTTATCTTATATAAAAGTATCGTATTTTGACTTCAATTCTGATAATGAAAGCTCTATAAACTTATCGACAAGTATTTATATCATTGTCATACCCATACAACAATTTGAATTTTTATTATTCAGTCAAAGAAAACCTTATATTTAATACTTTATACCACAATTTAGACTTCCTAAAGTAAATTAACAGGAAAGTATTTAACAACTAATTAGACAAGTCCTACTATTAAAATTATGTACTCAAAACGGACAATATATAATAGATGGGACCTGGGGTCGTTGCAAATAAATTTTTGAAAACCTTTTTATGTAAAGAAAGTAGTTGGTTAAAAATTACTGAAGAAAAACAAATCATAATATTTAATAAATGAATGGATATGATGATGGATGATGGGAAATGAATGTGATGAGCATGACATAAAAGAGATGGGGAACAAGAAGCAAATGTGAAATAAATTTCCCCAAAAAGCTGACAAAACACAGAAAGCAAGGATTGAAAAGGACTTCCCATCTACTCCCAAACAAAATAATAAGGCCCATTGCCAGCCTGCCACCCAATCCACACTCATACATACATGCACATTAATTTTCCCTCGTGTGGATTTGGGCCCCACCACCACCATTACCATCTCTGTCACTATCCTTAACTAGTACTAATTAACCTTACCCCACACGTGTGCAACCTCACTCCCATCCCGCCACAGTACAGTACGCCCACCGTAACTCTCTCCATATGTCAACTTCCATCCACACGCTCCGCACGTGTCACATTCAATACCTTCTTCTCATCTGTCAATTTTACTAAGGCTTCATCTTTTGTTTTTTTTCCCCGTACTGTCCTATTTTGAAAGTTTAAAACTATTTCTTTTTCTTCTCTTTTTTCTTATATATCCACTAATTTGTACAATTGGTATATTTTTATTCTATGAACATTCACTCATTTGAATAGCATCAATTTAAATCTTTACCCGGTTCGTAGCGTAATTCTTGTATATATGTCATCAATTTCTCTCTTTAAAAACTTATATGTATATTAGTAATAAGAGTGTTTGAGTCAATTTACATATATTTTAACTAATCACTGGAATTATTTGAATACCCTATAAGTCCAAATGATCATATAAATCACAATATGATATGGTGATTCAAAAAATTCGAACTCAAAATATCAATAAAAAGGAATAAACTTTTTTAACCGTCGACAAACCGTTTGGGGTTAAACACCTACATATTAATGATCAATTGTTATAACTCACCAATTTTAGACTCAATTTTCTAAGCAAATTGAGGGGTATTGCTTAATATCATAAAAGAATTGATTAAAAATCTCTGTGAAATAACTAAAACCCTCTTATGGTATATTAAAAACCTGTCTAATAGTCGTATCAGGTAAACATGAGAAACTATAATATAAAATATGTAATAATTTATGTTTACGTAAGTTAGACCCTAAATTTAGTTATAATATTACTATTTAAAACTTTTAAAAGGATAAGATCATAGAATGTCTAAAAATATATAAAAATAAAATCATATATTTTGATGTGAAATGAATGATTGAGAATTTGTATTTTAGTTTGTCACTTCAAAATTATTGGTGGTGTTAATAATTTAAACATAAGAAACTAAAGGCCATAATAATTGATTAGAGGTCCTTTAATTTGCTAAAATTATACTTGATTTAAACCTCACAACTGAATCATATCTTATCTTTCCTAATCAAAGATTTTAGGAAGCAATTAATATAATAAAATATTTTGATTTAGATTAAATGGATGAAATTTATGTATATAATGAAAACATTATAATAATTAATATTTGGCAAATAAAACGTAAACGTGGCAATGTTGAAGGCACGAATGGACTGTCTCCCTCTACCCAAACAAGAAAATGACACTGGTACAATGAACTCTTCATATATCTCTCTCTTCAATCAATTTGAAGATTTTCTATCCAATCTTCTTTTTTCTTCTCCTCAAAAGCCCCCTCTTTCATCTTGTTATTACTATCAAAATATGTCTATAGTGATTTAACTAGAAAAACAAATAATATTATAATTCAAATTTTGTCTATAGTGATTTGAATTTCCTTTTTAAACATTTATGAATCGAAGAATTACTTGATTTTAACACACACACCGTCCACCTTATTCAAAGTTAAATATTAGAGTAAACCTGACTTTTTCCCGCCTAACGTTTGCCTTTAATGACACTTTTTCAGCAAAAAAATTTTAAAATATCACTCTTTCATCTAAAGTTTATATTTTGTTAATACCCAAAATATATTTTACTTTTTTAATCAGCGTTCAATGAGTCACGAGGAGCCAAGGTAAGAGGGGTTTTGTATAATGAAGGCTGGTAGATTGAATAGTAGTGATCGATTGAGTATTCATCGTTGGAATTAGACAAAAATTACTTAAGAATAGGAAACCCTAACTTTACGTGCAAGAATGAGAGAAATTTTATAGAGAGGAGACCAGAGGTTCAAATGATGATGACAAAGAGAATTTTTGCCGCTAAAATCAGCTTTGGATAATAACTAAATATAAACTCTAGGTGAAAAAGTGGAAATTTTTAAACTTTTTAGGTGGAAAAACTTATTAAGCCAAGCCTTGGGTGGGAAAAAGTCGTCTTACTCTTAAAATACAGATAAAACTAAATCCTAACAAATTAAAATAAGTTTTTACCTCATATTTTTATCAAGAATATAGGACATTCAGTAAAAGGAAAAAAAATGACATTACATATTCGAAGATTTATATACATTCAGCGGATGTTTGGTTGGGGATTATGTGAGATTACTATGGTTAAATCATCTTATATTACTTGTTTACCATGTTTGGTTTGTTAAATAATATAAGATTCCGATAATCTTTAAATATCAAAAGTAGTTATTGTTGGTAATATTGGAAGTAATCTGATTATCTCCATTTTTTTAGGTATTATAAGATTACTTGGGTAACTTTTTTTTATTTTTTACAATTCTATCCCTTATTAATAAAATTTTAGGACAATAATGCCCTTATTTAATTTATTTACATGAATCTTGCTTTTACCATGTCACCCCATTTAATTAATTTTTTAGACAAAATTGCCCTTGAAATCAAAACAAATTTCAGCTTACCCAAGCCACCCACAACCCACTTGCCGCCAGCCAAACCACGGTCGATCGTCACGAAAAGTCGCCGAAAGTCACCTGGAGTCGCTGTGAGCAATCCATCGTGACCGGGAGGCTCCAATATGGTTGTTTTTAGCCATATTTATGGCCGAAAAGGTCATATCGGGAGCAGATCTGGCCGATAAAGGCTAAGGTTCTAGCAGTTAACGCCCATACCCATCGATTTGGCTGGATATGGCCGTTTTCGGCCATCAATATGGCCAACAACGGTCATATCGGAGCCTTGTGGTCATGGTGAGCTACTCACGATGACTTTCAAAGACTTCCGGTGGTGGTTTGCGGTGGCGGCAGGGGGTTGGGGTGATTTTGTCAAAAAATAAAATTTTATATAAGCGGGTGTGTTTTAGCTAAATCTGAAATATTGGGGGTTAAAATAAATTATTCAAAAATTAATAAAAAAAATATTACATTAATATTTAAAAAGAGCGCAATTTAGTAATTTAAATAACATACCTACTAATTTATTCCCCATAACCAAACATATTAATATAGCATACACATCAACTAACCAAACACATTTTTCTAAAAATTCTCAGTAATCTTCAAGGTAAAATAAGATTTCAGTAATCCAATATTTTCGGTAATCCAACATTCTCTGAACCAAACGCCCCTTCAAAGTTATGTGACGTAAAATGAAGAGATAAATTTATATAAAGTCAACTTAATAAATTAAAAAAAATTTAAGTTGAATGATACAAAAGCAATGGCATAGTATATCACTATATTATTGTATGCATATTTTTTTATGCATGGCATCACCTAAAATCTAATTCTCATCTAATGATTTTTCTCAAAATAAATTAATTACAAATAATTTTTTATATAAATTAAAAAAAAAAAAAAAAAAACTGTCATCATTTTGTGAACTTTAAAAAACACAATAATAATAGTAACGACTAACAAGAATCATGTCAACATGTTGGGACACAAATGAAAGAAAATAAAGTTTTCAGTACAAATTCTGAAAAAAAAAAAAGGAAAAGTAGATAAGATTAAAATAGCTGGAGATGGGGCCCGTACTGTGATGTGTGGGGGCCAGATTGGCTGGCCATAATTGGTGAAGAGACCCCAGGCAGACAGTAATAATGAGGTGTCATAAATCGGTAGGATTAATGGGCCCTATTCTACATCTTTTTAGGCCCATATAAGTGGGTCCTTGTCTGTCTGTAGGCCCATTCAAAGATTAGGTTGTTGATTCATTTGCTTAACTTTAATATTATTTAAAATAAAAAAAGACATCATTAAAGTAATAAAGCGGACACATGAAAGTCACATGGAATTTGCTGATTTGGTGCAATCTGATTGGTAGGTTTGTGTAGAGGTGTCGGTGATACATGAAATGATAAAATTGAGACATTAGCAATTAATTGTTAGATTAAATAAAAAATATGAATAATTGAAAAAATATATTTCACTCTCATTTTAATATCTCAAATAAAAATTTATAATAGTAAATGAAAATAATATATATATAGTCAAATTTTCCAAACTTAATTATATTTATAAATTAAAGTTGCAACAATTTGTTAAACAAAGATGGGACAATTAACTATTTCCTTGTTGACTTAATTAAAGTTACAATACATTTAATCAAAATCTATGAAGATTTTATTAATATTTTGGTAGAGCGATCAACATCCATAACAAACCAAACTTTTCCTATGTTTTTGTTACATTTATCATGAATCAATAATTTATTGGAAGGATAGGCTAAACAAATATGTCAACCTTTCACTTCATTTAGAGCCATTTTAAGTTTAACAAAAAGTTTACTCTTTTAACTTTAATTAAAGTATCAAATTAAGCGCTTTTAAAAAGATTCAAAGGGTAAAAGTATTTTCTTTCTTAAAAAAAAAAAAAAAAGGTTTTTGCTTAATGAAAGAGCTTACTATCTTATTTAACTAATTTCCACAATAAAAGCACAAAAATTGCTTTTTGAAAAACAATAAAAAAACCTCTCCCCTTGTGACCGGATGACAAACTCCTTAGCCGTACATTACGTCTATATTTGCTGTATGTTTCCCCGGTGTTATGTTCAAGTGTATGAGAGGTATTTAACTATTTCACAACACAAAAATTTGCTTTTTGAAAAACAATTAAAAAAACTTTGTGACTATTTGCCCAGTTTATATTTGTTTCATGTTTCGTTTCGTGGAGGACCATTAGACACTGATTCTTAAAAAAAAAAAAAAACCAAAAAAAAATATGCATAATATATATATATATTTCATGACAGATTAGCTAGGTGGTCAGGTACGTGGTTTGCTCTTACAGGTTTGAGATTTATGGGCACCTACATGTTCAATAAAGGCATATTTGAATTTAGCTGTCTAGTTTCAAACACGTATAATAAATCTATTCTCATGTTCTTGAAAAACAATATTTTTTTTTTAATTTTTTATTGCTATTATTTTCTATTTTTTAATAAAATTATTATAAAGATAATTTTTGATAAATTTTTTTAATTGTTTATCATAAGGTGATGATGTTAATAAAGAAGTCCTAAATGCAAGGCATGGGTGATGGGGCTGCTCTAAACTGTTGACGAAATTAAAAGGGCTAAGGCCATACCATGCCTTGCCCATCAACGACAACCCATGTGGACCCAATTCACATGGGGATGACTTTTCATCCAATCCAACGCTCCTGATTTCTCTAATCAAAATGGAAGAATGAAGATGGAGCGTTAGATGTGCAGTCACGGTCTTCAAAATGAGCGGCTAAGGTTTGTCCCAAGCTTGTCCCCAAAATACAAGGACATGAACCTCAGTTATGCTGTTCATATGACAAACACCCTTTGTTCAAATTCATGCACTCTTATTCTCTTAAAGATGCTCTCTCCACGCTCTCTTTCCCCACCTATATCTCACTCTCTCCCACCAAGTAAGGGACAAAATTACACCAATAATGTTATATTTATAACTGAATTATATAAATAAATAAAAAAATAAAAGGATAAAATAATATTTTATATAAATTTTGTATAATTTTTATCAGATTGTATTACTCAGTTATAAGTAAAATATTATTAAAATTATACACTCGGGTAATTTATTATTTTTGGGCATAAGGGGAAAAAATAATTTTTGAAAACGCATTTGTTAAAATTTTTTACCCTAGGGACCTTTAGATCCTAGAATTATTGATCAAACAAAAATTTTAGTGACTACTCTTATTAATATTCAAAAAAAATTTAAACTAAAAAATATCTTAAATAATACATTTAAAAATCTATTTTGAACCACTCGGATTAGCCCAGTGTTAGTTTTCCACGTTAAAATTCTCTCTATGAAGAAGGTATATGTAGTTACTTACCATGCATGCAGACGAAGCTGTGCACGCGCTGTCAGGAGTGGTGGGGCTCTCTTCGTTTTCAATATTCTTAGCCTTCACCGCCTTAGTCCTTCTATAAAACACCATTCATTTTGCTTTCGTCAACCACACGTTTTCTCACAACAACTCTCAACCAATTTGCAATTCATTAACTTCTCATCAAATCAACAATTTGATTCCAGTTGCATAAAGAAGGTGTTCAAGATTATAAACTACAAAGATCTTGTAACAAGAAGAAAGTTATGGCATTTATCGAGTCTAGAGATCTTAACCTCGATGCTACCGAGCTTCGGTTAGGCCTCCCGGGCACCACCGAAGAATCCGAGAAGCAAACACCTCCTCCTATTGCTAGAAGCAACAAAAGGGCATTGCCCGATATGAATGATGACCAGCCTGGACCTTGCAACGACAATTCTCATGTATCAGATGCCAAAAAATCTGCTCCCCCCACCAAGTAAGCAAATCTTACAACTTTTTCTATATATTTACTTTAGTTTTATAGTTGATTATTCATGAGTATTGATGGAAACGGATCTTTATTCTTACAGGGCACAAGTGGTAGGGTGGCCACCAGTTAGATCTTACAGGAAAAACTGCTTCCAAGGGAAGAAAGTGGAGTCGGAAACTGCAGGAATTTTTGTGAAAGTGAGCATGGATGGAGCTCCTTATCTCAGAAAGATTGATTTAAACATCTATAAGGGCTACTCTGAGCTGCTTAAGGCCTTGGAAGAGATGTTCAAGTTCAAAGTCGGAAAGTATTCCGAGAGGGAAGGCTACAATGGCTCCGAACACGTACCGACTTACGAAGACAAAGACGGAGACTGGATGTTGGTCGGAGATGTGCCATGGGAGATGTTCATCACTTCCTGCAAGAGGCTGAGGATCATGAAAGGATCAGAAGCAAGAGGGTTGGGTTGTGCTGTGTAGTTCAAAATCAAATCCCATTATCCACAGGCACTAACATGTGATAAACAAGTTGAGAATTACAGAAGAAAATCCATTGTCTTTTCAGCTGAGTCTTTTTTTTTTTTTTTGGATTTCCTTCTTGGTTTGCAGACGAAGCACAATTTTGTTTTTTTTCTTTTTAAGGGGAAAAAAAGAACTCCCTGTACAGATTGGCTTGTTTTCTTGTAGTGGAAATTGTACAAAGAAAAACATGTTATATGTACTTTCACAAGTTTTTTTTTTCCATATATCAATGAGAAATTATGTTACCCAAAAGTTACATAAAATGGCATCTATTCGGAAACTGAACCTCTTATTCTAACAGATCCAGATCTAGTGTGCCTTGAAGGAAATGATGCCATTTTCATTTCTAGAGTTTTAGGATCTTAATATGTAAAGAAACACTTACTATTTGTAATTCCAATCTTAGCAACTTAATTGGTTGATTTGAAAGAGTTTTTATGCTAATTTTTTTTTTTTTAACCGTGGTGTCTTGGGCCACATTAACTAATCCTTTGAATCTTGGAACTATCGGTTGGATAAAAGCTCTAACACCCATTTTTATTAGCAGTGTAAGGATTTAAACTCGAGAAACTAGAGGGTTATTTTTAGAATTTTAGGAATCTAATTCTTACAATTTACAAAGAGGGTTAGTGTACAGAAGATTTAGTTTTAAATTGTAATATTCTACCATGTTATCCTAACAAAACTTCAAATTGTTTTAGGAAATGATTTTTAACCCCATCAAGTTGATCAATATCCTCCTCCATTACTATTGTATTTTAAAAAAAGGAAAAAATCTTTAAATCCCGTTTAATACTAAAAATAGCTCAGCTTAATAAGGGTTTCTTTTTGCACTCATTTCCCCCAATTTCAAACTTAATTAGGGTTTTTGTTTACACAAATTTTCTCAAATTTCAAATGTGAAACTTTTTTTATTTATATTTATATTCATCTTTTTATTTGAATTACATTCTTTAGAAAAAATGTTTCAGATTTAGAAGATTTAGAGTTAGGTTTATGATTAAGAATTAAATGTTAAAAAATAAAATTTTAAAAATAAATTCGAGTAGAAAGTATTATATCACTTATAAAAATTTTCATAAAGGTTAAAATTCTTGAAACATAAAAAATATTTAAAAGTGGGGATACGGATCAATTTGGGCTGAAAATCACTTCCCTTAGTATTTGAAGAAAAAAACCTGGCCCAACCCAACCCAACCCAGCCCAGCCCAATCGAAGGCCCATCTTCATCCCTCTTTGACTCTGAGATTGTCTTCCTTATTCCTATTGACAACTCTCTTTATTACGACCGACCTTAATTATGTCGGCGCTCGCCACGTCTCATCTAATAAACTCTGGTAAGTTTTCATTGATTTTCTTTGTTTATGTTTGCCCATGCTTTGATCGGTTTCTCCTTTAATTTTTATTTCCGCGATCTCATGTAATGAAATCCTTAGGGTTAGTCGATTTTGGGGAAATTAAGGGTACGTTTGTTTTGTTATTTCAAACCCTATTTCATATCCTATTCCCAAAATACCTGTTTGTTTAATTATCTGGGAAATACTATTATATTTTTTTAATTACTTTTAGACCCCTTAAGTTTATTACTTTAAATAAACACCTTTAGAAAAAAAAGGTTTAAAAATTAACAAAAACACCCCCATCCACCCATAATTGCCAGATTCCAGCAACCACCGTCGGTGGTTGCTGGAATCTATCACAACGGCGAAGAAACGACCGAAAATGGCTGTTAATTCGCCGATCTAGCCGTCGATGAAGGCCAAATCTGGCATTTTGCGGTCGGATCCAGCATGGATTTGGCATTTTCTGGCCAGATCCGTGGTGGATTTGGCTTGAAAAGACCATATCGATGCACGACCGGCCAGATCTGACCGTTTTGCATCGTAATGCCATTTTTCGGCCAGGTTCCGACGGTGGTGGCGGAATCTGGCACTGTGGGTGGGTGGGGGGTGTTTTTGTCATTTTATAAAATTTTTAGATATTGGGGTGTTTAGTTAAATTAGCAAACCTATGGGGTTTTTTTTGGTTAAATTTTAAATTTTACCTCGTAATACTCACCTTATTCAATTACCCAATATTATTCCTAAAATCCTATCCAAAATAACAAAACAAATGCACCCTAAATTTCACGGTTTTGGTGAGTAACGGAATGGATTCTCAAGATATGTTAAAAATTTGATTTTTTTGATGCTCAGTGCAAGTTTTTTACATACTAATGGAATGTGGGTGATGTTTAAATTGGGATGGTTTATGTTGATTAAAAGGAATTAAATTCGGTTTTATTGCTCTATGACATTATTGAAATATGGTTTGATTGCTATGACTAAATTTTGAATTTTATTGAGTTAGCATGATTTCAGTAATCGTGTTGTAATCTTAAATGATATTTGAAAAATGGCCTAACATCATAGTTTAGATAACAAGGCTACTTTTGATATTTCGTTATGAAAATGGGCTACATGTGAGTGTGTTTTGATATATTTGACAACTCTGGTAAACCCTAGAGGGTGCTTTTAAAATTTCGGCAAGTAAACCAGAAAAACTAATATTTAACATGTCAAACGTGTTTTTGATATATTGACATCACGAGGGGGCTTTTCATATATTGGTAATTTAGGGCTTATTTAAAAACTTGAGGGTGTTTTTGATATATTTATAACATAATGAGCTTGATTGACATTTCAAATCAAGGATGCTTCTGATATATTTGTAAATGCATGTGCTTAAAAATATTTAACTCATCGAGGGTGCTTTTGATATTACGGTAAGTGAATGGGCTAAACAAAATTTAACACATTGAGGGTGTTATTGATATTTTTGTAAACTAATGGGCTCAATAACAGTTTACAACTATAAGGTGTTTTTGGCATATTGGTAAGTACATGGACTTTGATGATATTTGACATAACGAGGGTGCTTTTAACATTTCAGTAAGTATAAAGACAAAATTGATATTTAACAAGTCGAGGGTTTTTTTTGATATATTAGTAAATACATGTGCTTAAATAGCATTTAATATCTTGAGGGTGCTTTTGATATTACAGGAAGCGACGAAATTTAACACATTGGGGATGTTGTTGATATTATTGTAATTTAATGGACTTATATAATATTTGACATACAGAAGGTGATTTTGATATTTTGTTTAGTATAGAGGCAAAATTGATATTTAACATATGGAGGGTGCTTTTGATATTACCGTAAGTGAATGGCCTAAATGAAATCTAACACATTGAGGTTTTTTTGATATAATTGTAAAGTAATGGGCTTAATTGATATTTGATAATTTCAGTGCGTATTGACATATTGGTAAGTACATGGGCTTAAAGGATATCTGGCATATTGGTATGTACATGGACTTGAATGATATTTGACATACAGAGGATCCGTTTACAATTTTGTTAAGTTAGGCTAAATTGATATTTAACAAGTCGAGGGTGTTTTTGATATATTTATAACTTAATGAGCTTGATTGATATTTGACAAATCAAGGGTGCTTCTAATATATTAGTAAACAATAGGCTGTTAATTAAATTTCCATCATGAGGTAAGAGAAGTCCAAGTCTAAGACCAGAATACCCTTTCAAGTATTTTAGAACCTTTGTAGCTGCATCTATGTGAGATTGTTTTGGCCTATGCATGAACTGAGTGAGAATATGGACAACATAGCTGATATATGGTTGTGTCATCGTAAGATAAATTAGACAACCAACAAGTCTTTCGTAATGTGACAGATCCTCAAGAGGTGGATCAATATCTGAAGATGATATCCCATTATCATATTCTTGAGTGGTGAGGTTGGTGTTTTGTTCAACATGGATAGTAATTGGTTTGCAGGTTGATAACTCAGAGTCTAATATGAGCTCTAAGACATATTTACGTTGGCTAAAAGATATACCAGTTGGAGATCTTGCAATTTCAATTCCCAAAAAAAATTCAGCTCTCCAAGATCATTGATACGGAAATGCCAATTGAGATGCTCTTTTAAGTTGCCGATACCCACTTCATCATTCCTTGTGATTAGGATATCATCAACATAAATAATGAGAGTGATGAATGATTTACCTCGACACCAGGAGAAAATTGCATAATCATGCTTGGACTAAATAAAACATATGCCTGTGAATGCCTCTGTGAACTTTGCATTCCATTGTTAGGATGTTTGTTTTAAGCCGTAAAGAGATTTTCGTAGACGACATATTGTGACATATTGTATTCTTCCCATGTCTACGAATACCCAGAGGAAGATATAAATGTCCTCATGAAGATCCCCATGAAGAAATGCATTATGAAATCCATTTGGTTCAAGGACTTTCTGCGAACAGAAGCAACATAAAGAAATGCTCGGACAGTAACATGTTTGGCAATAGGGGAAAAAGTCTCCTGATAATCAAAACCTTTGCGTTGGGTCAAACCTTGGGCAACAAACAGGCTTTGTAGCGTTCAATAGAGCTATTAGCACAAAACTTGATTTTGTAGACCCATTTACATCTAATAGGTTTAAGGTGAGTAGGGTGAGGTACAGAATCCCAGGTATAATTATGAGCAAATCATTAAGCTTGTCTACCATAGTCTGGCGCCATGGGTGTACTGAACAACTTCAGAGTAACAGGAAGGTTCCCCGTCGACAGATATCTAACTAACACAAATCTGATGGGCAAGGGAGAGCTTGTCAAAACTAACATAATTAGAGGTGGGATAAGGAGTACTTGAGGACGTTGGGATGGTGGGACACACATAATCAGCTATCCAAATGGTGGTCAAGAGACATGAGAGGACCACCGTTGTGAAGCTAGCTCCAGAGGCAAAACAAGAGACCCTGGAGGAATATTAGGAGAGATATCACCAGATGTAGAAGATTCTACTAGATGTGAATCTGAAGGAGGGTCATTTGTAGCAACTGGTGAAGGATCAAAATCTGGCTGTGGTGAACTAGTGTTAGTAGTAGAGAGCATGATAAAATGAGGTGTTGGCGAAGCTAGCTCTAGAGGCAAAATAGGAGACCTTGGAGGAATATTAGGAAAGATATCATTAAATGCAGAAGATGTTGCTGGAAGTGAATCTAAAGGAGGATCATTTGTAGCAATTGGTGAAGGATTGAAATCTGGTTGTGGTGAACCAATGTCAGTAGTAGAGAGCATGATAAAATGAGGTGTTGGCGGAGATGCTGAGAAATCTTCATCCAAGTTTTGACATAAGGGCTGAGAGGAGGAATTGGAGTCTACACCAATTTCTTTAAAGGGAATAGTCTTTATGAAACACAATATCTTGAGAGACAAAAAATCTTTGCTTAACCGGATCATACAATCGATAACTCTTTTGAAACATATGATAACCCATAAAGATACACCGAGTGGCACGTGGGACAAATTTATCACGTGAACAATAACAGTAGAATAACAAAGGCAACCAAAAACAAAAAGGTGGTTGATGTTAGGGGGTTTCCCAGATAAAATGTCATAGGGAGTCTTGCCACAAACTCGAGTCGGCAAGCGATTGATAAGGTAAGTAGCTATGACCACACATTCACCCCAAAATTCTATTAGAATATTGGCTTGGTGTTTTAAGGGCTTAGGCTACTTCTAATATATGGTAGTGTTTTCGTTCAACTACCCCATTTTGTTGCAAAGTATAGGCACATGAACTTACGTGGAGAATCCCAAGAGACAAAGACATGGAGGAAAAATTAGAATTAAAAAAAATACTTAGCATTATCAGTTCGAATATGTTGAATTAATATGTGAAATTGGGTATTGACCATGGAAAGGAAGTTTTTGATATGGTTAAGTGTTTGGGTTTTGGTTTACATGAGGAAGACCTATGTCCATTATGATTAGGGGTGTGATATGGTCCACAAATGTCAAGATGGACCAGGGCAAACAAATGTGTGGTAATGGATGTACTGGTAGGAAAAGTGGTACGAGATTGTTTTACAAAAGGATACATTGGACACTGCTGGTGATAAATGGAAGAGCTATGGCTTAATATTTGATGAAAATGAAAAGAAGTTTGATTAATGTTTGTATTACGATGCAAAATGCAAGAAGGTGACTTTGAAAAATCCTCAGAAAAGCCAGTAGTATCCTAGTAGTATAAACCATGATGAACCTTACCCAAGCCCATTAGTTTTCCAATTGAAAGGTCCTAAAATTCACACGTAGTAGGAAGGAATTTTAAAAGGCAACTGTTATCCATGCAAATTTTTGAGACATAAATAAGATTGAAATGGAAAGACATTCTTAAGTACTAAGTGTTTTGTGAGTTGGACAATGCCTATGTGAGTAGTGGGTGCTATATTCCCGTTTGGCATACAAACGGAAGTGGATGATTTAAAGGATACATGACTGATGAGAATGCAAAATGTCATATTTTCCCCCCTTAATATCTAGTCTTTTATACTTATTTGGTGTCTAAATGTACTCATTATTATTTTATTTTGATTTAGGATGCAAATGGAGGCATTAAATGCAAAACGAAACTAATTAGGTGAATTCGGACAGTTTCGACATTGCTTCATAATCTGACCATAACTCTCTCATCCAAGCTCCGATTGACATGATTCAAAATTCTGTGGAACACCAAGAAAGATATCTACAACTTTCATGTTTTGAGTTTGGAGAGATACTCGCTGCATCAAGGTTGGAATCAGGCTTGAATTTGACATACCTGTACTGTTGACGTTCTGGAACATTCGGATTGATCATGCAATTCAAATATGCGGTTTATTATTGGAAGTTTTGAAGATCTGGTGCACGAAAGTTACAGCTGGAAACAGCACTTTCCTAGTTATATTAGGACTTTATTTTATTTTTAATTAATCAGATCTGGATAAATGTTATTTTAGGATAAAACTTAGAATATTTTTAGGAGATTGAGTAGAATTCAAAGACTTGAATTGGATATTTTTAAGAGGGGGAGAGAGATCAGATTGGGGGATACTACACACGCCTCTCCCCTTCCCCTTCTTCTTCTTCTTCTTCTCCTTTTGAGTTTTCATGATGGCCATGAGCGGCTAAATTTTCATAACTTGGTCGAAGGAAACAGAGGCCTCGGAATCAATAAAACTGTGAGATCTAATCTGTTTTTAGTGTTCAATATATGCTTTGAGTATTGGATGTTCTTCTATGCCTATTTTCATGATTGTCTCATTTAATTACTAGGAGGCCTACTAGTTTATTATTTGTTGCAATCTATCGTTACATTAGATATTAAATCCATAATTGTTTGATTCCTCTAATTTGTGAGTAACTAAGATTTAAGAATTTGCTGCGTCAGGAATTATTAAATCTTGAGAAGAATGCTCAACTAAATTAAATACAACCACTTGTGTTTGTGCTGTTCAGCTTCGTCGATCTCTCTAGTTCTTAAGGCTGCTTCTAGATTAAACCTTTAGCGTTTGTCTTGGGATGTTTAGTAGTAAGATTAATTAGATCGCTTGTTTCCTAATTAACTGCAACTAAGGAGAGATAGGAAAATAGTTCAAACGGTGAATATTATGAATTGATATATACTTGCATCGATGATCAATTGTAAAATTCCAATGGTGGATGTTGACTTAGACCAAGGTTTGTTCTTTTGATTGATTTCGATAATTTGATTTGAATTGTCCCTTAGTTGTTTTTTTCCTGAAATTATTTTCGTTATACTCAAATCCCCCCTTCCTTGTTCACGTAACAAAAAACTAGGCTAGACACTCTCCGTGGGAACGATCCTTACTCGCACTACTACATGTATTCTTAGATTTTAATTTTGGTTGCCTGCGACAGCACACTAATGATCTGTGGAAAAAAAATTTGCATTGCAAATTATGTGGTCACTAGCCCTTGAATCAATTATCCAGATAACATTTTTAGTAAAATTGAGACAAAAATATGTACCTACATAGGATGCTATATTTGTTTGGGGAATATGATTTAACATCTAAAGTAATTGGTTATACTGTTCTGTGTTGATTAAGGGTGCTAAAATTTGATTCCCGACAACAACAACCTAAAAAACGAAAAGTTTACCAATTTTATCTTTATTGGTCGTATTGAGACGTCCATGTCATTTCCAAAAATTTTCCCAAGTATGATTCTGTCTTTTGCAATACTCATAACATAATTTTCCCTTTCCAAATTTAAAAAATCCAAGCCCATTTGAACTTGCTGGCCCAAGCCCATTAGTGGATGACATGGCGCCTTATGAGTAGGGCTAAAAAAAAAAAAAAAAAAACCGATTTGGGAAACCAAACCGAAAAACCGGTTTTCCAAATTAACCAGTTCGGTTTCGGTTTTTAAAAATGATTAAACCGAATTTTCGATTCGGTTAATGGTTTAAGGCTAATATTAAACCGGTTTTGAAAAAATATAAGAAAATATAAATAATGCCCACTTTTCAATTTTCCCCCACTTTTCCTTGGGTATTGCATTGTAGTCTGCTATTCTGCTTCAACTCTTGTTTTTCTTGGGTTTGCTTCTCCACTTTTTTTCTTTTTCGTCTTCTTTTCTATTTCTTTTCAGTTTTTCTTCTTCTCTTCCTCTCCTTCTCCATTTTTATTTTTTATTTTTCGTCTTCTTCTCCTTTCACCTTTCTCTTTTTTTTTTTTTTTTTTTTTTTTCGTCTTCTCCATTTCTTCTCCTTCACTCATTTTCTCTTTCTTTTTCTTATTTGCTTCAGTTCGGAGAGGAGATTTTGGGTTGGTGGAGGTTATACACAACCACCATAACAAACACCAAGGTAAAAGATGAGCACAGAAAAGGGAAAAAAAGGGCGATTTGCAGTAGAAAAGGGTCGCAAAGGGCGACTGTTGCACTGTGAGAGTTGGTCATGAACGACAAATGACGAGTGGGGAAAGTTGGTGGGGGGTGGGTTTTGTTGAGGAAAGTATGAGGGTTTGATAGTGTCTCTATCATCAAGGGCACTTGGAATGAATTGTTTTTGAACTAGAAAATTTCAGCAAATTGAAGGGTTGGATTACTTA
Source organism: Pistacia integerrima (assembly GCA_026225825.1). Taxonomy (NCBI): domain Eukaryota; kingdom Viridiplantae; phylum Streptophyta; class Magnoliopsida; order Sapindales; family Anacardiaceae; genus Pistacia; species Pistacia integerrima. The sequence continues at coordinate 9,099,754 of CM047748.1, forward strand.
TTCAATTATTGGGAGTTTATATATTTAGAAATTAGAATTAGGTTTACTGATTTTTAGTTTTATAATCGGTAACTGAACCGATAATTCGGTTCGGTTAATAACTCGTTCAAAGGATAATTCGGTCCGATTTTGGTTTGGATTATCCTTTGAACCGAAAAACTGGTTCGATTTGAAAAGTGGTCAATCCAGTTCGGTCAATCGGATTTTCACACCCCTATTTATGAGCTGTTGGATGATTGAATGGAGGCGATCAATTGCTAATCGTCAGATTGCCTTGATGGATCTCATCCAATCATCCCTCCATATATAAGCCCATCATTTTGCACCTTTCGGAACCATAGTCGCTCTTCATTTTCTCCAATCATCTTTGAAGAGACAAAGGTAGTAGCCTCAACTCTACCCTTCATCGTCACCAACCTTTGATTTTCATCTTGAACTGCAAGTTGGAAGATGCGACAAAGAGACAACGTTGGAGAGGAAGCCAACATTTGGGTGCAAAACGGCAGAAAATTATCATTCAACCTAAGTAAAAAAGCCTGGGGCATTCTTGATCCTTTACCCGTTGAAACTGACGCAACATCTTTTGGTGTTCTTTCAAATGACTCTCGATGACGTCGAGCTCATTCCATACGGCAGACAACCGACTAAAATAAGTTGTAACTGATGTGTTTTGTTGTTTGATGTTGGCGAATTGTTGTCGTAACGTGAAGGTTTTTGCCAAATCTAACTTCCCATACATCTCCTTAATGTTCACCCACATGTCGGGGCCGTTTTTTGTTGGTAGAAGGCCAATTGCCACATCATGTGATATGCAATTGCTGATCTAGTGATAGATCAACATATTGTAACGGTGCTAATAGCTAGAGAGATGTGGTTCAGTTGGAGGAGGAATGACACCGTCGAGAAACCCTTCTTTGTCTTTTGTCACCATCGCTCACTGGAAATCTTGTGGCCATGTGGCATAATTGTCGGAGTTGTTGAGCGACTGTTTGATTCTGATGAGTTAGGGGTTGTCGGACACGAGCACATATAACACATCGTCGAGCTTCGATCGGTTGTTGGTGGCAGTTGGAATGAATTAGAATGTGAATGGGTAAATTGACCTGGAATGTGACCCGAGAAAATAAACAAGTCTGGATTTGGGCCTGATTGTTGGTTTGGGTTGGATTGTGGGTTTGAGCTTGGTTCGAATTCTTTAGTTAGGTGTGGCCCATCTAAACGTGGGTTGGATTTTGGATTGTTGGTGGGCTCATGCTTTTGTTCTGAAATGTTTGGAGATTGGTTTGTGGCCATTTTTGAGTTGTGTTTTGTTTTATCTAACTAAGTGTGTTTGTTTGTAGGAGAGGAGGGGAAAAAGTGGAAGTTGGTTTAGACTAGGGCTGTTAGACGAGCCGAGCAGCTCGCGAGCCGTTTCAACTTGACTCATCTAAAGCTTGTTAAAGACTCAGCTTGAAATTAGCCGAGTCCATTTGGCTCGAACTCGCTATATGCACCGAGTCGAGTTCGATCAGCAACAGCTCGGCTTGATATGCTCGCAAGCCTGAGCTGGCTCACATATGCAGGGTTACTTTAGTGACTTTTAGAAATTAGTGGGGGGGAAAAGGCTATCTTCAATCTTAAAAATTTGCAAAAATTACATTTCAATCCCCCAATGTAATTAATAGTAAAATATGAAGTAAACCCCACAAGCCAAATTTCCCAAATTGAAAATAGAGTCTGAAGTCTAAACCTTGAAATCCCTAAAATCATTTTGCCACATTTTGCCGTTCTTCTAGCCATCGGAGACACCAATGACGATCGATTCAGGAATTACCACGAAGCTTATTTAATCTTGAAACCACTTTGATTTTAGGTGCTTCAATCGAGGAGTTGTGCAAATGTATCACTATCAGTCCTAAATTTCAGTATGAGAAATGAAGTTTAGCAGCTTGAACCATCTGAATACGATCTTCTTCAACAAAACCTTCTTTGTTTGACCCAAAATCCATGATTTAATTGGCAAAAATTTAGTTTTAGCGTCTATGGGTGAATGGATCTAGAGTGACTCCAGTCCAAAAGGATAAAGATAAAGGAAAAGAAAAATCAAAGGAATAATAATGATGAACGTAGATAAAGAAGGGGAGAAATTAGTAGAAATTGAGAGAATAAGAAAAAAGGAAGTTGTTTGTTTCTTAGTAAAGCTAGGGTTCAAGAAATTAGCAAAAAAAAAATTTGAGAGAATAAGAAAAAGGAAGGTCAGAGGAAAATGAGGGTTGTGGAAGTTTTTCTCATCTGACTGTCTTCAATCTCAAACACGAAACTAGGGACTAAGAAGGGAAGATGCCCCCCATGGATGTTTTAACTCAACTCAAGAGAAAGAAAGAAGAATTGCAAGTTCCTCTTGTTGTTGGCCTTAAAAAAATCAATAATAAAACTGGGAAATTGTAATAATATTAAGCAAATAGATATTAAATTAGGGATATTCATAGAATATTCCCGAAGTATGTGACGGATTTGCCCCTACCAAATCCGAGCACTACCCTTATAATCCAAGCACTAAGCATGATAATCGCCCAGAATTTACTAATTCAATATTATATTATCGGCTCGGCTTGGCTCGGCTGAAAAAAAACTCAGCTTGAACTTGTCATACAAGCCGAGCCCTGAAATCCAAAGCTCGATAGGCTCGGCTCAATTACAACCCTAGTTTAGACATGAAGCTCTGATACCATGTCAGAATTTGAATAGGCGAGAGTGACAAGAGGAAAAGAGACCATGTGAGTATGTCTAAGAAGATATTCAAAAAACATATTTATTTTTTGTATATTCAATTATATTGTGTGTCGGTACAATGCTAGATTTGTACAAAACTGTAATAGCAAAGAATGAAAATACAATCACGCCATAAAAGCATAATCACACAAAATTAGGACAAGGAATATTGATATTAAAGGAAAATTCAACATTCCATAATCATTGTGTTGTGCGGTCGATCCGGAGAGGATAATTCCCTATTAGGAGAGAAGATATTTAGATTGGACTCAATTTGGAAGGAAGATATTCAGATTAACTTAGACTTTAACTAAGGTAACCGAAGATCATGCAACTTCATAATTATACGTATTTGAATCTTATCTCAATTCTATCACATAAATGGGTGTTATATAAACCATCATAACTTGTTTTCAGGAGGGGCTGAGCAGTTGTTCTAAGCAAATTTTCCTAGGAATTATATTGTTTTTTGTAAGCTCTAAAAAACAATAAGATAATATTGGACGTAGGCTCAAGTTCTAACTTGCCGAACCACTTTAAAAATCTCTCTGCCATTTACTTTATTGTATTTATTATTCATCCACTGCTGGTTATTCGTAATCACGTGCACATCTATTACAGTTTCAACAGGGTCAATCAAAATTCTCTGGTTGATGCAAATTTCTGTATCAACACATTGTCATCAAGAACAAAAAGATAACCAAGTTAGCATATTGAAAATAGAAGAAAACAGCGTAAGCCAATTGAAGTGCCATAATTATCAAGTTTACAATAACCTTTTGTAAGCATGAGATTGAAAAAAGAAACCAGAAAGAAAAAAACCCACTAAAGATCATTGATTAAAAAAAATAATAATAATAGTGTAACCGGATTACGACAAATTGCAAGTCAAACTAAAATTTCAGCATCGAAAAATGAAAGAGTAATGTTATATCGATTCAGGTGGTGTATCGTAGAGACGAATGACGTGGCACAATCGACCGCTTGTTTATTTATTATCGCTTAATATTAATCAACGGTCAGGATTTTGTCACGTCATTCTGCACAAAATCGGTACACACCAGTCGGTAAGTCTATCATTTTCCAAAATGAAAAACCACAAAGAATTTTCCAAAAAGGAAAAAGAGAAATGATTAACCTCAAACGCGAGATGATCAACCATCCCACAAACAATACAAAAAATTCATATGGAGAGAACCATGTTTACAATCAACAAAGTATGCCACAGTTCTTAACCTGTATGACCCAAGAAAAAAGAATTAGTAAGGACCATAAACAAAATCATCTTGGAAAAGCATACGAAGCCAGAAATTCTGACATAAAATCAACAAAAATCGTTAATCCTAAAGAAAGAACAAGTTACTGTAACCAATAACCCCCCACCCAAAAAAAAAAAAAAAAATGCTCATATACAATAAATTATGAAAGAAAATTGGAAAAAAAAAAAAAAACCGAGAAAAGCACATAGAAAGGCACAGTAGAAATTTCATAAAAATAAAACCAACCAAATAAAGATTATATAAATCATCTTAATATCCATAAAATGCAAGAAATGCTTATTTAAAGATTAATGCAAAAAACGAGGAGGAAAGAAAATTATAAAATAAAATAGAAGTTTCATATCAATCAAATAGCAGTAAATTATAGAAGAAAATTAGATAAAAAGATGTAAACCCTAGAAAATCATCCAAGAAAATTGAAATGCCACATTATCAAGAGTACTGTAACCAATATCAAGAACAGAAATCACAAAATTTCACTAATTTGAAAGAAGTAAGACGAAAATTATAAAATACAATAGGAGAGAGAAAATTATAAAATACAATAGAAGTTTCATATAAATCAAATAGAAGTAAATTATGGATGAAAATTAGATAAAAAGATAAACCCTAGAAAATCATCCAAGAAAATTGAAATGCCACATTATCAAGCCTACTGTAACCAAAATCAAGAAGAGAAATCACAAAATTACACTAGTTTGGGAGAAGTAAGACGGAAATATATAGGAAAAGTAACAATCAATAATAAACTTCTAACAAAGAAGAATGAAGAGTACAAATAAGAACATAATGAAGAGAAACGAAACAATTAATCATGAATTTCTAACAAAGAAACATGAGAATTACAAATTAGAACAGAAAGTAGAGAAGCGTAACAATCATTCATGAGTTTCTAACGAAGAAACATGAAGATTACAAATAAGAACAGAAAGAAGAGAGAAGAAACCTCTGTTTGTGCTCTGTTTACTAAGAGATCTTCATTAACCCGTTAGAATAAATGGCTGTCTTGTGTAGATCACTGACGGTTTTATAGAGACGAAGTTAAAACTAAACGGTCATTTTTTTCAAAAGTTGATTGTTATTGCATAATTCACTTGACTCCAGTGATTTTTCAAACTATCACATACACCCCTATATAATAGTCTAAGCATCTTTCGAAAATTATTTTTAAAATTTGAATTTTGAATGCCTTGCATGGTGATTTAAAATGCTAACAAACCATAGGAACGCATCTGTAAAAAGAAATAAATGTACTTCAAAAACCCCTTCTAAGAGTCAAATTGAAATCTCACCTCCTTTTGATTGGCTTAGTAGGTAAGACCTTCATCCAATTTCTTTCACTTTTGCCCTCTTCACTTTAGCGCCAGAGTTAGGGGTGTTCAAAAAAATACAGAAACCGAACCAAACCGAATTTTCGGTTATCTAAAAAACTGGTTCGATTTCGGTTCAAAGAAATTAAAAATCTGAATTTTCGATTTGATTACCGGTTTAGGAGAATATGGAAAACGGTTAACCAAAACTGGTTTATTTTAAAAAAATATTAAATTAAAATAAAACATAAAAAAATCTAGTATATTATAAAAATATTAAATATTAAATTAAAATCGGTTAACCCGTTCGGTTTCAGTTCAATAAAATTCATAAACCAGAAAACCGGTTTAGTTCACAAAATTGGTTAACCAAACTGGTTAACTGATTTGAACACCCCATCCAGAGTTGCTAGAGTGAAGGCATAAAAGTTGTGAAGGGTTAAAAACAAACAAAAGTATATGAAAGATCTTATCTATTAAATCAATTAGAGAAAAAAAAGGGGTCATATTTTAACTTGTTAAAAGTAAAAGGCTCTTTTAAATAGGCTACTGGGGTATTAGAAAAACATTATGGGTCTATTCAATAGTTTCCCTATTTTTTGCTTTGTATTTTATAAATTTAAGATTATACTTTAGCTATTTATAATAAAATTTAGGGACTAAATTCACCCTTCTTCAAAACGTAACTCCCAAACAAACTAATATCTATATATTTTAAAAAAAATAAACTTTTTCCTTTGGTTTTAAAAATATCTTAAAACCCCCAGTTTAGTAATCCAAAGGGGATTAAATATAACTGTCCTTAAAATTTTGTATAATAATAATAGTAGTATAGAGAAATTTGATGCTATTACATATGAAAAGCGGTGATTAATATTTTTTAATACACTTGCTTACTCATTTTTCCATACACAGTACGACTTGACTGTAAAAAGTCAAAAGATCCCTCTACATAGCCCTATTTTTTGTCACCCTAAAGAACTTAAGCCTCTACAATTTGACCAAAGGCTATCCGTGCAATTTTTACACAAAAGAATTTTAGTAAGACTTTTAGTTAAAAATATATAATTAATATTTTTATTTAAAAGTTAATTAAACAATAAAAAAATTCGGGGATTTTTGGGTGCAGGGTGGGGGTGGGGATTTCATTGTTGCGATCTTCTCCTTCCCTACTCCCAAAAATCCAAGGTTAGGGTTGAGGACAAAGGGGACAATATTTTTTTTTTTTATATGACCGAGCCAATTTACTTATTCAATTAATCATTCAAGATTTTGAAATTACTGATTTGATAAGAGCTTTAATGACTATTTCTAACTATTTGCAATCGAGGAAATACTAGAATTTAGAACCTTCTAAGAGGGTGACATGTTAGCGGAGGCAGGGTTGGATATAAAGGGTACTTGACCCAGGGGGCGACATGTTAGTGGAGGCGGGGTTGGATATAAAGGGTACTTGACCCATCTTGGAAATTCGCCAACCATAATTTCATAAAGCGAACGCTGTCCTACTAAGAAAGAGTATATATTAAATTAATTTTGATAATGTTTGAGGTAATTTTTGTAGAAAAAATACCCACAAAGTAAAATGATTTGAAATTTTTTTAAATTAAAACTTCTTCCAAGAAACTAACTTTGGATAGTCAAATGGTTTAATAGAGACTCTTGGGAATATTACATATGAGGTTTTGAATTCGAAACTCTCATTAGGTGCTAATAGAGATAGTTATTAGACTCTTACTCAAATAGACTTCATCATTTAAATCATTATTCATGCTATAGAACTTTCAACAGGTTAACAGGTATAAACACATATACCCCCCGTCTTCCAAAGCTCTGATACCATTTACACCCACATAATATTTGTAATACCCAGTCTTACAAATATTATTACAATTAATTACTAAACAACCTAGTTAATTAATTGGAGAGAAAATTCATAGATTCAGTTTAATAGATTAATTCATACCTGGATATCGATCGTCTTGAATAGATCATTTTTTCTTGTCATGAGTATACAATTAAAAGTAAACAAGAGATCGAGAGAATTTTTCAAAACTGAAAATATTATTAACTTTCTCTGATTACAAATACACAAAGCTTCTCTTTATATAGAGAAGTTCGGATTTCAAAAGAGTTGAATCCGTAGATAAGATAAAATTTACAAATCACAATGTCAATCACAAAAACATGTGATTTGACTTTAGCCAAATAAAAACTAACATGAAACGTAAAGAAAATAAAGAAAATGACATGGGATCCACATGTTTCCCATGTTTAAAATAAAATAAACTTATTACATTTGACACATGTTTCTTATGACATATGACACAATATTCAAGATTGCCTTTAAATATGCTGCGTTAAATTTCGTCGGCAAAATCTTGACGGTCCATGTATTATTTCCGCTTTTTGGATACACGTTAGCGTATTACGTGTTGGACGTTTCCGGTTGTCCAAATCTCCATCCTCTAGATTTTTATCAATCCTTGAAGTTATCCACTTCGATAAGATCAATAAAATCTTTTAGAGTCGCATCTTCTCAGGCTTCCTGGTCGTGGGCTAAGACCAACCTTAGAAGATCAATAGTTCCTTCCATTAAGGCCTGCTTCGGTAGATGGGCTAAATCGAACCCTTCTAGTAACGTTCTCAACTGGGCCTGATTATGTTGAAAAAGAGTATCCTGGATCAATGCATACTTGTCTGGTATAACTACCACAATTCCATTCTGAATATGGACAGTAGCATTTGCCCTAACGAGCTCTTCCAGTTTGGATTTAACCAGTAGCAATTTTGCAATATGCAACCTGGTCCAATCTTCCTCTTCTTTTTTTGAATTTCTTCTAGTGCATAAGAACCCATCTTTACCTCACTATCGAGCATAATTCGGTACCATGGTTCTCTTACAAGAAATTCCCATATCTGTACAGGCTGAATATCATAGTTCTCTTGCAATGAGGAAGTAATCATGCAAGTAAAGGTGTCAACTTTCCGATTCAATACACAGAGCGTTTGCTTAACCACATCCGGCATATTCGGATCCACCATCGCTTCATGTACGTCAATTTGCATTGTATCGATCCATCATTTAGTCAAAAGATCTCTACAGAAACCTTTTCTAAAGATTTTCCATGGAACGAACAATTTCATAGCTCCATTAGGATAAACCGCTAATCCTTGAACCACATCTCTCAAGTCAGTTTTTCCCAATTTCACTAATAATTCATTCAAATTCTCGAGTTTGAGATTCGACATGTCAAACAAATGACATTTTCTCATTCCCGCAAGTTTTTGAATTCTTGCTTCATAGAGTAAGGTAGTTCCCTTGAACTCCTCATCCTCATAAAACAGTTTGTTAGCTTCCAGCCATGCTAACCTTCTTGCTAGCTTTTCTAAACATCTCTGCAGTTGTACTTCCCCTTGTCCTGTCGCCATTGCGATCCTAATTTGGGTTTCCAGATCCTTCCAGAGTGTTTGACTAGCTGAAGTTAATTTTAAGCCTTCTGGAAAGCTAAACCTCTCACAAATATCCGCGTCAATTAACCGCTTTTTTTGTGGAGTGTGTGTCACCACGCTTGTAGCGCCTGACGATGAGTCCTCAGAATTTTTAATCTTTAACAGTGGACAATTAGCCCGTTCATGTCCTTCCTGTTTACAAGACCAGCAAACTATTGCTTTTTTCTGAGTCGTTTCCTTCTTAAGAGTAACCCTCTTTTCAGAAGTATTTTCCTTCGTAGGAGTTTCACCCTTCAATCGTTGATATTTCGGGTTCCTTCTATCCGAAGTATCAGAATCATAGTCACGATTCTTTCCTTTAACCTGCTTTACCGCAGTAACCTGCTTACAAGAAGAAGCCACCTGCTTATCCGCAGTTTTCTCCTGTTTAGCAGTAACCTTTGAAGTCGAAGTAATCCTCAAAGGGCAGTTCCTTCTCAAGTGTTCTCGTTGCTTACACTTGGAGCATGAGAAGTGATTTCCAGGCTCCTTCTTGTCCGCCATTATCCTGCAAATCTTCTGCACAATGTCTGGACAAAAAGTCAGCAACAAAGTTAGATTTACCAGAAATATATTCAAATTTGATTCTATAATTTGCAAACCAAATCTACCATCTGATTAGTCTAGCTTTGTCATCATTTAAAGACAGTTTCATAAAAGTTTTTAAATATTTAGAGTCTGTCCTTAAAGTAAATTCCTGACTGATTACGAACAATCGAAATCGGTCAACATATTCTTTCGCTGCTAGAACTTCCTTCTCATGGACATGATAGTTTATTTCAGCAGGAGAGAATTTTCCTGACGCATATCGAACAATCCGTTCAATATTAATTGTACCCTTAGCCTTAAGCACACCTCCCCAATACAAGTAAGATGCATCACTTTCTATAATGAGTTTATCCTCATCTTCAGGGAGTTTTAACGGTTTTAATTGCTTTGTCAAGGCCTTGGTCCGCTTAACACAATTAGTGTCCAAACCCAGGGCACTTTATCACTAACCTTAAGCGTCAAGCCATTAATTACATTAGCGAGATTAGGAACATACTCGCGCATGTAATTGGCTAATCCAAGAAATTGCTGTAACATATGCTTATCTTCCATAACATCTAGAAAATCCAGCAACTTCTTCGAGATATGTTCTTGGAGTTGAATACCTCCTTCACCTATCTCTACGCCTAAGAACTTCACCTTGTTCTTAAACCATTCTATCTTTCTTTCAGATAGAATCATTCCATTATCAAGGAACCTTTTGCTTACCAGTCTAAGATGATTTACATGTTCTTCCTTGGTCTTACTAAAGACCAGAACATCATCAATATAGACTACACAAAAGTTAGATAAATCTCCGAAGACTTTATCCATTTTCCTCTGGAATATTGATGGTGCTTGCTTAAGTCCAAAAGGCAAAACCATCCATTCAAACAATCCTTTCGGACAGGTGAAAGCCGTCAAAGGAATGCTTGACTCCGCCATCCTGATCTGCCAGAATCCTGACTTCAGATCAAATTTGGAGAAGATTTTTCCAAATCTAGCTTTATTCAAACAAGCTGATTTGTTTTGTATCTTATAAGCATCGTCAATGGTTTTCTCATTCAACTGCCTATAATCGATAACCATTCGCGCTTTACCTCTTAACTGCTCCGCTCTATTCATGACCATGAATGCTGGTGAAGAGTGTGGGCTTTTACTAGCGCGTATCAACTGCTTTTCCAACAATTCCAGTATTTGCTTACTAAATTCCTCCCCTGCATCAGGAGTATAAGGATAGGATTTGGTCACTATTTTATCATCCTTCCTTTTCAATTCAAGTGAAGCATATATACCGTTCCTTTCCCATAACTTTAATGGTTGATCATCAAAGCATGGAGAAAGTTCCTCTTTTAAGGATTTTACAAGTTCCTCAACCCTTAAAGAGTTCTTTTGGCTCTCGTTTTCAACCTTCAAGATTTTTTCCTTATGTATGAATTTATCCGTGCTCTCAAGGCATGTACCAGAGGGATCATCCTCCTGCGATATACCTCGTGCGATCCGGTTTATATGATAACTAGGATACAACCTTTGAAAGAAAACATTACAAGCCTCATCCGCTTCTTCTGCTTCAGAAGTTTTCAACCACCAGTTTTCCTTTTCTAAAATTTGGAAAACAATGTGATCTGCTTCTTGCCTTAGTTTCACCGGTCTAAAACCATTTCGGACTTTCGAAACTTTAGGCTTAGCAAGAATAAGGATTTTATGTCCTCCAAGGATAATGTGGTCGTTATCCTGAGTAAATGGTCTAACTTCTGCCTGACCTCGCAGAAAGCTATTTCCGAGAATAAAATCTACCTCCAAGTAATCCACTACTAGGACTTCCCTTAGAGTGAATTTTTTCTCGTTTAACAGTACAACCACGTTTTCTACCACATCCGTGATCATACTTTGACCTCCATCTGCAACCGTATTTAGGATAGGTTTTTCCAATGGTTTCCAAAGCTCCTGTGGAAAACATTGCTTCCTTGCAATACATTTGGTTGCTCCTGTGTCTACAAGAATATCCAGAGTATATTCCTCATATTCTGGAAAACACAGTTTACCATGTATGCATGTATCAATAGTTCCCTGAACTATTGCATGACAATGCATTTCATGACTTATCATCATTTTCGTGCTTGGAGTCTCTTATTCATATACTGGGATTTGCACAGATTTATACCCAACTATTTTCCTGCCATTGCTACTTCCAGCATCACTAGCAGAGTCATCTGTTTCCAGTATATTTTTCATTGATATGATCGGTTGAATTTCCTTATTCCGCTCTAGAGACACCGAATTTCTAGGCGTAGGAAGAGTAACCTCAACCTCATTATCAAGTTCCTGGATTTGAATTCCCCGATTTGGGTTTAATTCCACCACGCTGGGCTGCGTTGAATATTCCAAAACCCATCATTTTGGCCACGTAAGAGCCTTAGCATTGACTATCGTAGGTCGAATCGGAATTACAGAATCCTGTCCCGGGCCATGAACCTCAGGATCTGCACTGGAGTTCATACGTATAGGATTAACAGAATTTATCAAGCGATAAATCAACCTATACTGAATTGCTATTCCATCACTAGAAGCCATCAGGTCTTCTAGTCGGAAGTATGAATTCGAAGAACCATAATCCGTTTGAGATTTGGATCCTAGAGACTAACCATATATCCTGGTTTAACAGTTCCGTAGGCATCTCCCAAAGTTAGGTTAGCGTGAAAATCGCCAACTAAAGCTTTTCCAAACGTAAGCCATCGTCTGTCCAGTAAAGCAACCTGAACAGGTACATTCATTCCTCCACGGAATAGTCCTTGCACACGAATCTGTACAGCACCAAGTTGTACATAATTATACTTGCCATTTGCCCGTTTGGCAAGAGTTCGAACCTTCCGTAGCCACTCGTCATTCGAGAGTACTAATTCACCCTCTCGAGATTGAAACAAAGCTACACGAACATGTTTTTCGTGTACATCTTCCAAGCCTTCAGCTTTAAATAGCCACTTAGAGCGTTTCTCAAAAACCTCTCTAGGTGTTAACCCTCGGAATTACCCAATTGTCAGGGTTACCCGAGTGATCCTCGTAATTAGATGATGAACTAATTACCGAGTTAGGGTTTTCATCCTCATTTCTAATTGGGATAAGATCATCCTTATCACCAATACCGCTATTCCTAGGATATTCATTAAGATTACTAGTCCTTTGCATGAATATACCTACGCGTTGAAGATTTGAAAATTGTTCCTCAAAAGTCATATCTTTTGAGTCATCCTCTGAAGAATCAGAATCATCAGAGTAATCCGAAATTAATTCATAAACCTCATCATCTGAATCAATTTCGTATCCCCAAATTGGCTCAAATTCAGAAGTTTGGCTTTCCGCATTGACTTCCAAAAATCTTACCGCAGCCTTCTTCTTTCCCTTATGAGGGCATTTGTCCGCAAAATGATTCTTGTCACCACAAATCCAGCAACAATTACAATCTTTTGCGTTTTTGCCAGATGGGCAGGTAGCACAAAACTTACGCGCTCCGCGTTCCTTAGCATTAAGTCTACCTTTCCCTATTCACCTAATAAACCTTCCATGATCTGGAAGATTTCGCTTATTAGTAACAGGTCGTTTTACCATATTACGAAAATGTTTCGGCTTAAAATTCCTTTTACCGAACGATCCTTTTCGTTTCATATGGTTTTTCCAACCTTGATGTTTAGTCGAACCCCTCGACTCACAGCCATATTGTCCTGGCACGCCATCAAAGTTTTGACAACAAGATTCGTTGAACTCAAGCCTTTTAGCTTCCTTATTCAGCTTGGCGTTCAAACATCTTGTCCTCACGAGTTGTCTAACAGCTTCTATTCGTCCCTCCCAAAGAATCAACAACCTGATTCTTTTCAAGTAGAAGCTTAAACGCCTCGTTTGCTGCCTTATCCCATCCTGGGGGGAAGCTTAGCAAAGAAAGTATTCTTCATGACTTCCTGTGTGCCACCAAGCAACTGATAAAAATATCGTCTATACTCACAGACAAAATTTTCAAATAGACACATGTCACAAAGCCTAAGCTTTGTTAAAGCTTCTAAGGCAACTACCTCTGCGAGATTCCTACTAGTAATTGTTATCCCAGTAAATTCTCGATAGAGCATATCCTTGAAGAGTGCAAAGATAGGCTCTCTATTCTTCAAGTCATTTACGGTATCCAACTGACTTGTACTAGCTTCTAGACTTCTCCAAAAGTTTCCTGCAGCTCCCTGCAGAATGGATCTTAGAAACCTGTAAGTATCACTGAGTCCAAAATTCTTGTTTTGGATATGAACCCAGTTAACAGTTTCCCATGCTTCAATTGCATCCGTTACATTCGTAACACAATCGATGTTTAGGAAACTTCCGCTAGACGGTATCTCTACCATTCTAGGTACTCCCCTAGGCATAAACTCCGACCTTATCCTTGTGGGATAAGTTTGTTTATATTCGGGTTTAGAGATTTCCTTAAGGAATCCTTCAAAGGAATTTAAAGGGTTACGAATTCCTTCAAGGGGATCATCTTTAAACTCAGACGCCTTGAGTTTCGAGATTAGCTCATCGAGCTCCTCCCTTTTAGGACCTGGAGTAAGTTTCAATCCTCCAGTTTCGTCTCCTTTCCTTTGTTTCTTCATTTCTTCCTCATAATACCTGCTGATTCGTTCAACATCTGAGGTAGAAATTTCCGTAATATCAACCTTCCGTTTTCCATCCATTTTAGAAACAAAGTATTCTTCCTTAACACCTTTCATAAAGAGTTTTTCCGCATTTTCCCAATCACCTTGGGTTTCTTTGGCCACAAACTGCGCATATCCTGGAGGTAATCCGGGATATTTTGCTCGCAAACTACCGTAATCGATCCTAAAACATCCTGACCGCCCATGGTCAATCTGAATCAGGTCTCAACTCAGTCGCAAAGTCTGACTTTTTATATGGTGTAGGATCTGGATCCGACTGGGATTCACCGTATTAATAAGGAATTACTGCCTCAGCTTTTTCCAACCACTTATTCCGAAGCTCTAGCTCAGAGACTTCAATGGTGGAAATCCGGCAAATAAAACACAAAAACTTTGTGCACCCTTGACTAAAAGCCTTTTGAATAACTTCCGAAAATCGCTTTACACCTAGCCAAGTCAAATATTCTTCTCGAATATCTGGGTTGCCGTTACAGAGGTCTAACACAACCCGTTTAACCTCTTGTTCCGTATATCCTTCAATAGGCCACACTTGTTCGATGTCGCTCAACACCAGAGACATCTCCTATTTTACCGGCTTAGTAAAATAGTTAGAACACGTTCCAGTGTTTTGACCTTTTGAAGTACAGAATTAACCTTTTCAATCTGGTTCCCGATCTGGGTTAATTCTTCGTTTAGAGCAAATATACGATACATCGTATAATTCACTCTCTTGTCTAAGTTTTCAAGCTTTTGGGTCAAAAACTCTAACTTATCTATGACAGTATTTAACAAACCGATTTCCGGTTTTACCTCAAGACCATGATCTAAATGAAAACAAGTCTTACTCAAACAGACTTCATCATTTAAATCATTATTCATGCTATAGAACTTTTAACAGGTTAACAGGTATAAACACATGTACCCCCGTCTTCCAAAGCTCTGATACCATTTACACCCACATAATATTTGTAATACCCCTTTAAAAGGTGGGCCTCCTCCGCTTTTCCTTTCTTTCTTCCCCGAGCTATCGAGAGTCGATAGATAGAGAATCGCTTCGTCAAACTTGAATAATAGAAAAGCAAAGCCCATTCATTCATTTTCACTTTCTCTCGCTCTCAATATCACACTAAAAACCAATAACAACGCCAAAATCAAACGAATCTGACCCTAATAATAACAATTTTCTCATGTAATTTCTAATTTCATCTGCAATCAGATCTTGTAAACCCACCGTTAACAAAAAGCCCTAATTTTCCGGCTCCAATAATGGGTGAATTAGGGCAGCAGACGGTGCCGTTTTCGGCTCTTGTGAGTCGAGCCGCCGACGAGTCGTTTGCCTCCCTCAAAGAGCTCGTCGACAAATCGAAGAGCGGCGAAGAGTCCGATACCGATAAGAAGATTAACTTGTTGAAGTATATTGTGAGAACTCAGCAACGCATGCTGCGACTCAATGTTCTTGCGAAGTGGTGCCAACAGGTTAGTTAGTTAGTTAGTCACTGAGTTAACTGGTTCTCTTAGATTTTGTCATGTTTGTTTTTTGGGTTTAAAAAGTTTGGGGATTTAAGTTGTTTTGATTGATTCGAGATTCAGTGTCCAATTAAGTAAAGGAATTTGTAACTTAAGCCTCTTGGAGTTGAAAGTTTGTCAGCTTGGTCAATTTAGTTATTCTTTAGAATGCAATAATGAGAACAGATTGAAATTGCAATTTCTTTTTGTGGGTTCACTTGTTTTAGGATAGGAGAAATATTGGGTTTTTGGAGAAAAGAGTTTTTGAATATAGGGCCTTTTTTTTTTCCTTTTAATACGGTGGATTGCCCGCTTGAAATTGGCATGTTCTGGGATTTTGAAAATTATAAATTGAAAAAGGGTTTTTGCTGATATGGCGAGCTAAGAGAAAGGGTGTTCTTTTCATTCGTTACCAGAAATTTGGACTTATGAAGAGTAAACATTAGACTGACCCACGGGTAAGTTAAGGAAAAATATGAATGTAGGATATTCTGCATAAAAAGATCGTGAATTTTGTGCCAGGAGTTTTTTTTATTTGTTTCTAAATAGAAAACTCAATGTGGGTTGATTTCAAGAGGTCAATTAGCAACCGCAAGTTTTTTTAATGCTTTTTGACTTGGGCAATAGGCCAGTCCTTAGTAATGTCTTTACTTGAAAAGTTTAGATATTTAGGTTCTGAACTGAACCTTTTTTAAAAGAATGTGATTTAGGTTGTTTACTTAAGTGTGTTATAACATAGTCCAGTTTTTTGATTCCATTCTTTAATTGGATGTCAAAAAGTCAGTAAATGATGCAATATGTATAGATTTGGTTTACAGAAGTGGCTTGGTTCATTGTTTTTGCTCAGTGGTATCAAGAGGCTGGATTTGATTTGTGGAAATGGTTGGGTTCATTTTATTTTATTATTATTATTCTTTTTGGCTGGTGGTATCCAGAGGTTAATTCTAGTCATTATATTCTTTTCGTCATGGATGATATTATCCTTTTTACAGTATAATTGTTAATTAAGGTTTCCTGATTTGTCTCTTGAGTTAATAATATCCACTGGCCTGCTTCTGGTTGCTAGTAAAATGAAGAAAAGAAAAAACTTTGAAACTGGAATCTTATATTCTTGTTCTTGGAGTTTCCCCATTGATCAAATTTGCGCCTTAATTATTAACAATGCAGCTTTATTTTCTGCTAAATATTTTAAACTTTCTGAGTTTGACGGTTATTAAGTTTCCAAGCATTGGAAACCTTATTTTATTTACGCTTATCATTTGAACCGCAGGTTCCGCTTATAAAGTATTGTCAGCGACTTGCATCTACTCTATCAAGTCATGATTTAGACTTCACCCAAACTGCAGACTCGCTGTTTTTCATGCATGAGGGGCTGCAGCAAGCTCGTGCTCCTATCTATGATGTTCCATCTGCTATTGAAGTTTTCCTTTCAGGATCTTATCAGCGGCTACCGAAATGTATAGAAGATGTGGGTATGCAAAGCACATTAACCAAGGAGCAGCAGAAGCCAGCTTTGAAAAAGCTGGACACACTTGTACGGGCTAAATTGCTTGAAGTTTCACTGCCAAAGGAAATTTCTGAGGTGAAGGTTTCCAAAGGTACGGCACTACTTCGTGTAGATGGAGAATTTAAAGTACTAGTTACTCTTGGTTATCGAGGACACCTATCAATGTGGAGGATACTGCATTTGGAGCTGCTTGTTGGCGAGAGAAGTGGATTTGTGAAGTTGGAAGAATCGCGACGGCATGCTCTGGGAGATGATTTAGAGCGCAGAATGTCTGCAGCAGAAAATCCATTCATGACATTGTATTCAGTTCTCCATGAGCTTTGTGTTGCCCTTGTTATGGACACTGTCATAAGGCAAGTACAAGCACTTCGGCTGGGGAGATGGAAGGATGCAATTCGGTTTGACCTCATATCTGATGGAGTGAGTGGGACTTCCACTCAACCGAATCAAGATGGTGAAGTTGATTCCGGTGGTCTACGAACTCCGGGGTTAAAATTAGTATACTGGCTAGATTTGGATAGAAACTCGAGTTCTTCTGACTCAGGATCATGTCCATTCATAAAAATTGAACCTGGACCAGATCTACAGATAAAATGCCTTCATAGCACATTTGTTATAGATCCATTAACTGGAAAGGAGGCAGAATTTGCACTTGACCAAAGTTGCATAGATGTGGAAAATTTACTGTTGAGAGCTATTTCTTGTAATAGATATACTCGTTTGCTTGAAATTCAGAAGGAATTGGGTAAGAATATTCAGATCTGTCGAGCTGCTGGTGATGTTGTTCTTCAATCTTACATGGATGAACCTGATGTTGACAATAGAAAGGTTGGTTGACCTATGTTTGAGACTTCTGCTGCTTGTTAAAACCTTTAGTTTACTTGATGGAGTTTGTGATTTTAAGACTACTCAATAATCTTGTTTTTTCCTACACTGAATTTCTGTTTGCAGAAGGATAACAAGTTGGACTCTAGGGAATACGAGGGACAGGAAGTATTACGTGTCCGTGCCTATGGCTCAGCGTTCTTTACACTTGGAATAAATATAAGGTTTCATTAGTTGCTTTTTCTATTGAAACTCATTTAATTTACAATTGTCATCATTTTCTGCTTTTTACATTTCCTCTATATCTATCTATCTATAGCCTTCTACATCATCATTTTAGTGTAACTGAAATGCTTGTATATGAAAGCTGAATTCCTACAAAATGATTTGTCAATTAATAATTTTTAAATCGTGATATCGTTAAAAATGAAGAAGTGCATTCTTTGGTCAGTTTTTATCATAGAAGGCCTCCCTAACTCTTTTCCTTCTTTCTTTCCTTTCCTCAAATACTATCTTGGTGATGGTTACTTAGATATTATTATTGGGCAAGGCTTGATGAGCTTCAGTTTTTGCTGTGATAAGCTTGAGCATCAGTTTAGCTGGTTGTTCATTCTTTTGGAAGAGATTTGTAGATTTTAGCTTATGATGGATTTAGCTGTTGTCATACTGATTCATTTTTGACAAGTTATTGGCTGAATAAAACCTAGTATTTTCAGATTGAAATCATGGAGAAGAATTGAATTTATCATTGAGATAATTCTGGCTGGCATAGCAAAGACTTCTGTGACAACGTTTTTAGAGAATTCATTTGATTTTTGGCAAGGTGTAATTGGATTTTAAACGTTCATGGATTTTTAAAAGACATTGTGAGCAAAGTGGTGTAAGGCACTTGCTTAAATGGGACAACGTTTTTAGAGAATTCATTTGATTTTTGGCAAGGTGTAATTGGATTTTAAACGTTCATGGATTTTTAAAAGACATTGTGAGCAAAGTGGTGTAAGGCACTTGCTTAAATGGGATTAAAACTGGAGAAGTTAATATCTGGCTTATTAAATATGTTGCTAAATTTTTTATTTTACTTTTGAAATTTTGTTAACTAACATCCATCCTTTTCTATTTGTTAGCTGTATTTCCATTCTAAGAGAAGTTACTTCATTTTAAAGGAGCAAAAAACCTGAACTCCGAAATTTTACTTGGCAGTATTCTTGAGACATATCAATCTTCAGTGGATTCCTAAGTTTCTTGTTTGACTTGCAGGAATGGCCGGTTTCTTCTCCAATCATCACATAATATTCTAGCACCTTCAGCACTATCAGATTGTGAAGAAGCATTAAATCAGGGGAGTATATCTGCGGCTGAAGTTTTTATGAGCTTGAGAAGCAAAAGTATTTTGCATTTGTTTGCTGCTATTGGCAGATTTTTAGGCCTTGAGGTAAATCTTCTTTTTCATTTCTCCTTTACCCTTGTTCCTTTTTTCAAATGAAGAAGAAAATTCACGAAGAGCAGCTTATTGAATTTTCTCTTGGTGTTTATTTATGCTGATTTAGCTAATGTTTATGAGGCTGCATGATGTTTATTCTTGTAGGTTTATGAACATGGTTTTACTGCACTGAAAGTACCAAAGAACCTTTCGAATAGTTCAACCATATTGCTGATGGGTTTTCCAGATTGTGGGAGCTCTTATTTTCTGCTCATGGAACTTGATAAGGATTTCAAACCCATGTTTAAATTGCTGGAGACTCAACCAGATCAATCTGGAAAAGGTCATTCTTTTAATGACTTAAATCATGTGATGCGCATCAAGAAAATTGACATCAGTCAGATGCAGATGCTTGAAGATGAACTCAATTTGAGCATACTTGACAGGACAAAATTACTTTCGTTTTTGCCTAGTGCAGAGGGTCCCAATCAGACTTCAGAACATGGTCTTCTTCCCGAATTCAACCTTGACAGTTCTATGCAGATTGCAGGATGTCCTCCATCAAGTTTTTCATCTGTTGTTGATGAAGTTTTTGAATTTGAGAAGGGGCCATCTGCACCGTCTTACCCTGTTCAGAGTCTCTCTTCATCGTTCACTGCATCTCCTGCATCTCATTTTGGTTCTCTGCCTATGAATCTTCATGGTGTAAAAGCTGGAATACCCTCTCCAAAGTGGGAGGCTGGTATGCAGATGTCACACTTTAATAATGTTGCAAAAGTTCCAATTGGGGCTACCAATTATAATGGTTCTTTATATTCATCAAGCAATGTAAAGGGCCCTGTACAATCAAGTTCTTTCGGTTCTCTATCTTCTGGTCTAGGAAGAAGCGCAGCTGTAAAGAAACTGTCAGCATCGAAATCTGATCAGGATTTAGTTTCTCTAAGATCTCCAAATTCACTTGAGGTTGGCAGTGTGGAGGAAGATTTAGTATCTGGGAATAGGTCATCTCGGCTATTATCTCCGCCAAGACCAGCTTCTGTGCGTGCCTCTGCACCAATTACAAAATCAAATGGACCCAGAAGCTCACCTACAGGGCCCCTCACTGGATCTTTCAGAGTTGCTGGCTCGAGCTCATTGGTTTCACCTCCCGTATGTAAGATACTTTCTTATCTGCACTATGGGATATGTACATTTTTCCTAAATCTCTTTTGGTTTAACTAAATTTGACTGGCAAACTGTTCCCTTTTCAGCCCAGGCAGCAGATACTGCAATTTCCCAGAGCTCTTGCCATGATGTTGCCTCCAAACTTGATAAAAATGCACGAAAGCGTACTGTTTCTGACATGTTGGGTTTGATTCCATCACTCCAAGGTATAGAAGTCTCTACAGGATTTAACAGTAAGAAAAGGAAAATATCTGAATTAGCTATTTCTCAGCAGCCTTCATCCGAGGCACTTTTATCAACTGAAATGGTTTCTAAGGTGGAAGGTTACAGTTATGGGAATCTTGTTGCTGAAGCAAATAAAGGAAATGCTCCTTCAAGTATTTATGTTTCTGCGCTTCTCCATGTGGTTAGGCATTGTTCGCTATGTATTAAGCATGCCAGACTAACGGGCCAGATGGAGGCATTGGAAATTCCTTATGTTGAAGAAGTAGGTCTAAGAAATGCATCCTCTAATATATGGTTCCGGCTTCCATTTGCCCGAGGTGATACATGGCGACACATATGTTTGCGACTTGGCAGGCCTGGAAGCATGTATTGGGATGTGAAAATAAATGATCAGCACTTCAGGGATTTGTGGGAACTTCAGAAGGGGAGCAATAGTACCCCATGGGGCTCTGGTGTTCGTATTGCCAATACGTCTGATGTAGATTCTCACATCCGTTATGATCCAGAAGGTGTTGTTCTAAGTTATCAGTCCGTTGAGGCTGATAGTATAAAGAAGTTAGTTGCAGATATTCGAAGGCTTGCCAATGCTCGAATGTTTGCCCTTGGGATGAGGAAACTGCTAGGAGTAAAAGCAGATGAGAAACCTGAAGAAAGCAACTCAAACTCTGATGCTAAAGCAACAGTAGCAGGCAAAACTGCTGTTGAGGCAGCTGATAGGTTATCGGAACAAATGAGGAGGGCGTTTAGAATTGAGGCTGTTGGGCTAATGAGTTTGTGGTTTAGCTTTGGTTCAGGGGTCCTAGCTCGCTTTGTTGTTGAGTGGGAATCAGGTAAAGAAGGTTGCACGATGCATGTTTCTCCCGATCAACTTTGGCCTCATACCAAGGTTTGTTTTCTTATTTCTTATGTCATTCCTTTCTTTTCTTCACTATTAGCATATTGGGACTTTGTCCTTCAGTTAAAATTTATAACAAAAGATATCTTGATTATCATTTTTAAGCTCCATTTTTCTTCAATTTTTGTTCTAAACTCTCTCCCTCTCTCTTTCTCTCCTTCTAAAAAAATCAATCTTTTGAGCAATTTAGAGAAGGAAAAGTATCTTTTTTAAAATAGAAAGTTAACAAACAATTTCAAACAGTAGAATTATGTTAAGTTGTTTTTGTAATGCGATGAAAACTGTGATACCTTTTTCCTTGTTAGTTTTTACTGTAGATGTGTTTGATCTTTATAGCTATCTATTTTGCTCATAGAGGGGTGGATTTTGATGACCCTGTCAACCCCTGATTCACTTTTGTAACTTCGTCCTTTTAAAGATTCTCTTATCTTTTCTACAAACAGAAATCCTAAACAGGAAACAAGATCTTTTTATTATGTGCTCTTTTATCATGGAGACATTATTAAACCCATCCCTTGCTTTTTTCTGCAGTTTCTAGAAGATTTCATAAATGGAGCTGAAGTTGCATCGCTTTTGGACTGCATTCGCCTCACTGCAGGACCTTTGCATGCTCTTGCTGCTGCAACTCGTCCCGCACGTGCTGGTGCCGTTCCAGGGGTCCCTGGGGTAGCTGCAGCTGTTTCTACCATCCCAAAACAAACGGGTTACATACCATCACAAGGACTTCTTCCGACCAGTTCAACCACAAATGTGAGTCAGGCTGCTTCCGCCCCCTCAGGAAACCCTATTGCAGCTGCTGCTACAGGCTCTCTGGGGAACCATAACCTTCATGGGGCTGCAATGTTAGCTGCTGCAGGGCGAGGTGGCCCTGGCATTGTGCCAAGCTCACTGTTGCCAATTGATGTCTCTGTTGTACTACGGGGCCCATACTGGGTACGAATAATATATCGCAAACATTTTGCTGTTGACATGCGATGCTTTGCTGGAGATCAGGTCTGGTTGCAGCCTGCAACACCACCCAAGGGTGGCCCTTCAGTTGGAGGGTCGTTACCATGTCCACAATTTAGGCCTTTCATCATGGAGCACGTTGCCCAGGAGCTGAATGGATTAGATCCGAATTTTACTGGTGGTCAACAGACAGTTGGAATTCCAAATTCCAACCCAGGTTCGGGCTCACAGTTGTCAAGTGCAAATGGAAATAGAGTTAACATTCCTGGTTCTGCAATGTCCAGGGCAGCAAACCAAGTGGCTGGTTTGAACCGTGTTGGGAATCCTATTCCAGGATCATCAAATTTGGCTGTTGTAAGTTCTGGTTTGCCTATACGTAGATCTCCTGGTGCTAGTGTCCCTGCCCATGTGAGAGGAGAACTGAATACAGCTATTATAGGTCTTGGTGACGATGGAGGTTATGGAGGTGGATGGGTTCCTCTTGTTGCTCTTAAGAAGGTGTTAAGAGGCATTCTTAAATACCTTGGAGTGCTATGGCTATTTGCACAGTTACCTGATCTTTTGAAACAGATCCTGGGATCTATTTTGAAGGACAATGAAGGTGCACTGTTGAATTTGGACCAGGAACAGCCTGCCTTACGCTTCTTTGTGGGGTAAGTTAGATTTGAAATCACTTCTTTTCTATAAAACTAAATTGAGTTCTTGTTTATTTCTTAATATTATCAGATGAGCCAGGTGGATTTTGAATGCTAATTGTGTTGTACAAATTATTTTTTTATCAACACTAGTGCATTCAAACCACAAGTTTACATGATAAAAACTTCTGAATGCTCTATGTGCTAGCAATGGAAAAGAAAACTATGGAGTGGTTAGCCTTGCACTCTCATTTTAGTCTGTTCATGTCTGCTTTTGGTTGGCCACAACTTGAGGCCTTCCATTTTGAGTGCCTGCTTGGAGCAGGTATGGTAGAGGCAGAATAAATTTGTAGCCAGCCAAAGTTTGTTGAATTATATGATGGTTTCTTTTTGGAGAGGTAAACCAAATCATCAAGTGACAGCGAGTGATACATAGGCTATAGATGTAGGGCATAAGGAGGAAAAAATTGGACTGCTGAACTGTTCAAGCCATTTCCTCTTTTGAGTAATGATTGAATCATAAAATCAACACCAGTGAAATTCATCTTAAATTTGTGTTCAGAAGCAGTTGTATCTTTTTAAGTTTTGGTATGAGGTAGTTGGTCACCATGTTAAAGACGTTTGATTTTGAGCATATTAAAGACAGATGTCTTGTTACGAATTCTAGGTGAATGAAACATGGTGGTAAATTAGAACTAGGCTATGAGAGGTTTGTGTTTGCATGTTTTAGGGATACTGCTGAAACATGGAGAAGCATGAGGCATGCTGACACACAAATAAGGCATCAAAGAGAAGATAAAGAGGCAACACTTTTACGGATGGTTAGGAAGTAAATCCCCCAAAAAAGCACCTTGGAGTTTTGTAGTTCTTCCGAAAGACATCTATTTACAGGTGGTGAAAAAAGAAAAGAAAAAAGATTTGGATCTTTTTGGCTCTTCAGAAGTTTTTATTATTGAGATTTGTCATTTTCCCCCATTGAAAAAAGGTGCAATTTAACTCATCCACCATTATTGAGGAATTCCATCCTCGCATAAATACTATCTTTTATACTTCACTATATTTGTAAGTTATAATCAAATCTTGAATAACCATCATCAACATAGTCTGGTTCCGTTTGATTTCAATGCTTGGAACTTCTCTTGCCAAAACCCATGCTGTCGATTCGTTTTAGATCTAGTTCTAAATTATATTAAGTTGTTTTGCATGTGTTGTTTTACATTAAGATGGACTTGAACTTGTTATATTATGACATGAAGGGCATTCTAGTGATCCTTGGAGCTTGCTGCCATGAAGAATGTGTGCATACTTCCAGCCTTCACCATGAATATGTTTTTTTTTTTTTTTTCCTGGTGAAGTCACCTAATTTTTCAACTAGGTCTGATGGTGTCTTGTTGCACAGGGGCTATGTATTTGCCGTTAGTGTCCACAGAGTTCAACTTCTTCTCCAAGTCCTTAGTGTGAAGCGCTTCCATCAGCAGCAACAACAGCAGCAGCAGCAAAATGCCAACACTGCTCAAGAGGAATTAACTCAGTCCGAAATAGGAGAGATATGTGACTACTTCAGTCGCCGTGTTGCATCAGAGCCCTATGATGCTTCTCGTGTTGCATCATTCATTACTCTTCTCACCTTGCCTATATCAGTTCTAAGAGAATTCTTAAAATTAATAGCATGGAAAAAAGGATTAGCGCAGGCACAAGGTGGTGAAATCGCTCCCTCACAAAAACCCCGTATCGAACTTTGCCTTGAAAATCATAGTGGGTTTACTGTGGATGACAATTCTGACAGTTCATCTGCTTCTAAAAGCAATATCCACTACGATAGGCCACATTACTCTGTTGATTTTGCACTGACTGTTGTTCTTGATCCTGCTCACATACCTCATATAAATGCCGCTGGTGGTGCTGCTTGGTTGCCCTACTGTGTCTCTGTGAGGCTGAGATATTCATTTGGTGAAAACCCTACTGTTTCCTTTCTTGGTATGGAAGGAAGCCATGGAGGACGAGCTTGCTGGTTGCGTGCTGATGAGTGGGAGAAATGTAAACAGAGGGTGGCTCGTACTGTGGAGGTTAATGGAGTTTCGAATGGAGACCTAACGCAAGGTAGGCTAAGAGTAGTTGCAGACAGTGTGCAAAGGACATTGCATATGTGCCTTCAAGGTTTAAGGGATGGTGGTGGTGTTACTGCAAGCTCAGTGGCAACATGATGTATTGGTCCCCTGCATGCAACATGCGGTTTTGACAATGGGAATCGTGTTATATGTGTAAAATTTAACAGGGGTTATAGATTCAAAAAATTTGTTGCAGAAGGAACTTTCAGTGCCCGGGGAATGAGGGAAAATGATTTTTTTCGGATGAAGTTGGGAAATAAACTTGCAAAGTTCTCTCGAAAAGGTTGACAGCAGATTTGGATCCGTTTTCCTTCATTTTATTTTACTGATCTAATCTTCTAATAAGTAGGGTCTATCGTATGAGATTTTGAAGATACAGGATATTTTAGCTCTGGCTTTCCTTGTACAGAATCTACAGATTACACTGAGTGGAGACTATGTATAAAATTTTTATTTTTCTAGAATTGTTGTATACCACAAAATGGACACTTGCAAGATGCCCAAGATTGTCTTTAGAAGCTATCCTAGGATGATTGTTGTAATTACATCTTTGTAGTCTTTTTCAACTTTTGCAAGTTCTTTGTTCTGGTAGAAACTATTACTGTGGGTTTTAGTGCAATGTGTGTCTGCTGCATGGGGTCTGATATATATTTGAGTAAAATGAGTCGAAGAAATGATTTTTGAGTTCTGGATGGTTTACTCATCATTTCAACCACAGAAACGCCCAGCACACGTTTGGCTGAAGTTGCACACAAGTTTACAAAAATCTAGTGTCTCTTGGTTTTTATTCATATAAAAGCTTGTGATACAATTATTCTTCAAAAAATTGGGCTGAATGTAGACCACATTTACCTTTCGTTGATAACAGAGACCTCCCATGAGAATCATCAGTGTAATTATCTGCACGCTACAGCATGAGCATTTCCCAGAATGCAACAGCTACGATTACTATAAATTGATCAGAAACAATCTGGGTGATGAACTCCATGTGTGGCGACATATTAATCCTGAAGTCCCTAACTCATGATCTGCTTATGCCTAAAACCCTATCTTTTACATAATACATGATCCCATTAAATTATTTCCCACCAAATTTGCTTGTCATGTAATCTAAATTCTCAAAGAATAAGCTAGCTCTGCATACAAAACAAATATACAGAGTAATAGAATATTAGAACTTGATGTTCTACTAGAGCCATCAAACTATCAAAATTGTACGGTAATAAGGTACATAAAATAGACCCAGATCAACTCATCTCCAGCAAAAGCAATAAGAAGTCCACAGGAAAATCAGCGCTCAACTTCATTTCACTATTCAACGTACTCATAATGGACTGCATGTCTAACCATCTTGGATGCCGCTTATCTGCAGCCACAAAATCATGAGTATGTCCATCAACAACAACACTACTGCAACCTGCAGTTTTCTTCACTCCCCTGCTTTCCATAATCTCTCTAATCTTGTCAGAATAGCTCCACTTCTTGTTAGCAGCATAAATGTTAGATAACAATACATATCCACCCTCTTTTTCAGGCTCCAACTTTAATAACTCTCTCAAAGCTATCTCTGCAATTTCCACATTCCCATGAGCTCGACAAGCACTCAGAATTGCTCCCCAAATGGATTGGCTTGGTTTCATTGGCATCTTTTCAATGACATCTTTTGCGTCAGCCAACCTCCCTGATCGCCCTAAAAGATCCACCAAACATCCATAATGTTCAGTTGTTGGTTCAATACCAAACTCTTCCTTCATGCTATTAAATAATTTAAGCCCTTCATCCACGAATCCAGAGTGACTACAAGCTGAAAGAACAGCAACAACGGTCACATTGTTCGGTCTTACCTCCTGTTGCATCTCTGAAAACAGTTGCAAAGCTTTTTTTCCATAACCATGAAATGCAAATCCAGTAATCATTGTAGTCCATACAGTGACATCCTTTTCAGTAACCTCCCTAAAAACTTTGAAAGCTCTTTCAATACTTCCACACTTGCAATACATGTCTATCAATGCTGAACCGAAAAAAGCATCTGTTTTAATCCCCATCCTCACCACCATTCCATGTATGCATCTCCCTTGGTCCAGAATACCAACTTCTGCTGCGACTGAAACCACGTTAATCATTGTAACATTATCAGGCATAATTTTCTGAGCAACCATGTTATTGAATAATTCTCTCACCATCATATAATCACCACTTTGGGCATAGCCCGCAATCAAAGAATTCCAAGAAACCAGATCCTTGCTAGGCATTTGATTAAAGAGATTTTGTGCACTTTCCAACTCCCCAACCTTGGCAAACCCTGCAATCATGGTATTCCATGTAATAACATCCTTCACCATTAATATGTCAAATGTGCTTTCCGCAAGCTCTAATTCCTCACTCTTAACATACATATCTAGAAGAGCATTGCCCAAGATCAAATTTGATGAGATAAAGTGTTTCCTCCTTTCCATCCAAGCATGAACAGACTTCCCCAGCCGCACATCAGCTAACTGACCACAACAAACAAGAAGTCCTAACATGGTAAATTCATCAGGTTGAAAACCTGAACCCACCATTTCATGGAATAGTTTGATTGCCTCCAAACTATATCTCTTCTTGGCGTAGCCAACAATCATGATATTGAAAGAAGCAACATCTGGTCTTGGCATACACAAAAACGTCTTATGAGCAAGACCCATTTGCCCATTCTCCGTATACATCTTAATGAGTGAGTTCTGCAAATAACCATAAGAAAGCAGTCCCATAACAATGGCATGACAGTGTATCTGCTTTACCTCTATTATATATTTAGCAGCCTTTAGCAAGTAAAGGAGAGTGTATTTATCAGGCCAAAAACACAATCTAAGCATAGAATTGTAGACAACAAATGCTTGACCAGTGGAAAAACTCAAAGCTGATATCATGGTATTGTAGATGTAGAGATTTGGTCGAGGAGTAAAGTAAGTAAAGAGAAGAATTGCCATGTCTAAGTTTTCAGGGTTTGTAATTGAACAGGATAAAATGAGTCTGCTCATGGGAAATGTTTGGCCAATGAGATTAGACCTCATCATCTGCCCCAAAATCTGTTTAAAATGATCTCTTGAACTGCACTTTTCAAGCAAAACCAGAGTAGGGTGATTGAGTTCAAGTGATACAGTTGGATCCCAGTTGGTTCTGTTTGCTGCTGAGGTAAAACTGAGGAAGCGAATACCTCTCCCAAACCGATACATAGATAAACATCCAATAAATGAACAAATGCTCAAAAGCTAAGCAACTGCCAAACGGACTTCTATCTATGAAATAATGATATAAGTTCAACATAGCCAAACCTTAAATCATCAGTAACTACCACTCAAATGCCAAAAAGTTTCCACTTAATCTTACATTTATGATCCATAGCATTCACATGCCAAAAGTTTCCACTTGCCATCAACAAAAAGAGAGCAATGCAGATTCTATCTTGGACCTCTATCAACACAAACCATTATATACTACAGATTCTTATACTAAAGAAAAAATTATTCTAACTATCAAACAGAAGTCACTTTCTTAGGCTATATATCTATCACCGAGAGTGGAAAATCTTGACCCTTCAAGAACTGTATTTGCTCAACATCCACAAGTCCTTCTTAAAACACCAACATTTTGTAGTTTGATATCCGGACTTTTATATCCCTGCGCAATTCAACAAAGAATTTGCTCTAAGACTGATGCATGAAGTTAACATATCAAAGATGAAATAATTAAGAATCTGACAACACATACATAGACCATTTCAGTTTCTCTAAGAGGGTTTTAACGTCAGGAAAAAAAAAAAAAAAAACTCAACTGTGCAATCTACAAAAATGAATCTTGGGCAATTCTGCAGAGTGGGCTGAGTAGAAGTGTCCAATAAAAACAAATTGAATTACCCAGAAAACGTAATATAAAAGAAGCTGCTGTGACAGAACATGACTGCTACTCACCAAATATAAACGTGAAATCTAAGAGATAGTAATATCAAGTTCTTCCGATGAAGAAAAACCCTGTTTCAGGTAGCTTGGCATCGGGATTCTGTGGGTCGGGTCTTGAACACCTAAAGCTTACCTCAATGGACTGGCTCGGCCCGGCCTGATAGTTATTTATTTATTTTTCAGTATCTTTTGCGTTTGATTGATGCTCTCAAATTCAAAACTATTGGGTTTAGGTTAAATAAGTTGCCAGTTAATTAAGAGCATCTCTAAATGACTCTTTATATTATCCAAACTTTTTATTATAAAAAGTTTATTCATAAAAATAAGAATTAACAGACTCTTTATCTTTAAAATATAAATTAGAGAGTGAGTTTGACTCTCCACATTTGGATAGTCAAATTTCACTTTCTATCATAATTTTAATTAATAAACTACATGTTTCTATGCATTTTATTTATTAATTCTCTCTCTCATTAAGAATCTTTCTTAAAAATAAAGAGCATCTTCATTAAATTTAAAGAGTTTATTGGATTTGAATAAAAATTGTGTTATTTATATTTTAAAATTAATGAAGATACTCTTTATTTATATAAAAGATACTTTTCAAAATAAAGAACACCATTGGAGATGGTTTAACCACTAATGATAAAAGAGTAAAAAGAAGTTTCATGAATTTCTAAGTTTGAGTTTCTCTATGTACTATAACTCACCGTACATATTTTTAATTCCAAACTATGAGTTTAGGTTATAAAAAAAAATGGTTAAGATATCGTGAATTAAAATTTTAACTTAATTTTAAACAATTTATATGAATAGTTCATCTTTTGTTAATCCAAGTGTGATAAGAGAGAAGTTAAAATAATTACATTTAACGCCAACTTAGTATCTCTCAGCACAATTAAATGAATAAAAATGAACTGTTAAGAAGCAAATTTCGAAAAAATAAGTTAAACATTTGAGAAATTACATGATTTAGCGTTATTTTTAGGGTGTAAAATGAAATTTAACCCATTTTAAAAAGTATCTCATGAAATAGCTTAAACTCATTTTACTCATTTTTAAAGACAAAAATGCCCTCATTCACGATTCTTTAAACACTAAATCAATAACACATATAACCCATTTTTCAAAGCTAAAATCTCTACCAAAAACATGTTAATTAATGTATTCTTTGTTAGATGAATTTTGTACATGTTGTTTGAATTTATAATTAACCGCTGATGTTGAAAATGAATGGTTTGCCTGGTTTTCACAAAATTTGGGTTTGGTTATCGATGGTCTCAGTAAAAAAAAAATTGTTTGGAGATTGAAGACGATAAGTGATTGATCCATCCCCCCTCCCCCAATCGGTCACGTATTAATCATTTGACCAAAACTTGTGTTGAGTGATAGATGGTATCAGTTATTTCTCATCTTTAACTTTGTGATTGATCTTGGACCAATACTATCAATATGTGCCGATAGACAATCCCAAGTTTCGTTAACAACATAAAAATCTTTTGATTTTCAACATCTTCAGCAAAAAATAACCCAAACAACCAACATTAGCATGTTCCTTACACATATATTTAACTCCAACATAAATATATATATATATTTTTTAATTTAACTCGAACATAACCTATCTTTTTTTAATTTTTTAATCACTCAAGAGCTCAATAAAATCACACAATATCACCTCCGGAAAATCAAAAAATGTATTGATTTGGTAGAGAGTGGAGATATGAGAAATGGGTTAGATGAGTTTTGATTAAGTTAGACTATCTTAATCCTTTCAGAAATTCAGTTATTTAAAACTTAAATCTTATTCTCACTTGTTTTATTTCGTGATAACCTTTTTTGTCCTTTTTCTTGTGGCAAATAATCATATTTCAACTTTATTAGTCTATTAACTTCAGCCTTAGAATGAATGAAAAACTATGGCTTAACTATGAAAATGGGTGGGATCATCTGTGAGATGCTAAACTATAAGTGATGCAAGATCCAAAGGATTTACACCAAACGGCCATGAAATCAAATGCCTAAAATGGTGACTTCTGAGTACTGACAATCGTTATGCTTCAAGAAACTCAACTCCACTACTGGGAAACTACATATACCCTAGTAAATAGTATTAAGGACTTATTGACATAGTAGAAAAAAACTATAAGGAGTTGGGCTAACGGTCAACAAAGTTTTCTCTCTTCACTAACTTCTTGGGTTCAGACCTTAGGGACTTACCTTAAAATATTGGGTGTGTAAAGTGTTCAATGGGCTTTTTTGGGTTTGAATTTTAGGACTACCTATCACATATGTGACTTATCTTGAAATATTGGATTTGTTGGATATTTTATAGGTTCTGTGAATTAATTGAGGTACACGCAAACTGGCCCAAATATCCCGGTCATGAACAAAAAAAGATAAAAAATAGTAAGTAGACACCAAATATCACTAATACAACACACCCAAAACTTCTGCAATTCTTACAGGGATATGTTCAAGATTCCATTCTTTATTCTCACAGCTAACAGGCTCCATTGTTGCTCTCCTGATAAACAAATCATATTTCAGTCATGGTACCCTATTGCTCTCTCTCTCTCCATTAGCTCTTTGTTCGCTATCATATGTCAATTTTGAAAGAAAAGGCTCAATTTACTTTTGCATAAGAAACAAACTCACTCGATAAACAATGTTGGCAGCACAATTATTATCAGTTATTTATTTTTCAAAACCAGAAGCTTCCAAACATGCTTTAGAAAACAATCAACCATTTAGATATATCAACTTGCATTTAAATTTTTCTTCAAATACATCATACACATACCTATCTATCCCTTTTAAAAGGTCCCACATTGCACTAACCAAAAAGAAAGAAAGCGAGTTCCCACTTCCGGTATTTTGGTCATCCTCCACTAACCCCACCACAGATATTTCAGAGCAAGTACATTAATTCAGCTTTGAAATATTTTTACTTGGAATTGACCATTGCTTAGCATCAACTGCCTGTGAGTCACTCCTTGTTTGACAAAATTGTAAAGATGAATCAACACTTGCACTGGACTTGATTGTTTTTTCGAATGTAGTTAGAAATTGGAGCTAAGTATAAAATCTACCGCTGTTGTGACTGCTACAGGATTTGGGACCCGGATGCATGCCAGGAAATCCATCATGTGAAACTGCGATTCCTGTTCAGGTCTATGAAGGGGTGTTTGATTCAGGCTTGATGTACGGTTGTGCATCCGGCTGATGGCTCTGGAAGATTGCATTGGCAAGTGATATAGGCATGATACAAAGCGCCTTGGACTGAAGGAACTGCATTGCAGCGCCAACATCTTCTTCCATTAGCTTGGCTACTTCTTGTTCTGTTCCATCATTTGACCACTTCTCCCAAGCTGGCTGATTGGTTCCACCGTCAATGCTCTCTCCCTCAATCACGCATGGATCAGAAGTAAATCAATAATTCAAAAAGAATACTTTGAAAATACAATGGGTGGAAAAAGACAGAGCACTTGAAAGTTGGATCAATTGAGATATTTAAAAAAAAAAAAAAGTTTCGAAAATGTACTACCTCAACTGACGATAGAGGTACATCCGCTACTAGCTGAGCCACAGCACCAGCTGCACCTAATCGACTCATGCTCAAAACCTGTTCAAACATATCAATGAAATGAAAATGACATGTAAACCAAAAACAATGATAGTAATGTAAAAAGAGGTTAGGAATGTGGAAAAAAAATGTACTAACACATTCTATTCTATTAAAAAAATGAGATATTCAGTCCAGAGATTTCAGCACCAGACAAGAGTCATTTTAGGCTTCACTCCTGACAGCTTCGTTTAATTAAAGCAATGGCTTAAGGTCATTATAAATGTCAAGGATAGTCAAGTGACAGGGCCTACCACAGTACAACAATGTTGGGACTTCCTAAAGACATTGGAAGACAATTATCAAGGCGATTTGTTGGAATTAGTTACAACTTTGGACAGCAATGATTAGTTCAATGGATAGTCCGAACGTCATGTGCAAGAGGGACCGGCCATAGACAACACCCGTGGAAGTATTTACAAATGCAAAGATCTTAATTTATGGCTCACTAATCCAGAGAGATATTTAACAAATAATACAGGAGAGAGAGTAAATCTTTTTCTATATGAATCCAATTGGGTTTTTGATTGTCAATACCTTGACCTGAAGCCTCAGAAACTTCACATAATCCACAATTTCGTCAAGCATGGCTGCCCTATCCGTCTGAAGAGAAATGTACAGTGTATTATTAAGTATGAATCAGCAGGAAATTTAAGCTTAAATTGAACCCAAAAGATAAAAAAGCAAACTCAGTGAGCTTGTCTTGCAATTTACAAAATACAAATGCATACGTCCAAACAGTACTTGATATAAGAATTACGGTATAGCCTAGCCAAAGCAATGAAAATGAAAAAATGGTTTCATTCCACCTTTAGCCTACTTCCTTGGGCAAATATTGAAAGGTGTAAGGAATGCAACTGAAGGTATCAATAAAGTAACTGCAGTGAAGAGATACTAACCTTGTTGCAACTAGGAACCAACTCCTGCAAAGCCTTCATTCTTTCTGCAATTCTTTCCCTACGTAACTGCATACCGAAGAACAAACCAAAGTGTGCAATCAAAGAATGAGAAACGGCCATAGAATGTCAAAAACAAATAACAAGTATAGAATCTGAACTATGATCAATATTAAATCTGGCAGGAAAAACATCTTCCGAAAGAATAATTATGCAGGGTCAGAAGTCCCATCTTAGAATCAGATTAGGCAGAAGTATTTAAGCAACCAGCTATCCTTATCCAACTTATAAATTCAAGACTTGCACCCTTTCATCAAGCCATCGACAATAAAACCAATACATGAAGCTATAAATCATACTCCATAAGTAAACAATATTGAAATATTTTCCATCTCAAAACTCTATTTGGTAGTGAGACTTTGTTAATCATACACGTATTTCAGGTTCAATGACAGGTACCTTAAATGTTTTACAATACTTTTCACGGAAGAAAAAACCTACAATGCCTGATTTTTTAGTCTTAATAACCATAGATCACGCTTACCCTCTCAGCAATACTATGAGGATCAGTGGCTTGTCCTCGTCTTGCTCTCACCCTTGGGCGGATGGCAGAAGGTTGCGGTACAGCAGGAACTCCTGGTGTTTGTTGGCCAGGAAATGGCTGCATAATGATTTTTAAATGATGCAAACACAATAATAGTTAGAAGAACATGTATTAGGAAAACTCAACAACAAATATTTATGATTTTACAAGAATGCATTGATGTTACAGCATAAAAATATCAGCAGATTTCATGGTAATTAATCGTATACATGACATTAACATTTACTCATATCATAACCTATTCTTTCTATCTTTTAAAAGTTCTCAAGGCAGGTAATTAAAAAATTTATTTTAGACTAAATCATACTAAATATCTAACGTCGAACTAGTACTAAAAACAATTTCTTTTAGGCGTGTTATTATTTTTATATTTTCAACCCAACTAGCTTCATCTTTAGCTGATGTAACTCAGAATAAGAAATATTGATCAAGAAATTCAACATATAAAGAATAATCAGAAGATAAACATTGCAACCAAGTTTGAATTTAAGTCCCTCAAATCATGCCTATAAACCGGAAATCAAATTGAACAAGGGTTTGGACTGAATCAACCATGAACCTACACAACCAAATTTTTCACAAAGTCAAAAACTTGGACAAAGAATATGAAACTTTGAAACGGACTTACGTAAGTCAACCTAATAGGGGAAGGAGCGTGTAACACACACGCTCAATTGCAATTGTGAAAGCGCGTGATGCAGAAAACTTTGAAGTGTAAAAATAGACAAAGATTACCACTACAAATGGTGAAAAGGACAACTGAGTCCTCATGCATAGTTCTCCGCACGTTTGCAATTGCTCGCACGTGCAGGACACATTCTGTCTGTCAGTACTCTGGGTCACTTTCCACTAGAGAGTAAAAGAAAGGAACCGCCCCACTCTCTATAGAAACGCGTGCACATCACAGCCCTAGACCCTCGCGATTACAATTTTACCCACTAGATTATTCTCGAAGACAAATACACCCCAAACCTCTAAACCCACTTGAAAGATAAATAATTTGTATAAATAAATGCAATAATTTGAAGTAATTAATGAAATAGATGGAAAAGTTAAAAAAGAAAAAGATAATCACAATTTTCTCAGTTTCCCCTAAAAGAAAAATAAAGAAATTAGTTTAAGGCGCCTTTAAAAATGTTTTTTTCTAACACTTTGATTTTTTTTTTTTTTTTACCAAAAGATCCTAAATTTGGAGAAATTTTTTGTTAAAAAATTTAGAAATATTTTTGTCTAACCATTGTTGCTTTTATTAAGAAAATTAAAGTAAATTTTTTTTCCACCACATAAAATAACTAAAATTCACAATATGATAGTAATATTTGACAAAAATAAAATAAAAGGGTATTTTGGTACCTGACGGAGTTGTGGCGGGCGTGGCGGTGACGGCCGTAGTGAATGAGTTTGCAACTGTCCAAACGCTGGAAACAAACTTGGCATGTGCACCGAATCTCTCTCCTACCACAAAGCACAAAACATTTAACATGACGAAATTACCCTCTTAATTTCCTCCATTTCTCATCAAAACCAATCCCATGTATTATTACTAAAATTTTCTAAGTTGATATTCCCAGGGAAAGGATGCGAGAATTTATCAAACAAAATTCAACCCCAACTTGAGGAAAACCTCATCACTTCACCAAAGCATTCACAAACATAATTGATGTAAATATAAATATATAAAGCAACTGACAACTCTATGAATCTGTCAGAAAATTGCCGGTAAATTTGCAGCAGTCCAAAAGAAAAATTCGTAGTACAACACAACTATAATCACAGTGTCTGGTTATTGTATGGGCAAAACTAAGAAAATCAAGCTGGTTTGCTCGCTGATGGTTGCGTAGAAGCTAGATAGCACATGAAAGAAGAAACAAAAGAGAAAAAAAGAAATAACACTTTCTTTTTTGTTGCCAAAATTGGGAAAGAAGACAGATGAAACCCCAGAAAAATGACTAGTCAATCAAATGTTAACCCTAACCAGAGGCACAAGGACAAACAGTTGGGGAAAAACGGAAAGAAAAGTTTAAAGAAAGTCTTACGTTGATTGCAGGAGTAGTTGAAGAATTAGGAGAAGAAGAAGCATTATTGTTAGTGTTGTTATCTTCTTGTCTCAAGAACCCGTGTTCCAAATTCAAGCCTAAAGGCATCATGTTCATGTTCATGTTCATGTTCATGCCCATCCCCATCCCCATCCCCATACCCAAGCCTCGCATGTCACCAACACCAACGGCGGCAGCAGCACCAGAACCCAGTTGGAGGAACATGGGCATGGTTGAACTGGAGCCGACTTCACCAGTGGGTTGAGCAGTTGAATACCCGGAAGGATGTGCCAATATTTGCTCAAAGAAATCATCTCCTAAACCTTCTTGTCCATTGCCAGCCATGATGAGGAAGTGAAGTAAATAGAGTGAGTTGAGTTATTGAGGGTTTGTGTTCGTGAGAAGTTGAATAAAGTGGAGTTGCTTTTAAAGGGGCATTATATGTGGAGGATTGGGGAGGTTTGAGAACCCGAGAAAAGTGAGGTGTAGGGGAATTGGGAGGCAGATCCAGAACCCGATAACCCGGAAAGGAGAGTGGGGAGTTCAAGGAGGTGGAGAAGGAGGAGGAAGAGGATTAAGGGGTGTGTTTTGAATTATAAAAGATTTAATTGTGTTTTGTAAAGACAAACAGTTGCAGAGAGAGAGAGAGAGAGAGATGGGTGTGTGAATCTAATGTTGTTTAGTTTTGGCTTTTGGAGTTGTGGTGACTTGTGTTGGTGTTATGTTCGAGTGGGTGTTAAATATTGGAAAGTTTTTTTAATTTTTTATTTGCGTATAATGGACTGACACAGCCCTACGCGCTTCTCAAGGCTTTAGTAATATTAGCATTTTTATACACCTATACAAGTTGATTCAGTAAAAATTTATTTTAAATTTAAATTAATTAATCATTTTTTTTCACGTTATGTTATATAAAAAATATTGATTATGTAATACAGTATTTTTTTTTTTTCATTTCGTTTCTAAATCAGAATAAGAAATCAAATTTTGGGACCATACTATAATAACTATCCATCACATTCAAAGTAAAGATAGATTATGAAAAAAAGAATTTTAAATATTAAATATTTTATAATATAATAGGTAAATTGGGTATATTAATAGTTAAATAAAGTTTAGAAATATAATATCTAAAGTAGATATATTGATAATTATGGAAAGTCTATGGTACTACGATTAGTAATAATACAATAATAGTATTATTAAAGTGGCATCACAAATTAGTGCATATATACTATGTAATTATTGTATTTAGTAACTATGATTCATAACAATTTTTTTCTCATTTTTATTAGAAATTTATATATTGCTTCTATATTTTTTTGAACAAAGTAATTCAAAATTTAAATTTAATATTAATAATCAATATATTAAAAAGTTAACATTATATTCTTTTTTTTTTTTAAGTATCTGAGGTATCCTCATGGTCACATAACACCTTACAAACCTAATGGATCAAGATAATTGCGCAAATATGGTAGATATTTCTTCTCCGACTCGAACAAAAGACCCTTTGGTATAATTAACCTTAGTGATTAAAGAGTTTGTCATCCGATCACAAGTTGAGAGGTTTTTTCATAGGATAATTAAATAATGTATTATTTCATAGAGACATAGACATGCACCTTTGATCCCTAAATAAAGAGTTACTTACTCTATACATAAATATTCATCATCCAACTCATGAATCTCTTTCATTGATTTCTAAGAGGTAGAAGACTTGGAAAGTTGCATATATTTTTAGTCTCGCTTGTGCTTAAAGTTGGAGAAAATTGAAGCTCTAGTCTTCCTTGACTTTGGAATTTACTTATTTTATCACTAATTCATTACCCACCCTGAACGAAAACAATTCTAGATTGTCCTATAAGCTTCATCGTACTAAAAAAAACCCATTTCCTGATTAAATGAAAACAATAATAATAATAAAATATCTTGAATAAAAAGTAATACTATTATTAAAGCATTATTGTCCCCATTACATTCCAAAGAAAGACTACTATAAAGTTTGTTTTTTAGATTTCCATTTTATAAATTTGCTATTAATATTATCACCCAATTCAATATTTTAACCTCTCACCAACTTTTGCCCTTTAGAGTTGCCCATTTCTTTTCACTAAATTTGGGCAATCGATAATATATATATTAATTACATGGTGTGCATGAGAGTCTATTATTCCCTATGGATGTTCACCTCAGAGATCCATCAAACTAGTGATCAATTAGCCAATCAAAAGAAAAGGTTTTTCATCAATACTTTACTTTGCAACATAAATAATGAAATAATCATATTTTATTAAAGTTTAGTGATTTTAAATAATTAAATCTTTTCTATTGAGTCATTTATTTTAGTTGTTTAATTTTGCAATTTAAGACTATGAATATCCAAAATATCCCTATCTAAATTCTTTAATTCCAATTATCACACTTAATAAGGAAATAAATATGTATTATTATTTATTTTCTTGTAACTATTGTATTTTTTTTAAACAATTTTGTTATATATTATCAATTGATGGTTTATAACGCAAACTATATATGTTTATGGGTTATGAAAATAAACAACTTAATACTTATGATTCAGCCTTACGTATTCAAAGTTATCTAACAGTTAGATCTATCTAGTCGTCGAAGAAGTTAAAAAATGCCACAACTATCTTTGGGTGGTCAAGCGGTTCGATATGAACTTCTGGGTGAATTACTAAAGGGATCCTGAGTTCGAGTCCCTCCTCTGGTGCTAAGAGTAATGCTATGCTTACAACTAAGTCATATAACCAAGCAAAAAACAAAGGACAAAATAGTCATTTTATATAAATTTTGTGCAATTTTTGTTTGGTTATATGACTAAGTTGTAAGCAAAACATTATAGGGGTGCTAATAGGGATAACCACTATAGCTTTTACCTGACCGATAGCTCCAAGGCCCTGAAGGATTAGTTAAGATGCACGTAACCTGATCCAGACACTCCGATCATTAAAAAAAAAAAAAAGCACGCCGCCTAAATGTATATTTAACAAATAGAATTAAATAGATTTCAAGGATGGGTTTTGATAAGATATATTTAACATAGCCTAAAGCTCTTCTTCTGCCTTTAGCTTCTCTCATTATGCATAATTTTTGTTGTTGTAAGATAAACGACCCTGTGTCTCCCTTTTACCCATTTAATTAAGCTATATCTTTGTGATGTTTACTTTCTTAATGTAAATGTAAATGCAAATCCAAATCCAAATATCACAAGTTTATTCCACAGAAAAAGTGGGACTCATTTAACACCTCTTCCTTTATTCTATTTGTTTTAGCCTCAACCATTTATAAAGCGTGTATAACATTAAAAAGGCCCACCCAAAAGGTGAACCTTGGCCCATAAGTCATGGAACTTTAGAGGAACAATTAAAAAAAGAATAAAAAAATTTCCCACGAAGCAAACCAAAAATCAAATTGAATGCAACTAGACTGGCTTGATAATTGATCATTATGGAGTTTTCAAGTTTCCCAAATCTACTGAACCAACTTCAAATTTGAAATAAGTCCTGTCAAACCCTACAATCTTTGAGAAGCTAAATGCTTCTAAGCCAGCTTGGTTTGTGGATACAGAATTTAAAGAACTAAAGAGTTTACAATTAACACATCAAGAGAAATAAATTTCATCTAAAGTTAATGCTAAACTAGTTTTCCAATTTCTTGAACAAGGCCTCCTAAAAATGAAAATCAACCAAGGCCTCATAACTGATATAATTTATTTATTCATAAATGAACTTTGCTTGTTCTAAACTCATCAATACAACAGTGGAAGGTTTATTAAGTTTACCAACTAAACAAAAAATTCTAATCTCATACACTTTCCTTTGAGCTTGGGACCTTGTCGTCTTGTTTCTCTTCTACACTGACTGCTGTAGGATTCTCCGCAGGCGGGTCTGTTTCAGAATCAGGATTCTTTTTAAGCTCCGACTCAAACTCCTTCGCAGCCTGCAAAATTTTAAGCACACATCATTTAATAGTCATAAGATGCCACCCAAGAGTATTGGTTAGAATTTGTCAAAAGCATAGTAATCTTTTAATTCATTGTCAAGACTACAATGAATAATATCATATGGCTGCGTTTGTTTAATTATTTCACCAATATCCTATCCTTATTCCAAATACAAATGCGCGTTTGTTTCCTTATTTTTCAAAATCATATTCTAAATTAAGAAACTTTTAAAATCCCCTAAGTTTGTTAATTGACAAAAACACCCCCAACAATTTTTTTTTTATAAACTAACAAAAACACCCCCACCCAACGATAGTTGCCAGATTCCGCAACCACCATTTGTAGTGACTGGAATCTGTCACAACGGCACACTACCAACCGGAACTGGCCGGTAATGTTCTAATCTGACATTTTCCGACTAGATCCACGGTGAATTTGACTGGAAAATGTCAGATTTGGCCGTTGATCTAGCCCTTTCTAGCTAGATCCGTGGTGAATCTGGCCGGAAAAGGCAGATCGGCAAATGATCAAGCACTGCACCGTGGCGCCATAATGCCAAATTCCGACGATGGTGGCCGAAATCTGGCCACTGTGGGTAGGTGGAGGTGTTTTTTTTAATTTTACAAAAAATTTATATATTGGGGTGTTTAGTTAAATTAGCAAACCTAGAGGTTTTTTTTGTAAATTTTTAAATTTTATCTCGTAATAATCACCCAACTCTATTTTCCAATAATATTTCAAAAATACTACTTCAAAATAATAAAACAAACACTCCCGTCTTAATCAGAAATCTTAAATAATTAACTTGCTAATGTGACAGATCATTTAATACGGGAAACCCCCACAAAAAATCCAATATTTTTTCCTTCCATATGGGTGGTTGCTTGGCAACAATTAAACTACAAAAAAATACACAGGTCTACTTGGACCAATAATTTGTTCCATTTCTTGAGAAATTAGTGAACAAGAAATATCACACCAGTTTAGGTTGGATTCACAGAAAGTGCAATTCTCAATATATATGGTTCTCCAATTTACTGGTAGTTTCACACATCTTTTACATAGATTTTTCATAGTACTGGTCCAAAATGAAAAACCCAATTGAGAGAACAAGCCTTCTCTTACAAGATATATAGGCTATTGCTCGTTACTACCAAAAGGCAATATGATATATGGGTTATTGCTTAGGTGTCACATTCAACAACCAATTGGAAGAATTTCCTTCTTTTATTAAACTTGATTGTCTTTAAGGCACCCAAATGTTTTAGTAGTACCTTAGCTATAAATTTGTAAAACATTCAGTGTATAAATCAATTAGTCATGTGTTTGTCAAAACTTCTGGGAATAAACATCTAAGTGAAATGAGAAAAGTAGAGGACTGCCAAAAGGTGAAGTCAAATAGTAATGAAGCAAAACTGCATGTTCTGATGGATAAAAGCACCACATTTCAATTAATTCTCTTAAACAAGAGAAAATGGGTAAAACCTGTCAAGTATTATAGGGTTGTCATGTAATTGGTGATACTGAAGAGAAAGTTGTGTACAGTTAAATTTTACAAAAGGCTCCACTAACGATGAAGAAAAATTAAAAAACGTTTCTTTTTTAGTATCAA
Source organism: Pistacia integerrima (assembly GCA_026225825.1). Taxonomy (NCBI): domain Eukaryota; kingdom Viridiplantae; phylum Streptophyta; class Magnoliopsida; order Sapindales; family Anacardiaceae; genus Pistacia; species Pistacia integerrima. The sequence goes on from CM047748.1 coordinate 9,141,696, forward strand.
GTGCAAGTTTTCCCCTCTGTTAGATACCCTGGTCACAAGGTTTGTAAAGATTTTACTTGTTTTCTGGCAAGGGCAGTACATGCTCTAATGGGACTTAAAATTTTTAGGTAAACAGTCCTGGTTTTTAAAGAGATTATTGTAACAAATCTAGATCAAACCATTTACATCCGTTGTAGTAATATGAAGATGTCCAGCAAATTAGGTGGAAACCTTACAACTAAACATGTAACAGACAAATCAAGGAAAGTTTTTCTCCTTCCTAGAAATCAAACCCAAAACCTATTTTTGAACACCCTCAACTCTTCAACAACCCGATTGGGAGCACTAAAGTGAAATAGTTATTAGCAAGATCAATCAAACAAAGCTAAATGACTGCATTTTAACCATTCACAAACAGCTCTACTGGTAATTGAAGTGATCCAAAAATAATTCCAGATATTAATAACTGGAAGAAGAATACAAATAAGCTTCACCAATGAAAACACAGGCAGTGATCTTTCAAATGCTAAAGCAGATAAAACTACATCAGGCAGCACAACCACATCAATCTACAAGGCAACCATAGATCACACACGAGAAAAGATCATATATGTATAGAGATAGAATCTCAGGCAAACGAGTAATGCATCGAATATCTCAAAACAAGGTCTCTGCAAAAAGCTCACCACAATGATAGTCAACAAAAAAATATTTCAATTAATGCCTCACTCATTATTCGATCTTTCGCAGAAACACAAAAGTATAACTAAGCAAAACAGATAAAATTCCAAAGCTTTAGATTTTAAATCATTCCACCACCTTCTTTGAACTCGAATTATTAAAGGAATCTGGTGTGCTTAAGAAGTTAGTTCTTGTTTCTGATATTTAAAATAATATAAACACACTAATTGGAAGAAAAAAAAGTCCTACTCTCTTCGACTCAGTAATCAAATAAAACTAGATCAACATAAGATTCAAGATTTTTTTCCTTCTCTGTTATCTAAGCTAACATACCAAGTTTTAAACAAAATTTACAAAACTATATAATCTACTAGGACTCTACACAATTATATCACTAATAAATTTTATCATTCATTCATCAATTTACCACAAACCCCAAATGGGAAAAGAAACAAAAAAAGCTCAAAACTTTCCCTTCATTTCATTCATTTGATCAAAAACCAAACAGACCCAGATTAAAAAACAAACCAACCTAACCTGTTGGAAGCTCTTGACGGTCTTGCCAATACTCCTGCCCACTTCAGGCAACTTCTTGGGACCAAATACCAAAGCAGCGACTCCAGCAATAACTACGAGTTCAGGCACACCAAGACCAAAAATAGCATTGCAAGAAAAACCCTTCTTGGGGTTTTGAGTTTTTGCTCTCCGTTGATTCAGAACCAAGGAACTAGTTTTGAAATTAGTTCTGCTGAAAGGAGGACCTGGTGGTGAAGAAAGTGGAGCAAGAAGAAGAGATGGGAAGAGAAGGCGGCGGTAAAGGTCTTGTTGAAGAAGAGAGAGGGAGAGTCAAAGAAGAAGAGATCTCCATGGTGTTTGTGTTAATGCTCAGATTTTGTGTGTTTCGGAGTTGAAGAAGGTAGATAACATTTTGGCTTTGGTGGGGTTTGCGGAGTTTTCTGATTTTGCGGCTTGAGTTTTACTATTTTGACTCAGCTCGGAGATTCTACTTTTGGGAATTTATCAGAGACCTCCCTAGGGTTTCCCGAGCCTTAATACCTTCCCTTACATTTTAGAATTCATCACATAAATCCTTTACAGTTTAGACTAAGACAAGGACTAAGACAAGTAATGGACAGAAGTAGGAATTTCTTACTTACATTTGAAAATATTGATATCATCACGCTTGGGTCTAATTATGATGCACGTGAATCTTTCATCGTTGGCTTCATCAAACTCACTGAACATCGAACTATGATATGATATGGTGTTTGGCAATAACGAAGAAGGTAGAAACGAAAGGGCAACCAATAACTTTGAGAGAAATTAGATGTAATAAGTGACCAGTGAAGAATGAAGGTGCACCACTTGCATCATCAAATCTTTTGTTCTAAATTTGATCAGTGTTGTATTTCTTGTCGTTAAGAGATTATCTTATCACCATTTGTCTATTGTCAAAATCTTATTTAGTATAAAAAAAATCCATAAAAGGGAAAAAAAATTGAAGAACACACTAAAAAATGTTCATTCAAGATCATTTATGTAATTTTAGCTTTTCCATTAGTTTGACTATTGCCAACATAAGGCATGTAATGATTTTTCAGAAGAGAAGGGGTAGTCTAATGCTTTTTGATATATAGGGGAGGTTATGAATTTCAAGAAATTAAGGGCACTTCCTTGATAAATAGTCTTCATTTTTTAATGTTTTGACTACAATTATATTTAGGTAAATGAGTAAAGATTTTTTACGCCTTGGCGGCTATTCCTCTGCTTAACATTCAACACCCACATGAACTCTCTTCCATGGCACAGATGCCTCGCGCTTCTGAACCTCAAAACACTCGCCACAACCCACTTCCAGCAAATCCATGCCCAATTCATCACCAACTCCCATAACTCACCTACTCTTTATGCCAAACTCATTCAGCTCTATTGTTCTAAACCATCTCCACTATCCATCAAAATTTCCCACCTTTTATTCTCTCGCTTTCAGCCCCCTAACCTCTTTCTTTTCAACACTTTGATACGTTGCACTCAACCTCAACACTCCCTTCTTCTTTTCGCCAACTGGGTCTCTAAAACTCTCTTACTTTTTGATGATTTCACTTATGTTTTTGTACTGGGATCTTGTGCAAGATTTTGTTCACTTTCAACTCTGTGGTTTGGTAGACAGATACATGTACGCGTAGTGAAACATGGTTTTATGTTTAATGTTTTGGTGCCAACTACTTTAATTCATTTTTATGCAAGCAATAAAGATGTTATTTCTGGTAGAAGAGTGTTTGATGAAATGACTGTGAGAAGTTGTGTAACATGGAATGCTATGTTAACTGGGTATTGTTCAAAGAGCAAAAAGGCTAAAGATTTTGCCTTTGATGCGTTGGTTTTGTTTAGGGAGATGTTGGTTGGTATTAATGGAGTGAAACCTAATGATACTACCATGATTTGTGTTCTTTCAGCGTGTTCTCAACTGGGTGTGCTAGAAACTGGTGCTTGTGTTCATGGGTATATAGAGAAGACTATTTACTTGCCCGAGAATGATGTGTTTATTGGTACTGGTCTTGTTGATATGTACTCGAAATGTGGGTGTCTTGACAATGCTTTATTAATTTTTAGGCTGATGAGAGAAAAGAATGTATTGACATGGACTGCATTGGCAACTGGATTAGCTATTCATGGGAAAGGAAATGAAGCAATGATGCTTTTGGATTCAATGAGGGCTTGTGGTGTCAAGCCTAATGCAGTGACTTTCACTAGCTTGTTTTCTGCTTGTTGCCATTCTGGCCTGATTGAAGAGGGACTTCATTTGTTTCATAACATGAAGACTAAGTTTGGCGTTGAGCCTTGTATACAACATTACGGCTGCATGGTTGATCTTCTTGGCAGGGCTGGGCCACTTAAAAGAAGCATATGATTTTATAAAGGGTATCCCAGTTAAAACTGATGCTATCTTGTGGAGGAGTTTCTTGAGTGCTTGCCATGTTCATGGGAATGTTGTGATGGCTGAGAAAGTTGGGAACATCCTCCTCCAGCTACAGCCAGAGCTGACTTCTCCAGATATGCCTGGGACTAGTGAGGATTATGTAGCTTTGTCAAATGTTTATGCTTCAGCTGAAAGATGGCTAGAAGTGGAGAGTGTAAGAAGGGAAATGAAGGTTAAAAATATAGAATCTGAACCAGGTTGTAGTTTAGTTCAAACCATTAGAGATTATGCCTAGAATGGGGTGTAGATATAGAATCCAGGTGGCAATTTCAGCACGTAGTTGTGAAGATTTCAACAGCAATTGTCAGAATTGAATAGGGCTAAAATGACGACAACTTAAAAATTGATTGGTGGGAGATGCAGTGCGGGGGTTGGGGAATGTAATCGGCAAGAAAAGACCCCTGTGATTTTCCCTTATAATTCTTGATCCAGTTTTGATATTCGTCCCAATGTAAAGCATTCATTTGATATGAACAAAACTCTCAGTGATCAATCCCTCTGTGGAGGGCTGAAGTAAACTTCATAGCACTGTTAGTGTTGCCATATCAGTGAAGCAAACAAAATGTCCAGGGGTCAATTCCTCCATGGGATTGCAACTGCTGAAGCCTGCAAGTAAACTTCAAAAGCACTGTTAAATTGTTGCTCTATATATAGTAGTAACTTGGCTTCGTTCATATATAGAGATTCTTGGCCAGCTCCTAGTATCAAGAAATGACAAATATCATCATAGAGTATAAATATCCCAATGGATCATATTGATGTGGCTGATAAACTGTAATTTATGTCTTGAACTCAAACCAGTTTGTATTAAGTTATTGCATTTTAATTTTTAAAGCACTCCAATCCTGTAATCTTGTCTTATCGTAACATCTGTATAACATCGATTGAGTTTCTCATTTGATTCTGGGGATTATTAATATTAAAAAATTTATCTTCTCTACCCAGTCAGAATTTCAAAAAACGTGACAAAGTAAAACAGGATATGAATTGAAGAGTAGAAAAACCATCCTGCAATCAGAACGTTGGAATGACACTAGTAAAATGTAACTGTACTAATTAGTTGATTAATAACTGAAGGTTAATATAGCATTCTGACCAAAAGTACTTATAAGAATTAGAGTTCTTACATACAGTTTAAAACCTAAGAAAATAAAACTGCAATTGAATCACTCTTCAACAAGAACCTTGTTTAGACATGGGTCTGCTTTTTATTACTACTGTTCTCCACTGGACCCAGGTCCATGAGGACTTACCCCCCCACGAATTCTCTTTTGTAGATGCTCCAAGCTAGCAACTCGCTGCATGGAAACAGTTCTTCCTATCTTATTCCCCGACAGGGATGCTGCTCCACCATTCGATTGCACGTTTTCAGCAGAAGAAATGTCTGTCAAAGCATTGTTGAGACTCCGGTCATGAGTAGACATATGATCTGGGGCATGAAAGAAGTGATGATCTGAGGGTCATCTTGCACAGGAACAGCAGCATCTGTTGATGTATCAGAAGGGCTTCCACCAAATGATGGCAGACTCATTGTGGATACTTCCGACATGCCATGGAACATAGGGTTCAACCCAGTAATTCTCTTAACTGACTCCTCAGCCATCTTCACCTGAAATATAATCAAGACAGGGAATGAAATTATTAAATATTAGGTTTCTCTTCCTCTTTTGCATCAATACCTCTACTCCTTTTGTTAAAAATGATAATCAATAGGATCCTATCACAATGGTTTTGATCCTGAACTTGCAAGCCCTTGGGCTTGCATTATTAGTACTGATAAATTTCTTACCTTCGCTCTTAATGTTTCAACATCAGCTTTCAGAACTCTGTTGTCAACTGCTGCTTCATTGTACTTTTGGCTTATGTCAGTGAGACGCTTCAGTAAAGATGAATTTTCAACTCTTAATTGAGAAACCTACAAAAAGGGAAAGTTGCATTAGAAACTATATAAAGATTCTTCAATACTGAGGTGGGAAGGAAGAGGCAGGAACAAGAACCACACCTGCGTCTCAAGCTCAGTCAAATGGGCCTGCTTTCTTCTCCTAGAGCGTCTAGCAGACTCTCTATTGGAAAGCATTCTGGAAAAAAAAATATGTATCAATGAAAAGCCTTCTACATCAAATACACCCCTGAGAAAATTTAAATTTATGTAAATGGACAGCATAATACATTGAAGGGATTTAAATATGCACATTGAAAACACCCTTTTATTAGACTGGCTACCAAACTATTTCAGAATGTAAGGTTACATGTCTTGTTATCAAAAGTTTGACGCAAAAGCTTAAGGCTCTGACCTCTCTTTCATGCCAATTTCACAGTCCAATTCAAATAAACCATTGGATACCTATATTTTCCAAATAAATCCAGTTGCCCAGTCTACAATAAACAGCATAAACGTAACATCGGCAAGCATCAAACCTGCAATATTTTGATTCAAAAGAGCAGAGACAAAAATTACCTCCTAACACGTTTTACATCAGCAGGGTCCATATTCTCAGTTATTTCAGTTTCTCCATCAATTTCATCATCTTCGGACTGTTCTCTTGATGACCCACTGGTTGCTGACTTTGTTGGCGCAGCATTTTTCGTCTGGGTGGTTGACGAGGGGATTCCATTAAGTCCATTAGAATCCTTATCTTGGGACGTAGACAACGCAGCTTCCTATATGGTAATGAGAATCCCAAAAAAAAAAAAAAAAATTATATTATTCTAACATGAAATATTTTATAACCCATCATGCTACAGTCAACTCGGAAATTGCTCAGTACATGCATAGAGAATAATGAAGAACGCTAACACACATTCCATGAACAACAAACACAAGTTAATAGAAGCAAAGGCCCAAATATGAGTCGTATGCTCCTTATCCCCCTTTGACTTCTTATGTGCCTAAGTCTTTGGATAAAGATGGAATCACAACTTCAAAAGAGAAAATCATTATATAATTGATTATCAATAATCCCCAATGTCACCTAGTGCTAGCATATCCACCAATATCTTCTTTGCTCACCTTTTTAATCTTTAATCTTTGACTCACCCTCACTCCAAATGGTGCAATATTCTCAATCAATTTATGTCCAAGCCACTTAAACTTGTAATATATTGATGTGTCAGTAGCTTATAGATGCAATTAAACTTATTTATTAATTCATTGAAAAGAGCAATAAAGTAATTTTCATTGCTGTGAACTTAGAATTTGTGAACCAATTTTGCTAAAAAAAGTAGAATTATGAGGCAGCAAAAGCAAATAAATTTTTTCAGTAAAAATTGACATTTCATTTTTATTGTAGCTTTTTCAGTCTTCAAATACCTTATCGTTTTCTCTCTCTCTCTCTCTCTCTCTCTCTCTCTCACATTCTTCATGCTAAGTAACAAGATTTACGAACCAAAAGAATATGTAGTCTGATGTAAAATCCATACATCAATTGAATTGCATATGTATACCAACAATCATAAAGAAACTAATTCAGTTGTGCAAACCATTGGAAGGAGCATGAGATCCTGGTTGTGATGTATTGGAAGCCTGTGATCCACTGTCAGCTCTCGCAGAAGAATCTTGAGGTCTTACAAAAGCTCCCTGTGTACACAAAGACACCAAAAGAACATTTAGATGGCCAATGTTAAGCAAAAACAAGATTCTCCTGCACCAAATTCCAAATCTCAGATTCAATTGCATGGAGCTTTCAAAAAGAAAAAATGATTGCAATTTGCATGAAGTAATTATTTGGACGCATGTCTACATATTTTACAAAGTTATAATCCTTTTTCACTTTATGAAATGAAAGTATATGTCCAAGTTACTTCACTACCACAGGGCGTCTATCAGGAAACCAGGAACTACATATCCAACCATTTACTTCAAGGAGAGGAATGTCCGGAAGATGATGAAGCAATACAGCAAAAACAATTTACAGGACAGGAACCAGTTACAGTTGTAAGATACCTTTTACTCTGTTTAAATAGAAGTAAAAAAGAGAAAAGATGGACGAATATCGTGAATGGTATTATGATATCATATATCTGGTAAGCAGAACTACATGTTATATACCAAAACGAGTTCAATTGAAACCAAAAGAGAAGAATTTTCGAAAGTGAAACATATTGAAGGGAAAATAAATAAAGAAAAAGTAGAGGTATCAACTTTTGACTCTTCATGAGTTTGATACTTGACAAAGGTTGACAAAGAAGTCAACAAAAGTTACTATGGATGGCCATAAGCAATGTAAAAAAGTTTCAAGAAGATTACCTATGTCTATGTGGGATTAGAATCATAACTAACATGGATGTTTGTTTTCTATACGTCTCTCTTATCCTAAAATCTTGAGCAAAATTTGCCTTTCTCAAGTCCAAACAAAAATAGCCTTATACCCAATATAATTTTAGTTCACAAAAGACATATCCAAATTTCTGTTATCATTCAAATTATCATCAGAACGATTAAGGAGAATCAGATTAAACCAAATAAAAATCTCTAATCCCCAATTTTAGATGTAAATTGAATCCTTTAACATTAAAGAAAATAACTGAAATTCTAAACAATGAACTTTTGATGTACGCAAATTATCGACTCAGCTAACACAAGATTTAGATAAATCAATCTGATCTCTTTTCTTTTTTTCCCACAATTTAGAATCCTTTTCCCCAGGTTTTCTGAGCTGCCAATCACGAACCAAAACCATACACAAAAAAGGCCCAATAGAAAAAAGGTCGTTTACATTATTTTCTCCTAAGTTTTCTCACCAACCAAACACAAACCCAGAACCTAACAAAGAAAAAGATACGAACTTTGACCGATTGTCCTCTCATTTCTCACCGACCGAATAAACCCAACCAAAAAAAAAAAAAAAAATCTGAAAAAAAAGCTTACACGAGACAAAGCAACAGCAGCACAAGCTAGATTAAGCTTGTTCTTAAGAATAGTCTGGTATTCCTCAGCGTCCACCGGAATATTCGGAGCAACACCATTTGCAGCGCCCACATTAAACGACACTGTCGTTTTGTTGCCACCTTTTACATCAGCAACGTTTTTATTATTGTTGTTACCGTGAGGACTATTGATCTCAACGACAGTGTCGTTTTTGGTGTCAGCACAAGCAGCAGCAGCAGCCGAAGAAGATTGTTGAGGAGAAGATCCTTCTTGAGCCTCTTGAAGAAAACGTTGGAAGGCCCACTCAGATTCGCTTCGGTTCATTTTTGACGATTCGTCCGGTGAGTTAGCCCACAACTGGCCGGAGATTTCATTCACTGGGAACACCCTATCCATGTTTGTTTTTATTTTTACTTCCTAAGTTTAGTTTATCCAGTTGTTCTTGTCTACTTGTCTTCCAGCCGCATGAATAAAAAGTTGTGTTTGTAGGGTCATTTTCGTCCATCTACTTCTTTTTATTTTTTATCCAAATTTCTTTTCAACTAATTTATCAGTGGTTGGTCGTTGGTTGATCAATTTTGGGAATTTGGAATGGATAAACGTTGACAAGAATTTTTTCCAATAATTTGGTTTATTACAAAGAGAAACTAATGAATTAATTTATAATAACTAATCGAAATTGTGATTTATAGATTAAAATCGTTTAATAATTCATCATTATGATTAATGTAAATATTTTTTAGGTAAGGAGTTTATAAATGGTATTACTATTGTATTATTGTTATATTTTTTTATAATAGACACTTCAATTAATTTATAGGATTTAGTTACCTTTATTAGCAAGATTTGAAATTAGGATTTCTTTTTTTTTATGAGCGTGGTTGTCCAAGCCAATAATATTAATATTGTATTTCTTTTTAGATCTTCCCATATTAAAATAAATTGGGAATAATAAAAATTAGCTATTTACTAATTCAATGAATGACTCAGTCTTTAACCTAAATTAAGGTGGAAAAAAATAGAGTGATGTTTATCCATTTGGAATATTTACAATTGGTGATTTGTCTTGTGGGGTCTATTAAATAATAAAATAAAAAATTTAACCAAATGCAAAGCAATCAAATAATATCTCTATGATATATATATCCTTCATTAAAAATAGTTTTTTCTAAGAAGAAATAAGGAACTGTAAAAAGTCAACAAAATTCAAGATAAATATGAATTAAAAAAAAAAAGGGAAAAATGTGATTGGGTAATGTTCATAAATTGTTGGATAGGAAGAAATCAAAATTGAGGGGTTGGTATTGGATGCGTTCCGTGTGACGCGGCGGCTATTTCTCTTTCAATATTTGTGGATAAATATTGAATCTTGTGGCCCACAACATATTGGTGGGCCAGGCCCTGGGCCTTCGTGTCTGGGGCTGGCCCACTACTTTTTGCCTTTAAAGGCACATAATAAACTTGTGTCCTGTTTGTTTCTACTTAGTTAAGACAACTTGCTTATGCCATTTTGACAAAAAATGTTGCCTGTCGGACCCACGAAGAACTTAGTCCATTAATCAGATTTGTGATTTGTTTCCACAAGGTTTAGAGTTTAAGTTTCCTTAGATAATTAAAGGTTATTGTTTTTTGTTTCTCAAATATTATAAAAATCGGCAGAAATTCTAATTTCAAAGTCAAATTTGTAAAACGCACTAAGAAGAAAGTGATTTTTTTTTTTTTGGGTAACTTAATTGTCTAGACTAACTTACATATGTGCGTACCTCAATTTATCACTAAAGGTCCATTAAACACTCTAAAAGCCCAAAAGTTTGAAGGTTAAATCTCCTCATGAGTACTTACACGGTCAAAAGTCATTATTTTCCACTTCTCAAATATTGTAGTTTGGTGAAGCTCTTTAAACTTGGATTTGGAAAATGAAATCAAAAAATTTCAAAAAAAAAAAAAAAAACCCTTGGAGGACATGTAAAGGAGATTGTTGCATTTGCCACTCATGGGTATATTTTATATGTTTTCCTTTTACTTTTCTAAGAAGCACTAAATAATTTGTAATCAAAGGGGTTATTAGAACTTTTAATCATGTTTAAGCCAAAGATTTGCATAAGTAATAGGACCTATAAAGGGATAGTTGCATATGCAACTAGGCAGAATTTTTTTTCTTTAAAAGGAACCACTAACAAGTTGTAGATGCATGTGAAGTACCAAAAAAGCTACATCTTAAACAATATAACAAAAGTTATCTACTAATAGATGTGATATTTGGATTGTTTTATATTGTTAATTTAAGCTATGCTGACTCAACCCAAATTTTTTTTCTTTCGAAAAAGTAGAAAATTGAGTGCAACAAAATATGACAAAAAACCAATTACGCAATGTGATTGTGAATGAAATTTGTTGATATGGTATGAACTTTTTGATGTAGTACATAACCTAAATAGGCCTTACTCTTATATATTATGTAAGGGTGTTAAAAAATACCCGATACTCGAATCAGAATCGAACCAAATCGAAAAAATCGGGTATTTGAAAATCCAATTTGGTTTTGGGTTACAATATGGGAGGAACCCATATTTTTTGTTTAAATACCGATTTGGACTTTGGATGTGCTTAGAATCGAATACCCAAATCCGAACCAATTTAGGGTTAAAATAAATACCTAATCTAATTTTGTCTACTTCCCAATCCCAAATAAACTCAGCCAGAGCCCTCAGTAGCCTCCTTAAAGGCTAAACTAATCAAACTCTTCACCATCGTCATCAACCTGCTAGAAATCTCCGTTGTCCAATCGTGAGAACCCCGACCACCGCCTTATCAACACTAAGGGCGGGCGGGTCTAAGTACCAACCCAAATTCAAAGGAACTGGAATCGACTAGTTCCTTAGGTTTGGAACAGAACGAACTGGAACCCACCTGGCCAGGCCTGGGCTTAGAAGCCTGAATTGGAATGAAACATAGGTTCCAATTCCGGTTTCGGGTACCCGAGTTAATTTCAATTATCCTTCTACTTTTTAAAAAAATAACCAATAAACCCTATAAAAATTACAAATTCATCGCCAATAGGTTACACAAATTACAATTCATTCTTGATTCCTATCCAAGTACCTGGATCTTGATTCGGTTCCTATAGGAGTGGAACCGGAACCAGCTAGTTCATAATTTCTAGAGCTGAAACCTACCCTGTGAGGGTCAGTTGCAGGTAGGAATTGAGACCGAAACCCTGGGTAACCGTCAGTTCTGGTTCCGACTGGTTCTTTTGGACACTCCTAATCAACACCTTTGAAAAAAAAACCAAGTTAGTTTCTCTTTAAAACCCTCTTCTCAACATCTTCTTTAGCTCTTCCCCTTGACTCTAACCAATCGGATCTCCTTTCTCAACTCTTCTCAATCCTCTCAAAAAAACCCTAAGAAATGGCAAAAACGCCCCTCAATGAAAAAGCTCATTCCTTTCATTTTCGTTTCTCGTGTTTCTTCCCTTTATAAATTGAACTTGAATCCAATTGCGCTTGATTTTTCTTTCTGGATTTCGTAGAAACCTGGGTTCAAACATAGCATTGGAATCGTATTATTCTCAAAGAAAAAATTGCTTCTATTACGTTTAAATCTTGTCATTCTGTGGAAGATATTGGTGTTGCATTAGATATTTTACAGAAAATAAATGATGGCGATGGCGAATCTAAGTTTAAGCTTATTAATAAAAATTTTGGACAAAAATAACCTTATTTTGAAATTAATTTACAAATATATTCATAGATTATTTTATCCTTATGGACAAATTTTTTAGGATATAAATACCCTTGGACTTTAAAAAAATTACCTATCTGGCACCACCGCGCGTCGCCACCACCACTAATGGCAACAAAATAGCGCACGATCGGCCAGATTTGGTCTGCTGTGCACCGATAAAGCCCGTTTTAGCTAGATTTATGGCTGTGAAAATGCTAGATATTAGGTCGTGAAACTACGGTCATTTCACGGCCAAAGGTGTGGCCCTTTCATGACCAGACTTGATTTGGTTGTTTCCAGTAAAGGCTTTATCGACACACGACCGATCGGCAATTGTTGGCGACAACCGACGGTGGTGGCTAGGCCAATTGGTAGCAGGTAGTGGCTTGGGATGGGTGGGGATGATTTTGTTACAAATTAAAGTTTTATATGGCTGGGGTATTTTAGCAAAATTTCAAACATAGGGGGTTAAAAGAAATGATTTAAAAAATATTATTATATTAATATTTAAAAAAGGAGGGCAATTTAGTAATCTTCATAACATACCCACCAATTTATCCTCCTAACCAAACATATTAATATAACATACCCACCAATTTATTTCAACCTAACCAAACACATTTCCCTAAATATTCTCAATAATCTTCATGGTGTGTTTGGTTTAGGGAATATTATATTACTGGGATGGGCCGTTTGAATCATATAATGTTTTATTATAAAGGGATATTATAATTAACGGAATATAAGATCACCTTGAAGATTACTGGGAATGTTTAGAAAATGTGTTTGATTGGTTCAAATAAATTGGTGAATAATATGTTTGGTTGGGACGATAAATGAGTGGGTATGTTATATAGATTACTAAATTGCCCTCCTTTTTAAATATTAATATAACAGTATTTTTTATTATTATTTTTTGAATAATTCTTTTTAACCCCCTACTTTTCAGGTTTAACAAAAACACCCTAGCAACCAAAAACGTTTTAAACTAAACAAAAACATCCATATCCACCCCAATCCACTGCCGGCGACACCACCACCACCGCTCGGCGGTATGAAGGTAGTGTCACGAGATCTAGCCGTGCATGCGTGCCACGTAGGCCGTGAAATGGTCAAGTCTTTGGCCATGAAACAATCATAGATCTGCACGTGTGAAGCTGACCGAGATCACGGCCTTTTCGACCATGAATCTGTGATCCACAGTTGAAAAAAGCCTCACCGACGCACGGTTGGCCATATATAGCCGGTCATACGCCATTATAGGAGACTTTTGGCAACCTCTGGCAATGGTCGACGATGGCTGGCGGTGGTGGCTAGTTCTGGGTATAATAACATTTCTGTAAATAATGATAATAACAATGGCAATGTAGTCCAAAAAATTTAAAAAGCGGAGGACAAAAGTGGCTGTGTAACACCCACATTAAGGTATGTAATTTTATTTATGCCTTAATACTCTTAGTTGGATTTCTTTGAAGTTACCTTAGACAAATGTGAAGAAAATTTCTTAAAACTTCATTAGGGGTAAAATGGTCCTTTTACTCATAGTTAGATGAAAAAGTGGGAAGTGAAAAGGAAGCAAAATAATGTGAAGAAGATAATAAAAATGAGAGTATTTTAGTAATTGACTAAAGGATATAGATAGAATTTCATAGAAAGTGCAAGGGCAAAATAGGGAATATATGCATATAATATTAGATATAAGGTTTCATTGAAGAAACCCTAGCCATATATGCAGCCCTTGTTCATGCCACCTTCACCCCATTTTCTCTAAATTTTCTTCACTAAATTTCAATGAGAAATCATAGAATTTAGCTTGGATTTTTATAGATTTTCAATCCTAAAGCATCCAAAGGTAAGATTCTAGCACAATGAGTGTGATTAAACTTTAAAGTTTTAAATTCTTATGGTTTTTATATGATCTAGGTCCAAGAGGAAGAGACTTTTAGCAAAAGGAGGTGATATCACACATTCAAGGTAAATAAACCTAATTTTAGCCTTGATTTGAGCAGGACTTGAGTAGTATGATTCTTGCATGTTTTTATGTGATTGTATGTGAGAATTGTTTGTTGTTTTTTATGTTGAATGATGTGTAATTTCCAGCCATGAGAAGTAGTGTATGGTTATGTGATGATTTGGTGAAGTTATGGAAGAAATAGTGTTGAAATTTTTGAAGTGTTGAAAATTGCCAAGTTTGATGCTATAATAAGTGAGTTTTTGCTCAAATTTTGGTAGATTTAGAGAGATGTAGAAGTGTAGCCAACTTAGTAGTTGTATGTGCATATGAAGTGTTTGATGAAAATCCAAAGAGAAAATGTATGTATGAGTTGGCTAAACTCTAATGAAGAAAGGGTTGGAGAAAGGCAAGAATTGAAGTAGGAAGATTATGTTTGGGCTTAACCAAGTGTAAATGTTAGTATTCAAGAGTGCATATTGTTATGCCAAAATTTAATATATCACTTGGTCATGTTAGTTCCATGAGAGAAATGACCCTTAGTGCTTGGTTCTAGTTACTTGAACCTTTACTACTTCTTGAAATGCACATGGAAGTGTTGGCGAAGAATTTCAAGTTAAAGTGTTACTTTGATAGAATGGGCTTGATCATGCATATATTGTGCACATGATATATATGTATAGCCTTGATTTAGTAAATGAGAATATGAAAGAATATATTAGCAAAGAATGAGAAAGAAAAAAAGAAAATTGCTAGTAATTTTCTTTTAAACTAACATGCAAGTATGTATATTTTCTCATTTACTAAAGAATGCAAGTATGTATATGTTGAAATGTGGAAATTCATGCTATGTTATAAGGTTTTTGTGATGGGGAACCCGTGAGTGACAGAGATGCCCACATGCACGCGCCACGAGCGAGCGGCCACAGCAGAGAGATACAGTATTTGTACAGTCCGTCAGTAGTGTATGTGGATGAAGACTGTACCTAGCAGAACATACCTACATGCACGCCACCACGAGAGCGGCCACAACAGAGAGATACTGTATTTGTACAGTCCGTCAGCAGTGCATGTAGATGAGGACTGTACCCACTCACATGGTCAGAGTTCCAAATCCATGCATCAACCTAGTCCAATTGGCAAACCAGAAAGAAGAAAGAAAAGAAAGAGAAACAAAGAAGAAAAGAAAGAGATACAACATAAGAGATAGAAAACAGAAAAGAAAAGAAAGTTCTTTTCTCAAGAAAGTTTATTATTTTGCATATACTACTTACATGATTCAGTATTCTTTATGTGCTCGACGATGTATAGTTTTATTCATTGTCTTTGCACGTTGATAAGTAACAAATCAGAATATCAAAAAAGAATGAAAAATATTATCAAAGAATAAAGTGAGAAAATGAAATCAGAACATGAGTAACGGAGAAAACATAGTAGTGCAGTTTGGTTTAGTTACTGAGCAATTAGTGCTCACTCCATTATTTTACTATTTTGCAGGTACTAGATGATTTACAATCGGGTGGGAAGTCAAGAAGTGGAGGAGTTTGGCGGCACTGTTCAAGATTACTTTGTGCTTACTAAAGTATATCAGTATTTTTTGTATATATTTATATGAATTAAAATGAGAATTTTCGGATTTTACATTATGTATATATATTTATAAAAGTTATTTACTGGATTTTATCATATATTTCTCAAAGAATTAATAGCTATACAGTATAATACAGTTTGCATGAGTGAATTGGGTGTTTTGTTTCCCATGTTGCCTTTAAACAGTTGAGCATTTGGTCATAAAATATTACCCCAGTTATCTAATAATAATCCCATCCAAATGGCCTTAGAATGTTATATTAATGGAAATATAAATTACCTTAAAAATTATTGAAAGTGTTTAGAGAAATGTGTTTGGTTGATTGGAATAAATGGGTGGATATTTTATATTAATATGTTTGGTTGGAAACAATAAATTGGTGGATATGTTATACAATTTACTAAATTACCCTCCTTTTTAAATATCAATATAATATTATTTTTTGAATAACTCTTTTAACCCCCTTCATTTTAGATTTAGCTAAAACACCACAGTAACAAAAAAAAGTTTAAAACTTAACAAAAACACCTTCCACCCACCCCAAGCCATTACCGACGGCCTACCACCACCGCAAGCATGCAGAGTGGAGATTTGGTCATGAAACTTGCCATTACGGCCTACCACCACCATGCGGCGGTGAGTGGAGATTTGGCCGCGAAACGATGAAACAAGATCTGAGCCGTTTCACGGCCAGATCTGCGGAGTTGGTTTATTATGTAATGTAGAAGACCAATAGTGTCTATAGAACAACAATATAGTGGAAAGTGGAAACTCCATTATGTGGGTGGCGCTATGAATATGATGATTTCTACAAAAATCAAATTAATTGATATGCAGCTGAGCTTATCAGTTACCGTCATCGATAACTAATAAATTGGTCTTCCATGTCTCAGACCATTTTAATATCAGTCTAGAAGCTTCAGGGATGACAAAGCCCGCTCAACAACATTCTTGACCTCCCCAACAAAGTCAATTTAAGAAAAACAACCCATGTGGTCAGCTCAACCTGGCAATTTATTGTTAAATGGTGATTACAAAAAGTCTTGATCTCATCGATAAATTGAAAACGGAGGCAAGAAGTAAAGAGAGAAAATGATAGGAGAAATACATCGATGAAGGAAAAGATAAGAACATATCAAACAACCATTTGCTGAAATGCAAGCATTTGGAGCTTTCAACTGGGAACCTTTTCATGTTTGCAACCTGTTAAATGGAACATTTATATATCCTCAACGCCTTCCAGATGCTACAGACTCTGCAGAGAAGAGATTTTTCACTCGTGAAAGAATTGAATCATGAGCAGGGTCGTATGGATGGTCCTTGGAAGGAATCTCCAAGATTGCTGGAATTGGCTTATTGTAGCTATCAACTAAGAACCTTATCATGTTTGCTACCTGTAAGCAATAAGAAAATTTAAAGTTTGTAAAGAAAATTTTCTTGATTGACAACAAATTTGAAGACAAATTGTAATTATCTAACCTATTATGAACTGGCTTTTCAATCATTTATACCCACCTTCAATCATATTATGTACTATAAAAGTGTTTGTGAAAACTTACATATTGGCTGATTAATACAATAGCAATATCCTCCTTTGTTGTAAACTCTTTGAATGCGTCTTCAATTGCTTTCACCGTTGTTTCTGAGCAGAAAATATGAAGACAATTAGCACATGAAATCAACATCAATAAACTTTATTTTGGCAATTGACAGGAGTGATGGAATTCCAACTGAAATTTCACTGATTAGTCTGATTAGAACACAAAATCAATTATCTCATTTATGAGACTTGTGATGATATGACTTAAAACTAAAATGAGCTCATTCCAAGTAAATGAAATCTTTTTAGGAAGCAAAAAACATACAAACCAAGTTTCTTTTTCTTTTTCCTCCACATTACCAAACCAAGACCCCGATTGTCCTTTGGCCTAGACACAGAGTCCCACCTAAAAAAGTCTCACTTCAATCTTCATGGACATAAGCCTTAGATTTCATGGAGGACTCCAATTGGAAAATATGACAAATAGAACTAAAAATATACCAGAAATTAATGCCCGGAAAAGATTCATGAACTTGCCAACTTTCTATGTCAAAACTATTTGCCTAAATGTTTCACAAGATGACAAGAAATATGGTTTACTCTCCAAAAAGCTTAAGTTTTCATCTTTCAGCCCCAACCTCAACTTTCTTCTTCAAGTATCACTCGGTAAGTTGGTCATAATCTCTTAAAAACATGTTAAAGAGAAAACAAATCTGAAGTTTAAGAAATGGAAAATCTATACAAGCAGATTTTTTATTTTAGTGTGTACAGGCTTCATATAAAACTGCACATAACAAAGCAAGGTAACACATTTAGCCATAACAAGGCCCATGAACATACTTGAATCAACAATAAGGTAGTTTGTCTTTCTCCGCAGGTCAACATTACCAACACCGGCCAGCAAAAATCCAGTAATAGTATCCTACATGATTGAAAAAAAAAAAAAAAAAAAAAATCATCTTAAGAGTCTTCTAGGGAGACGCAAGTTTAATTCATATGGTCTAAATCAGTACAGCCAGCATTATACTTATGTAAACCCATCTGAGGATCATAAAAAGTAAGGGGAATTTTACATGTGGGAATGAATGAATATAAAAATCAACTATTTTCAGGCATTCTAAGGCAAAGCACCACAGAAAATTCATGAAAACTATACCAATTATGATACCTTTCCGTGTCAAGGATCATCTGATCCACAATTGTCACACATCAACAATGTTCACAAGTGTCTGACACATTTTAACCCTCACAAAAAATCAACCATTATTTAGTCTATTATTCTTAGACGCTCAAGGACACATTAATTCATATTCTAACTAGCGCTTTTTTTTTTTTTTTTTTTTAATTCGCTACCTAAAAAGACTTATTTTTGGGAAGGCTGGAATGGCTCCACATTACCAAACCACGCCCCCTATCACTCTATTGCCATTTTTCTTATAACTCATACTGTTTTTCTGTCCTGTATCATGTATGTAAAAGACTTATGCTTTATCCAATACAACAGTGCATCATGTATGTCTTAGACTTAAACCAGTTGTCACAAGAAACACCCATGTCTTCTTTAGAATGTGAAACAACACCCAAATCAACAGATCATATCATTTTATTAATAACATCAAAAAGAGAAAAAGACAGGATCATTATCATCATAGCGCCCTCCCATTATCTATCCTAAGATGAAAAGAAAAATTAAAGTTCCATGTTGATGAGGCATAAAAATATATTCTCGTAATTTTGAGGATTCGTGAACTTAAGGCCCCACAAATTGCACCCCTAAATGAAATAAGTATAAAACTAAGCCACTAGTATCACCAAGCTGTGTTAGATGAACACTTTGACAGTATGAAGCGGCACTGTCAAACACCAAAGAAATGCAGAAACATGTGATCCATTTGCCTGAGCATACTAATCAGCTCCTAATGTCACCATTAGAAAGTGGCAGAGACAATTAACAAGCATGAAGTAATTGACACATTGATATCGCTCTTTGATTGTGTACTGGAAAAAGTTCCTTTGCATAACTACACAAACTGAAAAAACAAACTCATGAACTGATCTCTACGATAAACTATTATCAATTACCTCATCAGCAATCATGGCAATAAGTGCTGAGTTGTTAGTACGGATTTGAGCTCTTCCAGCCATTTAAAATTTATATAATTGAACTGCCAGAAGAAAACCAGAAAACAAAAAAAATCAGAAACAAACAGGAAATCTTATGAGTAAAAGAAAAATATTAAAATGATATAATCATGAGCTCTGAATCCCTACCTCCCGATATGTACCTAGACAGAGATTTACTTACACAAACCACTTAAATCTTTTCACTAAAACTTTATTCATTCTCTTCCGTGAACAAATGTATCTGGCATGCTAATAAGTTAAGTTACTAAGTAAACAGACTGAAATCCAAATAGTGATAATCACAACATGCATAAACAAATAAATAAATGTGCTCAATACCAGAAACTTAAATATGAAAACTCCACAAACAAGTTCATCTCAACTTCATACATACCCAATCTTCCATTGTTTCATATGAAAATTTCCCGTCATTTGAAACCTCTAAAAGGGTCAAAACCAACATCATAAAGTTTAGTTGTACTAATATTCAAGCAAAAACACTACTAACCCACCTTATAAAAACTGCTTCTAAATCCTGAAATTCTCATATCTATATCTTATGATTAGCATCGATATATTAAACATATAAAGTGCACTTCTTTCCCGTGATAACGAAAAAAAAATCAAAATCCCAAATTGAGTCACTCAGAAGACGATCATGCTCCAGATTCACTATAATAATACATCTTTTGAAGCTCAAATCATGGCATAATAATTAAACAAAATCCTGAATTGGATTGTCCGAAGTTTTCTTAGAAAGGAAAAGCACAAACCTGACAAGTTGTTTCTCGGTCTTTCAATTTCTCGATCCAAAAGTTGCAGAAGGGATCAAATTGTGAAGGTTCAGCAGCCACATTGGTGGATTTGTGCGTTTCATATGACCCGAATTCGAACATGATCGGATTGTTGATCGATCCAGCCCAATTGAATCTATCTAGGTTCAATTAAGTCCAGCCCATTTTTTCTCTCCTTGTAAAACATTTTTCTTTTAAATATAGATGAAAACGCTTTTTTGTTTATTTTCTTTTATTTTTATGATGGAAGAGTCAGGACTGAATTTACAATTTACATGCATTTCAACCAATTTTTATACAATATATTTTTCAAATTAGTTGTTAATAAATAATAATCAACATTGTGAAGCTATATAACATCTATTTTATGCATGTAAGTTGTTTCTTCACATATTCAAACTCATCAATGAGATATATGGTAAGAATTTAGTTATATCTTAGGATTTTACGACACTATCATTAACGTATAAATTTAGGGAGGACTCAAAAGAATCATGTTAGTCTCTTTTTTTTTTAAGGTTAAATTTTCTAACCCTCATTTTATATTATACGACCATTTCTATTTAACATTATAAATAGTTTTTTTGGTAATATGAGAATGACTGTCTTATCAAAAGTTTAATGTTTACTTTCAAACAAAATGTATTAAGTGCTTAATCTAAAGGGATTAACGTGGTGGTCAAGAAAGTTTGTTCTCTTTATTAATTTCCTATGTTTAAACCACCTTAGGGTCATCTGTCACATTTCTGGTTTATCTTAGAATATTTAGCTTATAGGGTGTTTAATGGACTTTAGATATTAGTTAACATGCATGCAAACTGATCCAAACACCCCGATTATCAGGAAAAAAGATGTATTAGTGCTTTCTAAATGATTGGTGTTATGTGTTTGGGTGTGACATGAGTCTATTTCAAAACAAAAAGGAAAGTGCTTCTAAATTGTACATTTGTACTTGGTACTTGTTTGGGTAAAATTTAAAAAACGTGGTAGTGATTAGATAAGATCTAAGAAGAGGGGAGCTATAATCAGAAGCGGCTAAGCAAAAGCACTTTCGGAGCAGCTTCGGGAGGTCCCAACCAAACAGAGCTCTGGCTTTTAAGGCATTTTCCACGAATTTTCTTTCCACCCCACGTGTTAGGTGCCACCGGCACCCAGTCGCGGCCATTCCTAACCCACATGAATGAGATAAATAAGTCCAAAACTTTCAATCTTTTCTTGGAAAAGTGCTTTTTAAATGAAAGGTAAATTTCCTTTTTATAAAAATACTAAAACATTTTCTTCTACTCTCTCTATTCGAAATAAAAGTCATTTTAAGTAATTACATATTTTTTAATATAATTTTTTTTCTCTCTCTTACCCTATCTCTTATTCGCTCCTTCCTTGAAAGTGCGGTAAAAAATGCAATAAAGAAAAAAAAATGATGAAAAAGTTGTATTAAATAGTGTTCGAAAGAGAGAGAGAGGGGAAAGGAAGATGTCATAGACAAGACAACGATACTTAATTTAAAAAAAATTTGAACCCTCAAAACATCATTTATTAAAAAACAGAGGGAAGTAATTTTTAAGAAATACATCAAAAAATGACATATTTTTGATAAATAAAAGGGTAAAGAAAGCATTTCATAATTGTTTCTCTACTTCAATCTCTACATAATCTTGTGACCATAGCTTCATAAAGGGAAAATAAACATAATTTTTTTTCATCTATATATTTAAGAAAAAAAATCTTAAATCTATAATATTGTATTTGAAATCTTAATTTATTGTCCACAAAAAAAGATAATAAACTATAAAATCATATATTGGGCACAAATTTTGAGATTAATACATCGGATTTGTTATAATTGTATTTCCTGAGCAGTGTTAATTGAATTAAATCTCAACCATTCCCCTAATACCTAAAAACTGTACCATAAGTAGTTGAGACCTATTAATAATAGAAAGCTAGAGAGATTATCACTAAGGTTGTGTTTGCTTAAGTCAAGATTATTATATTATTGGGAATATTATAGTAATTGAGAGACAAATTATCTTAAAGATTATTGAGAATATTTAGAAAAATATGTTGGATTATGTTGAAAAAAATTAGAAGGTATGTTATATTGATATATTTGGTTGGGAGAAATAAATAGGTGGGTATGTAATATAGATTATTAAATTACCTTCATTTTTAAATATTTTTATTATTATTATTTTTTGAATCATTTCTTTTAACCCCTCCTATATTTGAGATTTTGCTAAAACACTCCAGCAATAAAAAGTTTAATTTCTAATAAAATCATCCCACCCACCCTAAGCCATAGCCGCCCCTGACAGCAGTGACAAGAGCAACACACAACCGAATTGGATTTAGCCGTTGTTGCATCGATTTGGTCATCGTTAACTGCTAAAATCAATAGATCTGGCTAAAAACAGCCAGATCAACGCATGACCAACCAGTTTGAACTAGTCGTGCACCGGTGGTGGTGGCCATATCCCATCACCAGTCTTGGGTAATTTTTTTCAAGTTCAAGGGTATTTAATGTCCTAAAAATTTTGTTTATAAAGATAAAATAGTTCATAAATTGTTTTCAAAATAAAAGCATTATTATCCAAAATTTTTAATAGTTAACAATAAAATTGTAATAAAATTAAGATTATAAAATAATTTTAAAATACCTAAGAAAATAGTAATATCCAGATTACCTTCCTATATAACCAACTATAATTGCTATTGGTTTTGAAAGATTATTAGAATCTTAAATTATTTATTAATCAATCATGATAATCTAACTAATATAAGATAACTTAGCTCAATAATCCGGATAACACCCAACCAAATGCCTCCTATGGTCAAAATTATGTTTATTTTTAAAATGTTAATCATAAAACCTTAAACTAAAAAATTATAAAATAAAAGGGAAAAACTTATTAAAATTATTAGATAAAATTAGGTTAACGTGGTGGTTAGTGATGAGGTTTTATAAAATCTAGGCTCATTATTGATAAGGGTAGCGTACTTAGGTTTATTAATATAATATAGGGGTGGTTAATGAATAATAATTTATATTATTTTTTATCACATGATTAATATGGAAGGAATCTGTGGAGGAATCATATCTTTTCTTGATGTGAACGAAACTACAAAACAAAATTATTTTGTTAACAATAGGAAAATTATTTATTGTTAATTTTGACAAAAACAAGTAGGTTCATATTTGAAGTAAACGACTTTTTCCCACCCAAAAAATAGCTTAATAACACTTCCCACCTTTAAACTTTTAAAATACTGCTCTTCCACTCAAAACACAAATCTGTTAGTAATTTTTATTGTGAAAAAGGGTAAGATGGTCAAAACTTAGTTAAAAAGGAAGGGCAAAATGGTCATATTATCATTTTAGCAGGATACCTTTCCAAACCCTAACTGCCGATTTAGGCGGTTTGGCATGATTTTGGCGCTGTTGATCAACGTCGACTTCACCCTTAGCTTCCCCATCATTCACTCACAAAAACCCTTCACTTTCCCACCACACCGAGCACGCCAATCGCTAGACTTTTTTCTTCGCGTGACCGTTGAGCTACCAGGCCAGATTCCGGGCGATTTGGTTGCCAAAAATTCCACTTGAGCCACTTGCAACATCAGCAACACCTCCTCTCTAAAAGCCCCATCATCCTAGACCTTGGTTGGTTGTTCACTGTTCATCTGACGCCAACCATTCAACCAAAGGACTAAACCACTGTCATGGGCAATTGGAGAGCTATCACGGTCCAAATTGTTAGGGCTATTGAAGAGGAATGACCGATGATTCGTTTGATGGTAGATGGTTAGATTGTGATGGTTGGAACATTGTTTTAAAAAGGCGAGGGCAGGACCCACCTCGATGGGTCAGGCAAGGTCCCAACCGGTGGATAGGCAAGGGGATTGGACCGGAGGGCTTGGGACCTCGATGGTCGGGTCATGGTTCAACCGGTCCAACAGGTTGGACCGCCGGTTGAACCGATGGTTTGACAAGTTTAAATCTAACAAAAACACCCCTGATAAATACCATCAAACCAATGATTCGTTTGATGGTAGATGGTTAGATTGTGATGGTTGGAGCATTGTTTTAAAAACCGGACCGGGAGGGAGGGTTTAACCCTCGATGGCGGGTCACGGTTCAACGGTCTAACCGAGGGACCGTCGGTTGAGCAGATGGTTTGACAGTTTAAAATCTAACAAAAACACCCCGATAAATACCATTAGTGATCATGCCGGTCCACCGCCATGGTTTGAACCGATGGTTTCTTTGATGGTGTTTAAAATCTAACAAAAACACCCCTGATAAATACCATTAGACCCTATAGGTTTGAAATCTAGCAAACACAACTCTGGCCAAATGCAAATCGGCAATTGATTGGGAGAGCAGCGACGACACACCAGGAAGGGTAGATCGGATGATGGGGAGGGCGAATCGGCAGCTAGCAAGTAGAGGCATCATCGAAAAATGCAGATCGGTGGTGGAAGTCAATGGTCACGGTGGCTTTTTTTGGTGAGATGATTGGATCTTCGTGAACGATGGTAAGGGAGATTGGGAGAAGGTAGATCGGTGGCTGAGGAAGCTTGTCAATGCCGGAGAAAGCCGATCGACGTCGGGAAATGGAAGAAAAATCACGCGGCGAAGGTGGACGACGAAACATCACGCGGTGGCTGGAGATGAAGCGTGACAGCGGGAGAAAGTTAGAAAACTCGAGGGTGGTTTTCAACAGTAAGGGAAGGTGGAAGGTCGCCAGAAAAAGGGAGGTCATTGCCGATTTGCATTTGGCCAAAGGGTGTGTTTGCTAGATTTGAAACCTTCAGGGATTGATGCGTATTAATCAGGGGTGTGTTTGTTATATTTTAAACTTAAAATAGTTAAAAATAGTGACTCGACCCGAAGAAGGCCCCGAGTCCCGGTCCGGTTTTTAAAATAGCGGGTTGGAGTTGATCAAAATCACATGCAAAAGTTTAATTTGCGGTGGCTGGCAATTAGGGATTGAAATTTGGTGAGGATATTTTTTTGTCTTTGCAATCAATATTATTGTATTTAAAGAGAATTATCAACGGAATTTGTGTTTTGGGTGGGAAAGTGATATTTTAAAAGTTTCAGGGTCAAATGTTATTAAATCATTTTTTTGGTGGGGAAAAGTCGTTTTATCTCCTGCATATTCTAAAGACTTCTAATTGAATTGGATCACATCTCTCTGAATAATTGTTTATAAAAATTCTTGGAAAAAGAAAAAAAAAAAAAGGGTTTCTTCTCTCATAAAAATGAATGAAAACAACACAAGTAATATTATATATGGTAATAGGCTACAAGCTTTTGTGGCCGTGTAATTTGTCCTGCTGTGTCTGTGTGTGTGTGTGTGTGTGCAAGTGTGTTGGGTCTATATATAGCACGCAGGAGCAAGTGTTAAGAGCGCTTCATTCACTTCTTTATCTTTTATCTTCTTCACATTCTCTCTTGCCTTACCTTCTTCATCTTCTGTCACTCCCGAGTTTCAGTCTTTTCAGGTAAAAATCTCATCTTGCTTTTCCTCACTTTGTTTCGCTGCTTTGTTTTTGTGATAATTTTTATGTCTCTGTTTCGCTTTTCTTGTGATTTTAAGCTTGCATTTTTGTGGGTATGTTGTGAATTCTTTGTTTAGATGCTATGTTGGTCGCATTGATTGAGATCCTCTTGTTTATGTTGTCTCTGTGGGGTTGTTGTTCTCTTGTTCAGTTAAGATACGGGAAGTGACAAAGAGTAGAAGGCTGGAAAATCTGAAAAATTGGATTGTTTCTGCATGTATTTTATTTCATTAATTTCTTGTGTTTTAAGCATTTTAGGGGCTAGGGGCAATTTTTGTTTTTGTTTTTGTTTTTTGTATAGCGTTGTTCTTTTCGCTTGAATAAATTGTGTTCCTGAATCTTATTATGTTATTCTTCTAATTTGGCTCTATCCATGTTTTGTGCATGGATGTGAACTTTTTGTGAGTATATATACTGGGTTAATTTTCTTTAATTATTCTATTGTTTGAATTATGCTAATGCTCGGTGCGACTTTCTCCATTAGCTTTCTTAATCAGTTGTTGTTTTGATCCCCTAAGCTTGGCCATTGTCTGAAGATTGCATAAACTGGGGTGCTTTCACATGTTGGTTTAATGTCACTTAATTTTTTGAAAGCATAAAAATTTTGTATCTTTGTAGCAGTCTTTGTTTCTCAAGTGACTTACCAGCCAATTTGATTTATCATTCATGTAACTCTTTACATATCTCTGACCAATTTACAAATCTGCATACCACAGAATGGGAAGTAATGATGGAACCAACTATGGTGCATACACCTATGAGGCGCTTGAGAGGGAACCTTACTGGCCATCTGAGAAACTCCGGATCTCCATCACTGGGGCAGGTGGTTTTATTGCCTCCCACATTGCTCGTCGTTTGAAGAGTGAGGGCCATTACATTATTGCTTCTGACTGGAAGAAGAATGAGCACATGACTGAAGATATGTTCTGTCATGAATTTCACCTTGTTGACCTCAGGGTCATGGACAATTGCTTGAAGGTTACTCAGGGAGTTGACCATGTGTTTAACCTTGCTGCTGATATGGGTGGGAATGGGCTTCATTCAGTCCAACCACTCTGTCATTATGTATAATAATACAATGATCAGCTTCAACATGCTTGAGGCCTCTAGGATCAACGGAGTTAAGAGGTTAGTGTATTGGATACAGTGTACCTTGGTATCATTATAGTGAAACTCACCATTTAAAAATTGAAATTGTTTTCCTTGCTTCACATCTTTACAGTTCTATATTCCTGTTTGGGCAGGTTTTTCTATGCCTCTAGTGCATGCATCTACCCTGAATTTAAGCAGCTGGATACCAATGTGAGCTTGAAGGAGTCTGATGCCTGGCCTGCAGAGGTTTGTTACTTTCAGTGCTTAATAACTGTCAGATTGCCCTTTCCGCTAGATTAGTAAATAATGGACTTAATAATGATTTGTGTTTCTCCTCTTTCGGTTTTAGCCTCAAGATGCCTATGGCTTGGAGAAGCTTGCAACTGAGGAGCTTTGCAAGCACTATACTAAAGACTTTGGAATTGAGTGTCGTGTTGGAAGATTCCACAACATTTATGGTCCTTTTGGTACATGGAAAGGTAAGTCGTTTACTCAAGTGAGTATTTACACGTATGGGTGTTTCTTTCTTGCCTTCTTGATTGTAAATTTGTTGTTTTTTAATTTATCATAGGTGGAAGGGAAAAGGCTCCTGCTGCTTTTTGCAGAAAGGCTATCACTTCTATCGAAAAGTTTGAGATGTGGGGTGATGGACTTCAGACCCGATCTTTCACCTTCATTGATGAATGTGTAGAAGGTGTGCTGAGGTATGCAATTGCTATTTTTGTTACTAATTTGGCTGAGGCTAGTATATCCTTCTCAAAGTCTTGCCTAAATTCTATATATTCCATGGATCCACAGATCAATGCATATGATTTTTATCTTAAAAAGCGTTAAGATTAGTTTAGCTTTTGGAAATCAATGGAGTACTTGAGATGTATATATGGATTTGTTAAACTTTTTCAAGAGATAGGTCTTATTCTTGATTACTAATTTTGATGGTTGGAGACCAGAGTTTGGAGGCTGAACATATTTTGTTTTTTAATCTACCACGTTTGGAAATGGGAAGAAACAAGTCTCTTGCCATAAGAGAAGAAAGTGGCTTTAATATGTTTGGTATTTTTGTTTGTCAGATGCTCTATGTTGCATCCTTAGGAATTATGCTGCCCTCAAACATGGCAAACATTTATTAACCCTGTTTTATGTTTACATAAAAAGCTCGTAACACTTTTTAACACATCAACTTGAAGTTTTTACTTTTTTTCATTTTGAAGTTAACAGTTTTTAACTCCTTTCATTAATATACTATCTCCAAATTAATGTGTTTAGGTTGACAAAGTCAGACTTCCGTGAGCCAGTGAACATTGGAAGTGATGAGATGGTCAGCATGAATGAGATGGCTGAGATTGTTCTTAGCTTTGAGGACAAGAAGCTCCCTATTCATCACATTCCTGGCCCTGAGGGGGTTCGTGGCCGTAATTCAGACAATACATTGATTAAAGAGAAGCTTGGCTGGGCACCTACAATGAGGTTGAAGGTACTGAAACAATAATATTCTATTTTTTCCGGCCGTCTACTTAAGCCCTTGTCCAGGAAAAAAATGTTTACCTTTTCCTATAAGTTCAAATTTAAATGTGAGAAGTTGTAAATTAGAAGATAATTAAGAATTTCGAAACCATGTCTTTTTGATTCAACTTCATATTAACTCATTTATTTACTCATGGCAAATCCTAATATTATGTAGGATGGGCTGAGAATTACATATTTCTGGATCAAGGACCAGATTGAGAAGGAGAAGTCTCAAGGTATTGACCTATCTATTTATGGGTCATCTAAGGTGGTTGGAACTCAAGCCCCAGTTCAGCTGGGTTCACTGCGTGCTGCTGATGGTAAGGAATGAAGTGGATAAGCGACATGGTTATTGTAGTTGCCCCCAGAAAAGCCAAGTTTTATTATTATGTCTATCCTAATGGCTTATGAAGGTATTTATGGTTATGGAGCTCTAGGAAGGTATTTTTGAGTATGTATCATTATTCATTTTGGTGTCTAGTTTGTACTATGTTACCTTGTGTAGGCGAAGGGAGAAGCTTTGATTGCTCCCATTGTATTTAATCTGGCTTTTCAAAGAGCGGCTACTACAGTTACCATCTTATGTTGTTGATTCAACGATTGTTTTTCAATAATAATTTCTACTTTTATTCAGAAAATTTTATACAGTTACCATGATGGTTGCTTTAATGCTTTGCAGTCACAGAGAGATGTTACTTGTGGTCTTTGGATGATGGTGATCGATTAGAAATGGATGCAAATTATATTTTGTGTTATCACAATTTCATCCATCAGCATTCAATTTTCTCCCATGAAACTTGGTCCACAGTGCTCAATAGCTACATCCACTTATCACAATGGATATTCTCTTATAATATTCCAAATCATCTGGACCACTTGATCTATGTTTACAGTCCTGTCCTGGGTTTTGCCCTGCAGAGCTTAGGTTTGGTTGTTGCAACTTGCACCATTGCTTGGGGCATTCTACCTTCAGTCTTTGCTGAAGTTGCCTTCGCTACAAGTTGTTGGTGGCCTACCAACGTTTACATCCTGGTACCACGATATAAAGGAACTTTGGAGAATGGGAAGGGATGAAATTAGAGTCCTTAATTAATGTGGCTAATTCTTGATGGTGAGAGCTGCTTGAGATTAAATGGTTCACAAAATCCCAGTGGATAATATCTCACGTGGCTACACTTGAACCAGGGCTAAGTACTGAACGTTAAGTTTTATGCATTACTCTGAAGGCGACTCAGTGTGTGAAGGCTGAAGCCGCTGGTTCATTTCCACCAGGTGCCGGGGCCGGGGGATCCTGGCAAGTGGTGATTCCTTCCAAAGCACTTTTGGAATTTCAACCTGTAAAGGGTGGCCAGGTCACAGGTGGGGCTTCTGGCATGTGGTATGCCCTCATTCTTAACAAAAATCATTTGTTCAACATTTGGTAGCAAACATACTTAATTTTATGCATACTTTGTCAAGTCTTTTGGGACCCTGCAGCTCCACTCTTTGTATGTGGGGACATGTATGATATAACAGAGAGCCACTGAGAAAATTTAATCCTAATGAATTGCGTAACCTATCACTCTATCAGACCACACAAAGGCCTCAAATTTGCATTTATAGTTTACAACATTGATATATATATGTATATATGATAGAAATAGCATTAGTATATGCTGATGTTAAATTGTACTTTTCATGCGTTCATTTTATGCTGAAATGGATACATATAAACATTAAAAATCAAAGGGGTGTATGAAATGCCACAAAAAGGAGGTCAGGCTCTGACAACCATTCCCTCAGTATTCAAAATCATAATAAACAGGATTGGTTTCGAGCTGCTCTGCAAATTTCTCCAGGATGTTCTTCACAAATTCCCTAAATTCATCATCCATTTTTGCAGCTGTCTTACTCTTCCTTATATCCGCAAAAACAGCATCATAGAGAAGAACCACAGCTTCGTTGGCTTCTGAAGGTGGCAAGCCATAATCTTTTCCATTTTTCTCAAGGAAACCCCTGATTATATCTATGCTTGATCGTTCATCTCCAGTGCTCTTCTTTTCCTGGCAGTACCTTGTCTATGACGTCGTTCAATTGCTTCTTGTCTGCCAAAAGCTGCCATGTTTATGAAGAAGTAATTAAAAATTTACCATAAAGAACAAGATTATAAGAAATTGACCATGTCCTTTCAAACTAATACAATGCAGCAATGTTTCTAAAGTAATTTCTGTTTCATCATTCTTTTAACTAGTATGGCTTTAGTAAGAATGTATTTTTTTTTTCTAAAATTTATTTCTTCTGACTTTTTTAACGATTTGCAATTTTACTTCATCTTCACCAGATTGAACATTCCAGTGGTGCAGACAGAGAAGCACGTCTGTGATCATAATTACCATATGTTCTTCTCTGTCAAAAATTTTTTCAAAGCTTCTTGGAATAATTTTCCAGTAATTGTTAAAGTAAAACTGGCAGGGTAACATGGCGTTACTCAAATATCAAAGGATAGTTAAAGTATATCATTGTTTGGCAATTCCCATATAACAAATGGATCCAAAGAAACCAGTGTCTCGAGTAAATAATCTTAGGAAAATTTTGAAAAACAGTGGAATTATTAACCATAACAAGAATAAGGTTGAGATAGATTACCATTCTAAGCTTGGAACCATTAATGATCTTAATGTTACGAATGACGACAATATGCTTCTCAGCTAAGGCATCTGCTATATCTTGTAGAACATTCTGCAGTAACTGGGCGAATTGTGCTTGGCCCAACTCTTCTAGCCCCTCAGCTCCATGTTTCTTTAAGATGTCATTTATCAGAGGAAATTCTGCTCAACAGTAATTTCAGTGTATCAATTTCTTTTATGAAATAAGAACAATCCTAAATAATTTACATCCAAAAAAAGGTCCATCAAATTGAACCTAGAATTTGATGATAATCATGTTTCAAGGAGCTATAACAGGCATACATGGGAAATACTATTATCACTATTGCCAGAACTATAGTATTGCATACGTTCTTTGCACAATCCTAAATAATTTACATCCAAAAAAAGTCCATCAAATTGAGCCTAGAATTTGATGATAATCATGTTTCAAGGTGCTATAACAGGCATACATGGGAAATACTATTATCACTATTGCCAGAACTATAATATTGCATACGTTCTTTGCATGAATGCTAGATGGGAAGATCGGTCTCACTTATAACTCAATGTAACATCCCAAAAATAAAACCTCTAAATTGAATTGGCAGAATAGTTTAGAACAGTTACTGACACTTAATCTAATTCTACCATCATTAATCTTTATAGAGATCTTTATCACCATACATAAAAGAGGTGAGAAAAAAGAAGATTTTTGGTACATTTTTAAAGCACTTGCTTTTACTAATATAAGTTTTAAAGCAAAAATGCTTGCTGATGCATTGAGAAAAAGAAATCTTTTGACAACCTGAGCTAACTAGATTATAATAAACAATAAACAATGAAAAATGCTACTTGATCTTCAAAGTAAAATGGACCCATTTACGATCAATTCTAGCCTTTGTAAGAACATACTTAAGACAAAACAAACCTGAAAATGGAGGGACACCCAATTCAACTCCCATATGAAGGAGAGCACTGCTGATCTGAGACTTGCAAATCTTTCCCTTATCTTCAGTATCCAAATCAGTGAAGAGATTCTCAGCTAGCATGGCGAAATCATCTTCGTCTTCCAAAAACACCCTCAGTGTCTTCCCATCCAACACTGACACCAACAGCGGATCCTCTAAAACAAACATAATTCAATCATCCAACACTTTCAATCCATCAAAACACCCAAAAAAAATTTTTTTTCTTTTCCCTGCCTAATGGTTTGATCTAATTACCAAATTTTGAAATTCATCCTACTTTTAGAGGTTGACGATGATTTCTGAAACTTAAAAGATAACTTTTTACTACTTTTCAAACTAGAGGCTTCACTTGTAATTTGGGTAAGCATTAAGGGAAAATGAAAAATTCGAGACTAAAGCAATCAAAGTTTAGTTACTGATGATAATACCTTTTAGTACATCGGCGATGGCAGTGAGGTAATTTGTGACCAACTTGGAGGCGTGATCTCTGTCCAGTTCTTTACTTTGGAAAGTGACGTCATCATCTGAAACGGCGGCACGTTTGAGAGCCGACGACTTGAGGTTTTGAGGCAATGAGAGGCCGAAGAGAGAGGAGGAAGCTTTTGAGTCAGCGAAATCGAGGACGTGAGCTCCAGTGAGGACGGCGGCGTCGGAGTCCGGCAGTGCGAGAGGGAGAGAGAGTGATCGGAGGAGTTGGGTACCGTCGACGAGCGTCAAACCTCCGTCGGACATTTTGAGAGTGATGGAGTATTGAAAAAGGTTTTTGAGTTTTAGGACAGTGAAGACTGGGAATTGAACTGGTCTGTGTTGTGGGTAAAAACACTTTGTTTGTTTGGCACTTTGATTTCAACAGAATTTCCAAAATGCCATTTGTTTCTTTATTTCATTTTTCTTTAAAGTTATATTTTTTAAATGGTAAGTTTTGATTTTTTGTTTTCTTCTTGGAAGAAAATCACCATTGACATTAAATGTCAGAAATTATAGCCTTCAATAATTTTCATAAATCAAAATTAATATTACCTTTTTTTTATGATCGAGTGTTCGAGTCAACTTACACGTACCTTAACTACTCCTTCAGGACTTTGGAACTACTGATTGGATAAGAGTTCCAATGATCACCTCAATTTCAGTTAGCAATCGAGAATGAACTCGAACTCATGACCTCTTGAAGTAATATATTTAAGTAATCCTTATCGAATCCATTGGTCATCCAGAGGTTGGTTATTAATAAAACCTTTTAGATATGCCAAAATTTTGACAAAATTGTAGGATGAGGATGACTATTCTTAACTTATTAATTGTTTTGATTCAACATTCGGTAGGTTTTGAGTTGTTTTCATTTAAAGTCAGAAACAATTTTCTTAGGAAATAAGGAAAACAAAACACAATTTACCAAGAAATAACAAACAGGGTAAGGGCAGGTTGTGTAATTAATGACTAAACTAAGGCCAAAGTAAACCCAGACTAGGGACTTGGTGCCTTGGTGGGACCAATGGCTTATGTATGATGGGTCCCGTTAATAAGTCTTTGCCGTTCTAACGCGTTTACGGCATTGATTTTCTAAAAGTTGCCTGGATTACGTGGACCCAAGCCCACAGTTTTAACGTGATCACGGGGCCACAAGTGCAGGCTTCATCAACGATCTCTTCGATAAGGTGGTCTTTGCTTAATCTCAAAGATAAGGGATCTATTGATAATTATGCTTAACTTTAGGTGAATAGATGATTCCTTGCCTGTGTATTTATGGTATATTTTTGTGTGATCCTTTGACTTTATATGTACCCAAAGTTATCAAAAAAGTTAAAAGGTTTTAATAATTTTTTTTTTTAATAATATTGGGCATGTTTGTAATACTTTATGAAAATAAAATTAAACAATCACTACGAGGGTAATAATATTTTATTTGTTACGTATACAAAATTATCAAAATTACAATATTTTATTATAAGCTTTATATTCAATGATACGATTCATGTTTATACTAAATTTATGTGTAATATTCTAAGTTTATGTTTTTGTTTTTAGCCTATTGCCATTAAGATGCTGGTCACGAGCTTAAGATGAAGATGGGTTAGATTATTAGATCCCAAATTCTCATTTTGGATGTACTCCTTCTAGAACCGGCATTTGAAATTAGTTTAATTTAATCTATTTGAATTATGTGCTCAAGTACGTAATGCCTTTTGAAAATTCTTACTTAGATGGATGAATTACGATTGAATTAGTCAAAAATAAACATAAACATATAGTAATGCTGATGCATGCCCTATTTATTTAATAAGAGAAGTCACACCCACCAATTGTACATGTACTTAAGCCTAAAGGACTCTCCTATCTTTTGAGTTGAACTTTGCTTTGAGTATAAGTTCTAACATTAGTGTTTTCATTGAGAGTTGGGATTACGGAAATGCCTACGTATAGGCTAAATTAATTAAGATATGATGCTCTCTCCCTGGGAGGGAGGGGTGTTGCATCGAATAACTTATAAGGAGAATAAAGCCGTCCAAAGGTCAGACCAATCTTTTGGGTTGTGTTCTTCCTTGGGTTTGAAGTTTTAACAAATATCTATAATAAATTTAAGAAACAAGAAAATATTCTCTTAGGGCTATTCCTTGAGCTTAAGTTCTAACAAATATCCATGAATAAATATTAAGAAACGAGAAAATATTCCAAGAAGGTGCTACATCGAATAACTTATAGGTTAAAAGTGCTCAAAGGTCAGAGAAGTCATTTAGGTTGAGCTCTTCCTTGGATTTAAGTTCTAACAAATATTTATGACAAATATTAAGAAACGAGGAAACATTCATATTATTACATTTGATGACGGGGATGACATAATACTCGTGTGGTATTTTAGATTTTTTTTTGTCCAGAATCAAAATCTTGTAACATTGCTGAAATTAACATATATTTAATATCATGCTAGTAATATATATTTTGTAAAAAAAATTTTACAACTTATAATTAACAAGATCAAAACTGAGTTTTTAAACCATCTGAACATCACCAAGAGACTTTGAAGTGGCATATGAAAACTCATCCGCATCATAAATAGAATTGTTCTTAGAATTCTGAAATCTCATCCCATCACCAAACAACGCAAAAGCTTCTTCCCCATGCACGGCCTCATCGCCAATTTGTAGTTCCTTCCTCGGTCATTCTAAGCGGCACTATTGCCCCGATCAACCAACAAATAAGGCTCGTCGTAGAAATGTTCAAGCATATTACAAACGCAAGCCCCACTACTTGAATTCCCATTTGCTTGAATCCTGCTGAAGTTCTACCGTTTTGAAGTCCGTATGCTAGCCCAATGTACTTCTCCCAATCGGGCACCATGTAGAAGAGGCGACATAATTTGGGTACGGCAAAAAACCCGGTCAGGATGCCGCCTAGGGTTCCGGCGAGGGCGTGAGTATGGATGAGGGCCATCGGATCATCGACGAGTCGTAAAAGTTTAACCTTGTTATGTAGCACCATCATAGTGTACCATGGTACACTTCCTGAGATTATTCCCATTAGAATTGCCGCCCAACCTTGTACAACTCCTGTTTCATGTCACATTGTTAATTAAACATTAATTAAAACTTTTAATATTTAAACAATAACTTATTTTGAATTTTTTATTCACAATCACTAATATTAAAACTTTTAAAATTTATTGATAATATTTTTTGTTCAATACAATTATAATTTTTTAAATATATGGTACAACCAAATAAAGGAAATCATACCAACGTAAGGAAACCCATAAAAAAATCATAAATTTATAAACTTAAACTAAATTAAATAAACTAAATAGAATATGATTCATGAGGTTAACTAAGAATTTTCCCATATCAAAAACCTTAATTCATTAAGTTTGTATAAAATGCGTTTTATTTATTTATGATTTAAAATTTCATTTATTTTGCTTTTAGGGATACTTACTGGATGAGGGAATTGATGGGCTTATTTACAATCTAAAATTTCATTTAGTTTCTTTTTAGACTCAATTATTGGAATGGGTAAAATGTTCATTCAATATGTTTTTGTATTTAAATTATTTGAGGGGGTAATTGTAACTATATTAACATTCTGGGTCCAATGTAGAGCAATTTTTTTAAAATCCCATTGGGCGCTGGCCCACCTTGGGCATACATTGGCTCTGCCAGAATAATTATCATAATTATTTTATCTGAGGTAATTGAGGATTTGGATCGTGAGGGTAATAAAGTAAATTGACCTGCAGCAGGAGTGATGCAAACGAGACCAGTGATCATGCCCTGAACAGCACCAATGACAGAAGGCTTTCCAAAGAAGAAATAATCAAGGAGGAGCCACGTCAGCAGGCTAGAAGCAGTGCATACGTGGGTGTTAAGAACGGCCAGAGATGCATCTGCACTGACAGCAAAAGGTGCTCCACCGTTAAATCCACTCCACCCCATCCAAAGTAAGCCTGCACCTGCAAGCATCATAATAATGTTGTTTGGCGGGAACATCTCTCGATCCTTGTCGGCTCTCGGCCCCACCTACAGAAGTGAATTTTTTTTTTTTTGTAAAATTAAAATTTTCAAATGACGTTATATTGCTATTTATGATATCATATATAAACTTTCTGTATTTTATATAAATTAAATAATTCATTTTTTTAAATGGACTCTTATTAATTGGTTGTAAGTAATATCTATGAAGTGCCCAAATAATTTTAAAAAGAGTAATGCTATTGACTCCCCATATTTTATCTCTTTAGACATCGATTATTATTAATTTTTTAATTACAATTTTATTCATTATTCGTTAATAAAATTATTAAATAAGACATAAAATAGTTATAAGTATGTAAAAAATTTAATTCCTCTTTTAACTATAAACCCTAATTTAATAAACCTTAATTTCATTTTTAAACAATCAAAATATAATTTATGAAATTGAAAGAATTTGATCTAGATCATATAATTACTAAATTCTTTGCTTTATTATTTTGCTTTTTAATTTTTCTATACTTTTTTCTTCTTTTGCATTTACCCAAAATTTATAAATAAGACTAATGCATTCAAATTTCTTAATTGTTATTCTTATGTTCTTGGAAGTAGAAACATATATTAATGAATTTTATCTTTATCATTACATTCAAACAAGAAGCATAAAAAATATTAAAAATATAAATAAAGCGGTATTTTTGAAAATAGGTGGAGTTTATAAAGACATTTACATATGCTAAAACATTTTAATGAGACGAAAGATAAAATGTGGAGGGCCAATAGCATCACTCTTTTTAGAAAATTTTAAATATTTATATCAAATTTCAAAAACTCCATAAAATTATACGTAAACTTCCTAAAAATATAAAAAACCTTACACATGAGAGTATTTAATACTTTTTAAAAAATTGTTGGACATTTGTGACTTAACTATCTCAGTGGGTCCAATAATATTAACCCTTTTCGATATAATAATATATTAAAAGAATGTCTTTTGATATAAGGTAAAAATGATAAATTGTTTGTATTAGGTAATAAATGAATTATGTATTTTATAAACAAAGGCGGATGGTGAATATGGGGCTTGGTTTTGGGAGAAATTCTTGACAAGTTGATTATATGAAGCGGAGTTAATGACTTTTCTCTCCCACCAAAATAATAGTTTAATGATACTTTTCCTTTCATAAACTTTTAAAATATTATTTTATTATCCTAAATTTATATTTGATGGCGAAATTGAGAATAAACTCGATCAAGATTATTGAGACTTTTAAAAATGGAAGACCGATGAGTCTTTTGACGGTGAAAGGTTGAATTTTGATGATTGTGATTGATTATAATTTGACTTGGGGGAGGGTCAACTGTATAAACCATAATCGCTCGATTGTTGCGATTGACAAGGTCAACGAAGTAGAGGGTTTGAGAGGTTTTGGTGAGTGATGATCGGGGAAGAGAAAGATGGATGGTATGGGATTGCGACGATGTCGAAATCAGAAACGGAATATAAATTTGAGTAATAAATCGATATTTTAAAATTCCTTATATAAATTTGACAATTGTGATTTTCACTTACCCAATAAGATGCAGTGAAACCAGCGACACCAGACGAAACATGAATAACATATCCACCAGCAAAATCAATAACTCCAAGTTTCGCCAGCCACCCATCAGGGCACCAAATGCTAAACGCCGCAATCGTATACGAACACGTAAGCCATAATGGCACAAACAGTATCCACGCACGAAAGTTCATTCTCCCCAGCAGCGCCCCGGCGATCAAAATCAATGTAATGCAAGCAAATACGGCCCTGGAAGAGCACCATTGTCGCCGTCGGAAAGTATCCTAGAAACGCTTGCCCTAGCAGGAACTTCTCGTCCAATGCAACCGCAGGTTTTCCTAGAAAAGCCACGAGCTTATCGCCAAACGACATGCGGAAACCCCATCCCACCCAGCAGACAATGACCATTGCGAAGGCGTAGAAGGCCATGAAAGCTGCATTTATCGCCCATTTCTTCTTTACCATGCTGCCGTAGAGGATGACTAGGCCTGGAATGCTTTGCAGGCCGACTAGTGTGGCCGCCGTGAGTTGCCATGCGTTGTCTCCCTTATTCAACCACTCCGGGCTCGCCTTATCGGGTAAAAGATTCTTCGGCAGCTGCTCCATTGTTCAATCTCAATAAGGGTTAACTTTGTTGTGCTAATAGGATATGAAATAGAATACCGTCCACTTTGAGGTTTAAGTTTAGAAATGAATGAGACAGAAAGGAATAAAATGGCTTGTATGTTTTTCAGGCCGGCCATTACGGCAT
Organism: Pistacia integerrima; assembly: GCA_026225825.1. NCBI lineage: Eukaryota > Viridiplantae > Streptophyta > Magnoliopsida > Sapindales > Anacardiaceae > Pistacia > Pistacia integerrima. The sequence goes on from CM047748.1 coordinate 9,180,454, forward strand.
GTCGGCTTGAACTTTTCTTTAGAATTACCAGATTAAATATCTGATTTGACAAGCTTTCGGCAACAGGCCAATTATGAGAAGTCATCAAGAATTAAATAAACGGAGAAGGGATGTTTATGATGTACATGGAATTTGTGTCGTATTTATTTATATGTTTTACAATTGATCGAAAGAGTATGGTTAACATCACACACTTTACTTGTCAAGCTAATTAAAGAAATTGTGAAGAGTCACTTCACTTGATGTCTCTTTCTTTCTAATGCCGGCATGCTGATTGAGCGCTGGCTATGGCCTGCGCGATCTTCTTGCCATTTTAGTTCGTTAATATAGTGTACTGGTTAAATCAGTAGAAATGTGTGCTTGTAATCGGGCATATAAATATTAACTCAATTAGTAACTTACTGATAATAGTATTAATCAGCGCACATAGGGATAGTAATAACGAAAATGTCGATTTTTTTGAGACTCAAGCAGCACGAGAATTTTATACATGCATACTCTTGATTTTCTGATATTATAACAACACCAACTTTTTGTTGTCTAGCATATTTTGAAAACTTTAACGGTAAAAATTTGAAACCAAAAAAAGACCTGGAAATGCAACAATCAGAAAAAGACAGTAAATCATGGGGTAAAAGAATTGTATTAATAAATGTTGATGTTTTTAAATCAACTGGAAATACGTAAATTTCTTCAAGAAATTTACGTAAGGGTTTGTAATAAACCGATATTTTTGATGAAATATGGAATGCTGAAGATATTTATGCTGGAATCAAGTAATTATTGATTTACAATTGTTTGATTGATTATTGTAATATTTTGTAATTAAGACCTTTATTACATTTCTTTTACTGTATTATTTCATTACCTTTATTGTATTGAAAGCCACTATATAAATTGGCTGATGTACTCATTATAATACAAGAAATATACATAAAAATTAAAGTCTTTTATTATCTCTTTTCTTGACATTCTTGACACTGTTTCAGTCACTTTGTCAAGCTTCCATCCATTGGCATTCTTCGACAGTGTTCTGCCTCTTCTGCCTTCCTTCCAGCTCAAACTCTGACATGGTATCAGAGCTAATCTTTGCTTCCGCTACAATCCTCTCTAAGCCATTGTTTCTTTCTCAACCTGCAAAACAAGGCAGTAGAATTAGATTTTTTTTTCAAACATCACAAAATGGACCCAACCAAAACACCCATTGAACTAGACTTAGAGTCCACAGCTATAAATGAAGGCCCACACAACCAAACTAATCCCACTCCAATAGGCCCAAACATCCACACTAGTCCTAAACCATCCACCAAAGCCCAACCAACAACCTGGATTAAACTTTCAACCCGACCCATTTCCATTCGGGTTTAT